>OY796675.1:21685522-22285522 GCA_963680715.1 Tetragnatha montana
TAATTTTTGTGTTGAATCAAGACAAAATAAACTTAAGAATATCAACAAATTGAATGTGAATTAAAGTATTTTTATTAATTAACAGTGTAAGAAGTAACTGACAGGTAACGTCTTGATTGACAGGTCTTGACATTCATAATAATATTTTAAAAACGAAACTTTTTAAAAGTTATTTATTTTAGTAATAATTTTAATAGGGTATCCAAGTAAAAACTGAAGCGTAACTAACAATAGTTCACCTTTTTAGCGGTTTTATGCCAATTATGGTAACTCAACACCCAGGGGATCAAACAGGAATAACCAAAAATGCATTTAACCCTAAAGGGATGAAATAGGACTATTTTTGACAAGGAGACGAATCAGGAAGGGACGAAAGAGGACTAAACCTTTTCCGAAGTGCCCCCCATTGAATCCGCACCTGGCTTAAATGTATTTTGAAATATTAAAAAGCCGTCTTATACCATTTTGTTACCTGCTTATCAATTATTTTTCTTGCAGGGATAATGACACAACACTCCTATCTCTATAATGAGCTATATGAACTCAATTTGTTGGCAATAATTTGTGGAACTGGAGTTATTCAAGATATACAAAACTGGAGTTATTCAAGATAAAAGAGCTATAAAACTTTTTTTTCAAATTAAAAAAAAATCACCAAAAAATTTAAATAAATATATTTTCATGTTTCTTTCACAGTAAAAAAAAGTTCCCTAAAAGTGTTAGTGAAATTCACACATGAGGGTCAGGTTGCAGGTTGACACAGGATGATATACAAAATTCATACAAAAAATAAATTATAAACATAATTGAGAAAAATAAGACTTAGATAACACACACTGCATGTTTCTTATTGTTTACAATATCGAAATTAATAATCTCCAGTAGCTTTAAAATTTTCGGAGAGATGTGAGCGAATGGCCTGGACGTCAAGATCGTGATGTTACAAATCGAAAGGACCCGGGTTCCAAGCCTGCCTATCACTATTTTGAATTTATATATTAACTTTAAATTATTAAAATAAACCAGAGGCTTCAGGAACGGATGGTACGGTTGGTTAACGCACTGCCGTCTGAGGTAGGTGACAGTCGTTCACAAAAGGTTTCGGGTTCGATCCTCGGCAATATTTTCTGTGTTTTTTTTTTAAATGGTGAAGTATCAACTTCAAATTAATTACAAGACTGTCGCAGCTGCAGGAACGGATGGCTTGGTAGTTAGCACACTAGATTGCCATCCGAAAGGCCCTCAGATCGAATCTGAGCCTTCTCAGCGGGTATAGCACTCGGAAATAAATACTGATTGGTATTTATAAATTTTCCTGCTTAATTCACGGGGGTTCTTAATATTTCTAATTTTCAACGTTAACTGTAACCGTAACAGTAAAATTAATTGAAAATATTACTATTTTTGATGACTTTTACACTCTTTTTTGTAACATTTCAAAACTTGAACTCTTTTGTCTACGATGGAAACTGAAAGAATGTAAGAGTCGTAAGAATGAGGAGGACAGAAATAGATCCTTCCATCCACAAACCCCTACCCCCGACCCAGGCGTTTCCTTTAACTTAGGATTTTTATCCTAATTTATAAAGTGGTAACAAAATTTCAGTCAGATTTAATGAAGATGCTCTACTTAATATTTTTTTCTTAATTTAAAAAGTGGTGACTAAAAACCACATCCACTAATAACAAACCGTTTAAGAACATCTTACTTTCTAAACCAATATTTCACAGGTTATGGAAATAATTCCTGGACTGTTACCTTATATTAACAGAGCCATTCCAAACGCAGGACACATCGCGTTACAGCGATATTACTTTTGCTCTACTTAATAATTTTCACTTAATTTAAAAAGCGGTGAGTAAAAACCACTACCGCTAAAATGAATAATCCAAACTGATTAAGAACAGAGCTCTAAACTTATATTTCACAGGTTATGGAAGGGATGCTTCACGGTTTTTTCATGTTAAGAGAAACACTTCTCACACAGGACGTAAATCCCTTTACAGAGTAGATATTTTTACTCAACTTAATACTTTTCACTTAATTTAAAAAGCGGTGACAAGACCACTACCACTAAAATGAAGTAATCCAAACCGATTAAGAACAGAGCTCTAAATTTATATTTCACAGGTTATGGAAGGGATGCTTCACGGTTTTCTCATGTTAAGAGAAACACTTCTCACACAGGACGTAAATCCCGTTACAGAGAACATATTTTTACTCAACTTAATACTTTTCACTTAATTTAAAAAGCGGTGACTAAAGACCACTACCACTAAAATGAAATAATCCAAACTAATTAAGAACAGAGCTCTAAACTTATATTTCACAGGTTATGGAAGGGATGCTTCACGGTTTTCTCATGTTAAGAGAAACACTTCTCACACAGGACGTAAATCCCGTTACAGAGAACATATTTTTACTCAACTTAATACTTTTCACTTAATTTAAAAAGCGGTGACTAAAGACCACTACCACTAAAATGAAGTAATCCAAACCGATTAAGAACAGAGCTCTAAACTTATATTTCACAGGTTATGGAAGGGATGCTTCACGGTTTTCTCATATGAATATAGAAACACTTCTCACGCAGGACATAGATCCAGTTACAGAGTAAAAATTTTTGCTCAACTTAATACTTTTCACTTAATTTAAAAAGCGGTGACTAAAGACCACTACCACTAAAAGGGAATAATCCAAACCGATTAAGAACAGAGCTCTAAACTTATATTTCACAAGTTATGGAAGGGATGCTTCACGGTTTTCTCATGTGAAGAGATATCCCGGGGTTCAATTGTATCTTTAAGTTTTCTTTCTAGTATATAGTAAACTATTCCTCCCTCGCAACTACCTGTGCTCCTATTCAATGACTTTACACACTTACTCTACTTCAACAGCGTGTTGGCACGGTACGGTCAATGTTCCGATAAAAAAAAATCCACTTAACTCATTAACAATATAACCCTTCTGTTGCTTCACATATAAGTGAGTTTGGCACGTTACAAGGGAAGACAGTGACTTGATCTTCAGATGTGTACTAGAAAACTTTTTGATGTCTCCGCCGCCGCTTGGAATGCAAACGGAGAATGATGCCAAAATGAAACACTTCCAATCAGACAAAGCTAACGAGTGATTACCAGAAATTAAAAATAGGTACTGTTACGTTCATCTTCAGCGGCTTTCATAATAGTCTGCAAATAGTTTTAGCTGTCTCAATAGACTTCATTTTTCTTCAGGGAAAGCTCGTGATACATTCAACCGAGGGTTTCAAGGGCACTTTGCTTAAAATTATTAAAGGATTCAAAGAAATACGTTGTATTTTCAGGGAGCCAAAAAAAGCAAAAATTTTCCTTTAACAAAACATTTATCTTTAAAGGCAAATCTACAAGTAGGAGAGGGTAATATGACTCAAATACTATACGTTAGTTTGTAAAATATACAGTGTGTTTCAAAGCATAAGACTTTGATGTGTGAATTGTTAAATTCTGTACAAAAAAAAATGTGCCGTTGCCTATTTTGTTACTGGTGTTTACTTGTTTTAAGCTTTCAACATTCTATGATTAGATTGTTATGTTAGAATGTTAGATTGTTATTATCCAAAATTTTATGAGGTTTAGCATTTTCATATTTAGTTTAGGTTAAATACCCAAATTATGTACGACTTTCGTAGATTGAAATTTTAAGAAAGTTTTAAATTTCTATAGTATGGAATAAGGGAAAAAGGAGGGCGATTATTTCTTACATGGTAATTTTATTTAAAAAAAATTCTAAAATTCAATCAATTCCATTAAATTAAATTCTGTGGTAAAAATATTATTCAATATTTTTATTACGATGTCTGTAAAACCAATTTATCTTTAATTAAAGAGTAAAATGATTGTATTGTATTAAAATTCTGGAACATTTTGTATAGCTACTTTCAAAATAATTATTTCAATTGTTTGGGAAAGATAATAATTATGAAACATTTGAAATTATATCTAAACTCTTTATTAACCTAGGAGTGTCAGTCAATAAAAATTTGTAATTTTCCAATTTTTATAGAAGTTTGCCCAATGCATAGTTACTTAATGAAACATTACAGAAATAGGAGAATATAATATTTATTTGGGGTTACTATCTTATTACACATAACTAAAGATTTTTTGACAAAAATTATATGAAAGAATATCATATCATCTTACACCACACGCAAACCCATTTATGAGTAAAACCCATGAAAACAAGGATACCCTCTTTCTATATGAGCTGGGTAGAATGAAAGTGGTATAAGTCCACTGAACGTAGTTTTGAGTATTTCAAGGTTTTCTCTAACGGTGCCTGTGTTAATTCTACGACTGAGAAGACATTTTTTATGCAGCTCTTACAGACCAATCATTGAGCTTTTGACTTATGTGACTACTTATACTACACTAGGAAAAAGATCTTAAAATAAGGAATCCAAAACCATGTGTTTCTCAAATTTCGTATTTTTGGGACTTAAACATGGCCACCTAAACTAATAAGGCCGTAGAAGCTTGAAATCTGAGTGATGTCATGCCTTCTCTTTCGCGTCATCGACGCGTTTAAGACAACAGCGCAACTCCAGTCTGGAATCTTGATCGCCCCACCCTTTACAGCCTGATTGGTCTCCACAACTACGGTGAAAACGTCACTTGAATTAGCCACACCGACACACGTGTCGAATATTTCAGAAGTGAGAAAGTGAATTAGAGATCGCGAACCTCAAGTTGATTCCGTGCTCTATTATAAACAATTTTATGTTGTGTAGTTTCGTTTTGCAGAACGAAAAAGAGGTTTCCCTTAAGACCTGAAAATGGTTTTATGCAGAGTTAATTTTAATGATCATATTTGATCAGTGATCACTAAAATCTGGTTTAATGATTAAATTTTGAATAAAATTGTAAAAATCGGGCCTGGTTTAAAACTCATGATCGGACATATTTTAAGCCTTCAAATTTACGATTACAATGGAGGGGGGGGTTAAATATTAACTGATGTTTCCTCTTTTCGATCAGTTTTATGTTATCATCAACAGAAAGATTTTGCTGGTTTTAGGTCCAATCTAAGGTGTCCAATCCAAGGATTGTGTGCAAATTTCAGATCAGGATTATTCTGCTCTTTAACCCCCTCTGTCATTAGGAGAGTAATTCTTAGCAATCCTAAGTCAAATCAATCCTAATTCAGATCAAACTTTCTCCCATCTGAAATATTCGGCACGTGTGTCGGTGTGGCTAATTCAAGTGACGTTTTCACCGTAGTTGTGGAGACCAATCAAGCTGTAAAGGGTGGGGCGATCAAGATTCCAGACTGGAGTTGCGCTGTTGTCTTAAACGCGTCGATGACGCAGAAGAGAAGGCATGAAATCACTCAGATTTCAAGCTTCTACGGCCTTATTAGTTTAGGTGGCCATGACTTAAACCACTTTATGCCATTTTTTTACCATGAGATCTACTCTACTTCTTCAAATCACCAGTCTTACTGGAGCAGTGTATATTCTGGCAATCCACACTGCTCAGCGCCTTCATCAACTGGTCCGCCCCCAGCTTGACCAACCAACTGTCCCCGAAGAAGCCGACAATTTTCGGAACGAACCCGAACTCTCCCCCAGTGACCTCACAGAAGGACCTCTGCAAACAGGTCGGCCCGTGCCAGTACTTCTCGTCGAAATCCTCGATGGTTTCCATCAGTTTTCCAAACAACCCATCCTCCATTTTGGGTTCCCTCCCCCCTGCAGCGACTGTGGTGACAGTGGGCACCCCCATTAAGTGCCCCATCAACCCCTTGAAGAGTGCGGGGACGGTCGATGCCAAGATGACGGCCAGAGGGAGGGTGAACACCAGGAACACGGCGAGCGGTTCGGCCTTCAACTTGGCGAACAGCCCTGTCGGTCTCTGTTCTGACTCCAGATGCTTGATGGCGCCCACCATCTGGACCAATTCGGAAGGCTTGAACGCCCAGGGGGCTTGATGATACCCGAAATCGTCCGAGTCGTCGGGCCTGTACACTTGGTAGGAGGAGACGCCTTTGGAGGGGAGACCACCCTGGGGGTAGCTGAACCTCGATTTCTTAGGGTGATGGTCTGGAACGAAATCGTCAAACGACGATGGAAGAGGCGACTCTTCACCGCTGTCTTTGTCTGATGATGGATACTGAGGGGAGTAGTAGCCGACCACCTGGGAATCCTTAGGCGTCCATCGAGGATTACGGACTGGGCCTTCATCCGAAAGGGATCCTTCAACCAGCAAGAACATTACTACTACAACAGAATGCATAGTTGAGCCTCAAGTTCAGCTCCCGATGGTGAACTAACTTCATATTTGTGAAAGCGCTTATATATATACCTCCAGCAGACATACTCCTTCTCATAAACCTCACTATGAAAGAGAACATTCCTTAAGGTGAGACTCCATTCTTTCCTTGAGAAGAGTAGAAATATGATTAAATAATAAGTGTTTTTAAAAAATATTCCAGAAAGAGCCGTTTTTAGGATTTTGTAAAAGAAGAAATTTCTTTCACACATTTGAAAAACGTTTTTGCTTTTGAACTTTGTATAAGTGACATAATTAATAATACAGAGCCTTCTCCTCAAAAAGAAAGTTAAAATATTTCACCCCTTTGAAGTTTTGATGACAAATCAAATTTTTTATTGATAGGCAATTTTCTGCGGTGTACAAAAAGCGATCCCCTCGACCATAATTTCCAAAAAGGTGTACATCCAAGGGTATAATCTCCAAAAAAGGGTATTCAAAGACCCTCATTTTTGTTAGGAACTCAGTTAGGAATAAAATTGTTTATAAAATATTTTTTTAATTTCAACTTAGTGACACGGAACGGTGTAGGGGATTTATGAGGGGAAAAAGTAGACATAAAAAAAGGGAGGGATAAAATAAAAACCCAAGAAATAGTTGTAAATACCCCATACCAACATTGATTGGGATTGGTGTGTGCTTGATCTCAAGGATCCGCTTAGAAACCTTCGTCAATTAAGACGGATACAAAAAGAAGTTTTACTGACACAGAGAAAGATAGAAAATACATCCTAAGCAGCCCAAACGTTGAAGATTCGTCCAATTTTTGTCTTGTATGGACAAATTTCGTTTACTTCTTGTAGCAGTTACGTATTATCGTAGCTTTAAACCAGAGATGGCCAACCCGTGGCACGACAAAACAATGGCTCACGAATACATTGAAAAATTTGGGAAAATGTGTCACGTTATCAATGAGATTTAAATGCTTCGTCCGGCGTCAATCTCCTGTCAACTTAGTTTTCTGAGAACTTGATACTTTTTTTTACGATTTCACTAATGATTTTGAAAAAAAAAGCGTAATGTTTCACGGGGGGCAATCTCTGTTTAGTCAGATGCCTGAATGACCGTAGCATATCCCCTTCTATTGTTGCAGTTTCTTAATTAAGAACCAGCTTCATTAAATAGCTTATAAATTTGCGCGATTCTCTTTTCATTGAGGTTTTACATGTAACTTTTTTGGGGTTTTGTAAAGTAAATTTTTCCTGAAGTTATTGATCTAGGAATTCCCAAAATACTTAGAGTTGCAAAATACGTTAAAAGTCCATTTTAAGGGGAATCCTTAAAATATTTCTGGGGTGAACTCCCTATATTAATTTTAAAATTTTCACTACTGAGACTTACTCTAGATAAAATGTTTTACAAGCTTCAAATTAAACAGTAAATAAACTAATTTTTTTTATGGATAATGTAGTTTTAGTTACATAGGTTGGGCACTTTAAATAGTCGAATTGTGATTTCATTTGCCTTACAAAAATTAAAAGTTTACTTTTGTCCAAAGGTACAACATGTCTCCCTTACATCATTCGATAGAGCAATATTAAATGAAAATAAGTGCCTGTAAGGTATTAAAATTATTTCTACAATTGCATTTTTAAATGTCAACTACAGGGCTACAAATTGTATGTCTATGAATTAAAACCAAATTTTGAAAAGCGAAATTTCTTCAACTATACATGAGGAAAGATCCCCATCCTCTTCTTTTTATAAGAACTAATTTACAAATAATACTTACATTTGGAAACAACAAAATGAATTTACACATCGCTTGCTGTTGACATAAGCTTGCCCTGCCTGTGTTAAAAATAGTAAGTTCTAATTAAATACCCTCCTTTATTGACTGTGGCATTCGCTTTCTAATACTTAAGTTAGTTTGGCCTTCGGATTTCTAAAGGTTGGACCTCACTAATTGAATCTACCGTCCGCCTATTTTGACATTGATTGGGCATTGAGATTGGCTACCAGAGTTCCAAAATATGTTTCGCGTTATAATAAAAATTGCAGTAATTTTTTTACCTAAATGGTAAAAAAGGAGTACTTAAGTATAGTCCTACCGCCACGATAAAAACTTTGACAGAAAAGAAGTTTAAGGGCGAGCGCGCACGGGCGACTTTTGTCACGGTGACAAAGACAAGAACAACGTTGCTAAGGCTGTTGTTAGGGGCGGGACATAGAAGTATCCAATAGCAGCATTAGCACATGACATCACTGGAGGATAAAAACAACGTTGCTAACAAAGGCCGTTGTTAGGTAAAGTCATGTGATTGAAAATGTTCTATTGTTTTCTAGTTCTATTTTGGATACTAGTAATCCTGGTCGCCGTGACTTTAGTCACTCGTGCGCGCCCAGCCTAAATCTAAATGATATAGTCACACAAATTTGAAAAAACTTTTTTTCAGCGTTTATGAATTACCATCCCCACAAAAATTGCGGGGAATAACCCGTTTCCATAACAATCACCACAATATCGTACGACAGTGCTTCTCAAACTTCCAATATTGGGACCCCCTTTTTTTTTTTAAGAAAATAACATGCAATGCAAAAATAATATATTTTGAAGCAAAAAGTACGCGACCTGATGTCTAGGACAGATTTTTGCCAGAGAAAGTAACTAGTACTAGACAATAGATACTGGAGGTGTACAAAAAATTTTTTTAACTTCTATTCCATGAGTAAAATGGATTAGATACCTACAGTTTTTTAGAAAATTTAAATGTAAAATTTGAACCTTGTTAATCAAATATTCAGGTAAAAATAAATTTGTATGCTAAAGAGAGGGTTTGGGGCCTTACTCCAGAATATTATTAAATATTAGAATGCACAAAAAGGTTTTTTTTTGGCTCTGGATTGGGCTCATATTCCCTTTTTTGGAATCCCCAATGTTATATATTACGTAGAATAATTCTACAGAGTATTTTGACACTTCAAAGTTGATTTTTGACGGTTTATTCAAACGTTAGGTCTGAAAAATTTGGAGTTGAATGTTTTTCAAGCAAATTCGGTTAACTTCTTTCCAAACCTTCGCGAAACACTTACAAAACCGGTTAGGAACAAAGAACTACTGCTCAAGGGTAATGGGTATCTGAGGGTACTCCCCTGGTATTTTTATAAATTTTAGTGGGATAAAAGTAATTCTTGTGCTACTTCTTGGGGGTTCATGAGGATACATGTATGGCAGAGGCGCTCAAAAATTCTTTTAATTGATATCGCGAGACCCATACCTACATTTTTGTTCCGGTAAGGATGAAATAATTACTAAACCCCCTCCATGTTAGGTTATACCTTTTTAGAAATTTTAAGGTAGCATTTGCATCTACTATATTAACATATATAAACAAATTGTCGACAAAACAGTTTTAAGTAAAAAAAATCAACCCTTAAGAACAGGGTTTCAATTCACTCAAGTCCACTGAGTCCAAATTTCGGGAGGGGCCTTGGCTCGCTCCCCCTTCTGAAGATATCGCGCGCCCCACAGTTTGAAAGCCGCTGTTGTACAATGTCAAAAGTTTTTCTCATGGCGGTCGAACTACTCTTGGTCATTTAAGAACTAAATCTATGGCAGTTATCAAAATAAATTTTTTAAAACATTTAAAATCACATTTTATGCAGTTTAGAAAGAAAAATGCATCAGTACTTAATTGAAAATCCCTTTCGATTGGTGATATGGTTTACTAAGACTGATAATATAGGCAATAAAGTCTATTTTTATGAATGAGGGGTTTGGGAATTTTATGTAACACCCCTTTTAGAGCATTTTTAAGCATAATTGTTTGGTAGGTATTGGGCGGATTGCAATTCGACTTTCTAACATGTCCCTGTTGAAGACATGGTGAGAGAAAGTGCTGTCCAATCCATTCTTAAGATTCCTTCATCCTAATGGAAATCATTCACTAAGGCACCAATATCCTCCTTTAAAGTAAAACTATTCAAAATTACTGCAGATTTCTACTGCGAACTACGAGAGGTGTAAGGAAAGTGTCCCATTCCTTCCTCTCCCCCAATAAAAACTACACTTGCAAAATATAACCCAACTTTATTTCTGCAATTAGTCCGCTTCACTATGACGAATCCCAAAGTTAGCATTTTCATCAAGATTTTAAATTCAATATGTTGTGGAATATTGAGTGTGAAGCATTTTTAAGTAATTAATGAACAAAAAGCACAGTTAAATTTTCATTACTTAACTTAGTTTTCTATAAACAAAAAAAAAAAAACATTTAAAACGAAAACCTGACGTGAACAAAAACTGAAAGCAGATTTGAAATCAGCTCGAATAATTGACCAGCAAGCAAAACATTTTTTCTTATTTTACCTGTGTTGTCATTTAAATATCCGACAAACGTATGAGCAGGTGGCTATATAGGAAATGGGAGGGATTACTACTTGCAACATTTATGAGCTCTATTATAACTATAACACTGATAAAACGAGACCAGTGATGTACACACTGTGGGGCATACTAATTATAACCTGAATTCTTTAAAATATTCAAGTATAAGGTTTGATAGGCCCGTAGCCATGGAGGGTCAGATGGGGTTGAACCCCACCTGTCAGCTTCATTTGTGTCCTCCCCCCAGAAATAGATTGGAGGGGTACTGAGGATTAAAGTGTAATAAAAATTAATATTAAAGGTAAAAAAGGTGAAGGTTTTGAGCGTGTTAAAGAAGAGAATGGAGTGCAATAGAGAAGCTCTTATAAAAACCAGCTGATTTAGCTTTCGAAAGAGTCCTCTTCGCGAAAGTTCCTAGTGGTAAAAGCCGTATCCAAAGGAGGGGTTTTATGGGTATAACCCCCCCCCGGGATTTTAATATTAATTGAATCGTCAGTTAGAAAAAGGTAATAAGTCCAGAAAATTGAAAAAAAAAACCTGTAAATAATGGAATTTTTGTTGTATAACCACCAAATTTTTACTGGAAATTCAGGAACTTATTTAGAAAAAAGGGCAATCTTCGGAAAAAAATATAAGTGCATTCAAAAGTATTTTACAGTTGGAAAAAGTTGATGGAACCTTGTGAAGGAAAATCTTAAAAGCATCTTAAATCCATCGTTTAAATTATATTTCTGCTTAGTTCACAGCACAAAAGTAAGAAATAGACAGCCCAAGACAAATAAAATTCAAAATTATTATGAACTTAAGGCAGTATATCAATGGAGTAAGTGAATATGATTGGAGTCAAAAATCCCCTTGATAAAAAATTTTAAAAGCACTTTTAAATTTTATTTCGGCTTAGTTTTCAGCACAACGAATAAGAACAGAAAGACAAATTAATTTCAAATTAACTGAAAAAATACAATGAATGGACATAGATTTCGCAATTTCAAGGGGCTATATCTCCCTATCTATAGAGGGTAGTTTGTCCCCCTCTTTCCACTCATGTGTAGAGCAAAGCTTGGAGATTGTTTTGAGCATAAAAAGTCAATATGTCAATTTTTGAACTTATTCCCTTTTTCAAACTGACGATTAAATTTGTATACTGTTTTTCATTTAAAATTCTGAAACTTACGAGGAGCAATGCTCTTCGGGTCAACCCAGGGGTGGCTAACCTAATGCATACCATGCATTAGGTTAATAATTTGACAGACTAGTTCAGCGCCTTATTACAAAAAAGTTCAATGTTTATTCTTGTTAAAGGATATTCACAAAGATTTTCTTTCCCGTTTCAAGGCCCCTCCACTGGTCCATGTCACAAATTTGGAAATGAAGAAAACCTTTCTTAAATATTAAACTTGAATTTTTTATAATACTGAGCTTCAAACAAAAATGGGGGTCTTGAGATCCTCCGGAAAATATTTTGGAATTCGACCCGTAGAGCTGTAACTCTTTTTTAGGCATTCAGAACCTTTTCAGTGACACACAAGAGGATCACTTTGTACGCAGCCGAAAATCACCCATCACATATAGAAATACTGGAACAGCTTTAGAAAAAGTCCGCTTGCTGCCATGTTTAACCACAACTCCGAAAACAACATGATTAAGTGTTGTCAGTATAGAGATCTAATTGTACTATTAGATCTCTTACAATATTATACTGTACTTTATTTTAGGATCTAATAAGAATAATATTAACAATTAGATCTCAATAGTTGTCGGTCATAAATTGAGTTGTGGATAAACATGACGGAAAGCGGACTTATTCTAAAGCTGTACCGAAATACTTTATGAATACTCTTCAAAACTTCAAGGGGGTTAAATCTTAACTCCCCCCTTTTGATATGGCCCTGCAAATTTGTATGTCACTTAATTATAGTCCAAAAAAAATAAGAATTATTAAAGGCGCAGAAAGAGCCATATTTACCAAACTCCTGGAAACGGCCCTCTTAAATTAAAAATCTTAATCTCTCTTAAATAATTCTTACAAAATACATTTAATCAAATTTATGTTAATCTCAACACACTCACTTTGATTTTTAAGCATAATGTTGACTCAAAATATCGTTTTGTAACTGAGAGATAAACAGTTTTAATTTAATTTCGAATGAATAGATGCTGTTTATTAAATTAGTTAAAGGACTGATGATGTGCCACTATTATTCATCCAATGCGCCATGTTTGGCGCATCCGCCACGTCTTGGATCTCACGGCTTGGTCACGTCTCTCAAAATGGACTAAAACATTACTTTTAAGGGTAAAATTTCAAAAACATTCTAGAAGAGTACCCCCAAACATCCCTCGAAAATTTCACGTCTATTGATAACTGTTTTTTTCCCTTGAAAACGCTGTCGCTTTTAAAGCGTAGTCCTCTTTGGTGGCCTTCCAAAGGGTCTCTAAATAAGATAAAAAAACTACTTAGGGGCTAATTACAAAAATTTTTTTGAGGCTTGCAGTGCTTCTCAATCTCCCTTTGAAATTCTTAAACCTATTTATATACTATCTGCCCTTGAAAATTTCTGAAGTGTATTAATCAAAAGTGTCTCAAAATGAGCTAAAACCTCTTTGAGGAACAAATTTTCAAAGTTTTTATGGGTGGAGGTCCCCCAGACCCCGTAATTTTCACTAAAAGCTCATATAGGTTACAACGTTTGACCTTGAGTGCACCAAAGTTCAAATCCTTTGTATAAGTGATAAGTTCTCTGAATCTTAACATGTAAAAATACTCGTCAAGGGGTACTTGTGAAATAATGTTAAGTCAACCCCATCCAAAACGAAAGTCTGGTCGCGGCCCGCTAGTGGTCGCCAAGTTTTAACTTTTTTTATTTTCAGTGAAATATTTGACCTTTGTTGTAATTTTTTTTATCCAATGGGCGGGTACTGGATATATCATCCTTGACCACTTCTTTCTTTTAATTAAACAGCTGTGAAATAGTGCCAATTCTGCTACCGTTCAGGACTTTCGCCAAAGCCAACTCTTTCAAAAGCTGAGAGTGCCGGTTTTTATAAGAGCTTCTTCTATGGATGAAAGAAGAAAGAATGTGTAAAAGATGGGAAAAGAAGACGAGAGTTGGAAATAACAGATGATAGGTCAGGGATTTAAAATGGTAGAAGAGTATGAGAGTGAAGGGATAAAGCTGAAGAAATAGTAGTTAGGAGGGAGGAAAAGGGAAAAGGAAAAAAATTGGATGCGAAGGATGAAGGATCTGAAAGGTAATCGAGTATATAAGAACCGAGGAGGATGAAAATATAATTAAAAGCTCATTTACTCTGTTTCACTTTCAATGTTCATCATGTATGATCCTCTCCGGTGAATTTTGCGAGATGATTCCCCCAAAATAAATCGAAAGGGGAAAAGTCTGAATGGACCTTATGAATTGGAATGGGGAGTAATCAGGTAAAGATGAGGTCGATTAAAGAAAATTACGTATTAAAGAAATGAGAGAGGAAATATATAGGGGAAGCGAGGGATAAAGATGATAGAGAATAATGGCTCATTTTCAATTTTCAGTTTTGATATTCATTTTGGAGGAATCATCCTAAGTGAAAAGTTTGAATTGGTGTTTAACCTCTATACTCCTTCACTTTTATATGCAAACTATAGCGATTCACAGGAGTGAACCACTCAGGAGGAACAGTGAAACAGTGTGAATGAGCCTTTAGGAGATGCATGGAATGAAAAGGATAAAGGAGATAGGAATAGAAAGAGTAGATAAGAGAAAGTGGGGCATCAGAGGATGCGGGGATGCTAAGTAGATATTGGAAAGGTATGTAGAGATGAAAGGAAAAAAAGGATAAGAGGAATGCTGAGGATGATATACGAGGAAGGAGGTTAAAATTTAAATTGTGATTCAGCGATTTTGGTTTCGGTTATATTCCGACCTATATTACTTAAATTTTAACCGATTTAAATGAAAAGCGTGACTACCGTATAAAGCAAGTTCGTGTATATTGCCCTCTAAAGAAAAAGTGGTAAAAATTTTTGTATGAAAACGGGTATACTAGAATGCAACGTTACTTGACCTTGGAGAAACAAAACAAAGAAAGTAGTCTCCAGCGTGGTGGCTGAATTTTTAGTAAAATTAAGAACTTCAATTTAGAAATATGATTTGTTTGTTAAACCTTTGCGTTAAAGAGGTTTTTTTTTATCACGATTTGAGTACGAGACACCTTATAGCAGTGGCGGCTCGTCCATAGGAGCACAGGAGCACGTGAACACCCACGGAAAAAGTAAAACAAAAATCGAATATAAAGATAAATAAATATCAATGGAAATATATTCTAAATTTCTTTTTTATACTCAGAATTATGTTTCTCCCCCCCCCCTTCTCTATTGAATAAGAAAAATTTACTACCGGAAACGCGAAAGAAATCGAAAAAAGAATGAACTCTTATTTTTCTTTTCTTTTTCGCACGTGTGAGCGTAAAAAATTTGAGATTCCGAAGAAACCCCGACTGCTTGCCGGGGGAATTTTCAACTTACGTCCTCGCAATTTGGATTCCCGCTAGCACAGATTTTGTGTGCCGAGGCTTGCGTTTTTGAAGCTCAGCTTGGTTTTTTTGTGGTCTGGATTGTTTCGGCTAATTAGAAAATGAGAAAAGCACTTTTTGAAAAGACAATTATAATCTTCATGTCAACTAATTTTTAATAATTAATAATTATAAAAGGTGTTTGTTAGGTATAATGTTATGGATACGTATTATGACTTTCCCCTCAATGGTATTATAAAAAATGAAATGAATATATTCATAAGTGTTTGTTTATTTCCATTAAATGCATATTTTTTCAAAATAATAAGCGCATGCAGTGAAGAATTTAGGCATTTAAAACTACTCTCCTAAGAGAGATAATTTTTTTTATGCATTGGCAAAACATCCTTCTCTTTCTAGATCTTGGGTGAATTTTAAATTTTATAAAATGGGTGTGAACCCCCAGTTTATCAACTCACGAGCCGCCACTGCCTTATAGCAACCGAACAGGCTTTCTATTCACGTATAGTTTTCCCCCTTCCGAGTAGTGACACCATAGGGTCAAGAAACGTTGCAACCAAGTATGAAACCTATGAAATTGCGTTATACGTGCTAACTTTCGTTTTGATAATGTCTGATATTGGACAACCCAGAAATGTATAGCTAATTTCTAACTATGCATGCATTTGTTTTAGGTTATAGATGATTAAGCTTACCTGGAGCTAGTCTAAAATAAAGCCTTACGTTGGCTGCTTTCATATGAACAGCTAATTACGGTATGTTATTTATTAAGTAAACTATTTTTAACACACTAATAGTTTATGAATTGAGTCTGGGGATCCGCTTATGATTTATTTACTCATTATGTGTATTTAAAATCATATTTTTTGTATTGTTTTTGTTTGCAATTTACACGATGTTCACCTTTTGACACTTTAGCCGAAAGATGAAGACTGCTGCTGCTACTTTTATGAGAATTATTAATTTCATAAGAGCCATGTCATCTTTATAGTCTGTTCATTTAGAATTGGTGCCTCAAACAGGATCAAAAACGCTCAATAATGCTTCATAACGGTCATCACACAACTTCAGTGACCGATTTTTTTACAGTATTTTAACTACTTCTGTTTCGGCTGCCTTGTCATTGCAGAAGAAAATGCTTTCGATGATAATTACAATAGTAACTGCTTCTAATACATTTCGTCTCAGGCGCCAATTCTAAATGAACGGACTATAGTATTAGTACCTGCATATAAAGCTTTTATGATTTAGTTGTGAGATCTTATTTAACTTTAAGGTTAGATATTATTTCTACGACACCCATAGTTATTGTAAATGTGGTGTCTATTTAGAAGGTGACATGGATCAAGCTAGAGATTTAGGATACTTTGTTGTAACCCATTTTGTTGGGCACTGATAATAAAGAGAAGGTTGCAAAGGAAAAATTGATTTGCGATACATGCATCACAAACAAAAATACTTATATTATTTCCAATGTTTAATCACGGCTTACCCAACCCATACCGCCCAACCAATAGGATAAGATGCTGACAAATAAGGAAAAATAAAGGCGTGTTTTCATGACGTGACTGTTGGTGATTGTGAGGCTATCTTGGTAAACTTTGTTACTATGACAACTTATTACATCTGGGTAACAGTAAATCCTTTTTTTAGTAGATCTTCTGTTCCACTTTCTCGCCAAAGACATATTTTTGAGCCATTCCCCGCCTGGATTTGCTTTACCTGATGTCAGCTATTGCCCTCTATGTTTTTTTAATGATTTCTGTATCTGGGCTATCCTGCATAATCTAGTAAGCCGTGGTTTAAGCATCTCCTTTTTAGTAAGTGTGATTATATCTCCATCGGATCCCCGACTCAGTAGTCTTGGTGTCTAGAAGATCATTGACTAATAACTGAACTACTTATAATGGCAGAGTTCTAAGTCCACTGAAATTAGCTTAGTTAGAGTATTTGAAGGTTTTCTGTAACGACGCCTGTGTTATTCTTATAAAGACGCTACTTTTGTAGATATTCTTGCCAAAGAGAACCGTAACAACATAAAATAAAGAATTTAAAAAGAAACAACCAAATATATACGCGTAAATAATATTTGGTATTTTGTACTTAGACCACTGCCATTCTGAGCAGTTCAATAACTAGAGCAAAGGTTCCCAAACTTATGATCATCGCAACCCACTTTTTATAAATGACACGATGCTCCTCATCTTCAGATAAGGTGTCTGGTTATAGAACATTTTCAATCACATGACTCGAACCTAACAACGGCCTTAGCAACGGGTTCTTGTCCTCCAGTGACGTCATGTGCAAATGTTTCTATTTTAGCATTTGCAATCACAAGACTCCACCCCTAACAACCGCTGTAGCAAGGGGTGCCCCCGCACCCAACAACAGCCTTAGCAACGTGTTCTTGTCTTCCAGTTACGTCATGTGCGAATAGATAAGGTTCTGACACTAATTTTAACTAACATTTAAAGTATGTTTTAAAATTATTATTATTATATAATAAATAATCGAAAAATGAATCGATCAGGTGGCCGTATAGAGTTGGAGGGAATGGTACTTGCAGGATTTAAGTATCAGCCACATACTTAATACAATGCGGCACATAAATTATAGGTCCATTCTAAATTTTGAAGTCAAAGTAAGGCTTGCTGTTGGTAGTTTGCCCCCATATGGTAAGGTTTTCCCCCCCTTTGGATGTAATTAGTAATTACTACATGCAAATTAACCCGGTAATGCGTATGTGTTGTGGTAAATATAAATTGTGTTTGTATGATGCGTACATAATGGGGTATTTGCATAAGTGAGGGATTTGCTTAATTTTACTCTTTTTTGATACGTTATAGTTTAATACAGTCAAATATCAGATTTTTAAGCTCTATAGTAATAAATAATTCTACTATAAATAATTTAAAACTCAATTTTATTTTTGCCCAATTTTATTTTAGTAAAGTCACGTGATCAAAAAACGGGATTTGACGTCACAGCGCCCTCGAAACTAGTGTTTTACTGTTTTTCAATAATCGGAAAACGGGATACTATTAGATGTGACGTCACAGCGCTTGTAAACAACAGTGTTTCTGTTTTCGCGCCAAAACGCAAAAACGAAATTTCAAAAATTTATAGCTCAGATACTAGGAAACTCGGAAACTTCATTTAAACGTCATTCTTCAAGGGTTTTTTTATCTACTATTTTAATAAAATTTAATCTCAAAACGTTCAAATACCTCATTAAAGTAGTCCTAGTAGTACAGCTCATACCAAATATGTCAAGTTTACATAACGTCTACTAGAAGTAAACGAAATTTGGCCATACCTGACAAAAATTGGACCAATCTTAAACGTTTGTGCTGCTTGGGAGAGGACGTCCGTGAGTTTCGCAAAGTGTTAACTACTTATTTTTACCTCCTCTATTGGGGATAATTAGTTTGATACCCTCTTTCTGAGCTTCTCAGAGAATATACTTTAAAATACACGTATATGAACTTTGATATTTCATTTTTACTTTATGAATCCTGCATAACATTTAGCAATGGCATGTAAAATATTATAGATTCTAATTCATGATGAAAACAGCAATATCAGCTTGTTTTCTTGTTCTCTATGCAAATTACTTTAATTTTAGAAGGTAATTTTCACAAGTCTAAACTCCCCACAGTACTGACTAACACAATAAACGCATTTTCTCAAGTAGGGACAAAAAGAAATTTATGGAAAAAAAGTTATCTTAATCAAAAGTTGACTTGCGATTTTTATTGACTCCCCCCCTTTGCCCCTGAAGAAATTTTGCCTGACACCGGTGTATAGGTTGTATATTTTGTAGATGAAGCTGTCTTTCTTTAGTGCAGAATGACGCATTTGACTGTAATCAAAGATTCCCTGTGAACCTATAAGGCCATATTTCTTTTGCTGAAGTTCTAAAAAAGGTTTTATTAATCTTAACTCTTGAGTTATTTGTAACCAGATATGATTCTAAGGATAAGGTTCTGGGGGAAATTAATCACTCTTTAATGGTTCCTTGGTTCAACCTTGTTCCAAACCTTGGTTCAGGTTGTATTAAAAATTTAAAATAGTGGCTGTCAGTGTCCATTTAAGCTTTAAAGTATACAAGCAGCGCAAACGTGGGAAATGCATCTGTTGCTAAGGCGGTTTCTAGGTGACGAGGTATCTCTTGTTTTGGCGGTTGTTAGGTGTGGAGTCACGTGATTACAAATGCTCCAATAGAAGAATTCCACGACCAGTTATTTTCTGTAACTGTTAATCTTCTGCAGGCCAAAGCGTCCGTTGCTAA
Source organism: Tetragnatha montana (assembly GCA_963680715.1). Taxonomy (NCBI): domain Eukaryota; kingdom Metazoa; phylum Arthropoda; class Arachnida; order Araneae; family Tetragnathidae; genus Tetragnatha; species Tetragnatha montana. The sequence continues at coordinate 21,704,983 of OY796675.1, forward strand.
GGCCGTTGTTAGGTCCGAGTCATATGATTGAAAATGCTCTATTCCCACAAAACTAGTCAGCCGTCCAATAGAGTTAGTGGACCTATAATTATGAACCAGCATATGCAAGAGATTATTTTAATAGTAAATCACTTAAACATGGTGGATCTCTCTACGGTCAAAATAAATTATAACGCAAGGTTTAAAAATGATATATTATACAATTTAAATGCTTATAGTGAAAATGAATCTACTTGTGGGGGAGTGTAAATGCAAATAAAAAGCATAAGGGGGCTTAATTTTGCATTATCATCTCAGTAAAGGGAAAGTTCCCCTTTTTCCTTGCTTTCGACACTGTTTTTGTTTCGTTTTAAAATCACGATAAAGTTTAGAAGCCTATTGTACGTTTTTGAAAATTATTATCAGATATAATCGAACGAATTCTAAATCGTGTTGAGATCCACAAAAAAATTTATTACTATTACCAATGGGTCGTGACGCACTGTTTGGGAACCTCCGAGTACTCTATTAACCTAATAACACCTGTGAACTTTTGAAGCTTATTTACGTTTTAAATGAGAAATACAGGCAACTCCGCTTAATGTGATCACCTTTGTCCAAGAGTAGAATGATAGCAATATCCGATTGATAACAATAAGCGATTTAATACTAGAATGTTTCAAACAATGTATCTCATTATTTAAGTTATAATCACAACTATGTAGTTCTAATTGAAGTATCTAAAACGATTCCCTGGTTTGTATTTTGCAAATTATACATTCTTAAAGAAAAATATGAGAGAGAAACTTATATTACTAATAATAAATTAATGACTCATTTTATATTTTAATGTATTTAAATTGGCCTTAAAACAGAAAATAGGGAGGGATTTTTTAGGGTATTTCACCAAATTTTGATACAGTAAGCGAAATGTTGATCACATAAAACGGCACATTTTATGCTAAATTAAATAGGAATGATTGAGACCGGTCACTTTTGATAATTCCGATTAATAACACTAACCGTGATCACATTAAGTGAAGTTGACTGTTCTTGCTTATACAACTTTAAAAAGTTGCTTTAAGTTTAGACGCCAATACAAAACTTGGTACTGAGTGAGAAAAATTCATAAAATCTAAGAGAAGAAAAAAAACGAACTGTTCAGTGTCAGAATCAGTTGGGTAGGGTACTTGTCTTTGGACAAATAGTTGATAATGACAGTACAATTCACGGGGTCTCGTGTTCGTTTCCAGAGAACCGTGGTGAATCGTATCCCGCATCCAAGATAGATATCCAGGAGGCTAAATCGTTTCTTACGAGAAAAGAAGACTAAATATGACGTCAAGGTTATGTAACTTCTACTAGAAATGGGTAAGCTGGTTAAAAATCGGGAGATTATCTATTTAAAAAGTGAGTGTGTGTAAACCTACATACTGTGAGAGAGAGACGGAGGGAGAGAGACAGTGATAGGGAGCGAGAGTATGAGAAGGACAGAGTTAGAGAGGGATGGGGAGAGAGAATGAGAGGGAGGGACAGGGTGTGAGAGGAACAGAGAGATAGGGCGAGAGAGAGATAAAAATATGAAAGGGAGATATAGGAGAAAGGAGAGATATGAAAGGGAGAGAGATATACGGTGGGAGAAGGTTGAGATATGGTGGTAGACGGAAAGAGACAGAGGAAGGGAGAGAGTTAAAAAAGAGTGAGAGGGAGGGAGAGAATGAGGAAGTATGAGTGGGGTAGGGAGAGAATGAGAGGGAGGGAGAGTTAAGGAGATGAGAGAGAGAATGAAAGGGAGAGGGAGAGAATGAGGAAGAGTGATAGGTTAGGGAGTTAGGGAAAGGGAGGCGGAGAGAGATTGAGGTAGAGTGATAGGGTGAGATTTATAGAGGGAGGGAGGGTGTGAGAATGAGCGCAGAGGGAGAGAGAAATAGGGTGAGGGAGTGAGTGATAGAGGGGGAGAGAAATAGAGAAATAAATGTGTCTGAGAGGGAGAGAGTAAGAGAGGGCAGGAGACGGAGAGAGAATGAGATAGAGGGTGGATGAGGGAGGGAAAGAGTTAGAGTAAGGGAGATAGTGAGAATGAGGGAGGGTTAGAAAGGGAGGGAGGATGAGTGAGAGAGATATAGGGTTGTAGAGGGAGAGAGAGCTAGAGAATGTGAGGAAGAGTAAGTGGGGTTGAGGGAGAGGGTGAGAACGAGAGAGATTGGATGGAAGAGAGTTAGGTAGAGGGAGATAGAATGAGAGGGGGAGGGAGAGAGAAAGATTGAGGGGGAGAGTGATAGGGTGAGTGAGAAAGGGAGAAAGAAATAGTGGGAGGGAGTGAGTGAGAAAAGGGGTAAGAGAGGGTGAAAGAAAGAAGGAGCGAGAGATTTAAAGAATGAGAGGGAGAGAGTATGAGAAGGGGAGATTTAGGGAGAATGAGGAAGGGTTAGGGAGTTATAGAGAGAGAGGGTGTGAAACACAGGGACTTAAGGAGGAAGAGAATAAAGGGAGAGGGATACGGTGGGAGAAGGAGACAGATAATTAGGGAGAGGGATACGGTGGGAGAAGGAGACAGATAATTAGGGAGAGAGATAGGGTGGCAGAGGGAGAGAAAAATAGAGGGATACAGAGAGAGAGAGAAAGGGTAGGAGCTGGAATTGGGGAAAGAGCGAGACAGAGAGGGAGGGGGAGAGAGAAGTGCGAAGGTGAAAGGATGATAATGAGGGTGAGAGGGGAAAGAGAGGAGGTGAGTGATAGGGAGAGAAAGAGTTACGGAAGGGAGTGAGAGGGATAGAGAAAGGGTGGTAGAGGAAGCGAAAGATAGGGTAGGAGAGGAAGTTTGGGAGAGTGAGACAAAGAGGGAGGCGGTATTAGAGAGGAAGAGAGAGTTAGGGAGAGCGAGGGTGATAGGATGAGATAGATAATGAGTGAGATAGGGAGGAAGGGTGGTAGATAGGAAGGGAGAGAGATTGGGTACAAGAATAAGTGAGTGAGGGGGAGAGATAGGAGAGATAGAGTGGGAAGAAAAAGGGGGAGAGGGATAGGGAGAGAAAAATAGGAAGGGCAGTGAGAGGGGGATAGGGTAGGAGAAGGAAGGGGAAATAGAGAGTTAGGGAGAGTGATTGTGAAAAGATGAGAGAATGAGGGAGAAAGGAGGAGAGTGTGAAGGTAGGGAGAGAAAAATAGTTAGGGAGGGGAGAGAGATGGGGTAGAAGAGTTAGGGAAGGAGAGAGAGTGAGGAGGTGTTAGAGAGAGAGATTAAGGGAGATCGAGCGTGATAGGAGAAAGTATGGAGGAGATTGATAGGGGAGGGAGAGTGTGAGAGATAGGGAGAAAAAATAGGAAGGGGAGTGAGAAGGAAAGTGATAGGGTGGTAGAAGGAGAGAGAGATTAGCGAGAAGTTAGGGAAAAGGAGAGAGGGGGTGTTAGAGAGGGAGAGAGAGAAATTAAGGGAGAAGGTGAATGAGACAGAGCAAGGGAGGGTGATAGTGAGGAAGGGTTATAAAGAGGGAAGGGTAGAGATAATGAGAGGGGGGAGAGAGGGTGATTGTGGTGGAAGAGAGAATTAGGGGAGTGTAAATGATAGGGAGAGAAAAATTGTTAGGAAGGGGAGTGAGAGCGGTAGAGGGAGAGATAGGGTAGAATATGGAGTTACGGAAAGAGAGAATAAGACACAGAGGGCGAGAGATTGAGGGAGAGCGAGAGTGATAGGAGAGAGTGAATGAGTGACACAGAGAGGAAGGGGGTATTACAGTAGGAGAGAGAGAGAGAGACAGGGGGAAGTTAGAAAGAGATGTTAGAAAGAGATTGAGGGGGATAGGGTGATAGGATGGAGTGGGTGAGAGAGGGGATGTCAAAGGAGAGAGAGGGATAGGGGGAGAGTGATAGGGAGAGAAAAATAGTTAGGGAGGGGAGTTAGAAGGACAGAGATATGGTAGGGGAGGGAGTTAGGGAAAGGGAGAGTGTGAGACAGAGAGAAGGGGGTAATAGCGGGAGCAAGAGTGATAGGATGAGCGATAGAGATTGAGGGAGAGCTAGGGTGGTAGGATGAGGGAGGGAGTAAGGGTGATAGTGAGGAAGAGTTATAGAGAGGGAGGGAGAGAGAGAATGATAGGGAGTGGGCGAGCGTTATGGGAGGGAGAGAGAAATAGGAAGAAAGTGATTGGGAGAGAAAAATAGTTAGGGAGGGGAGTGAGAGGGATAGAGATAGGGTGATAGAGGGAGATATAAAAGGGGTAGGAGAGGGAATTGGGGAGAGAGAGTAAGGGAGAGCGAGGGTGGTAGGATGAGAGAGATAGAAAATAAGGGTGAGAGAGGGGAGAGAAGAAGAGGGGTAAGGGGAGAGTGATAGGGAGAGAAAAAGAGTTAGGGAGTGAGAGGGATAGAGATGGGGTTGGAGAGGAAGTTAGGGAAATAGAGTGACACAGAGAGGGGGGGGTTTTAGAGAGGGAGAGAGATTGAGATGGAGTGGGTGATTGGATAGAGTATATGAGAGAGGTAGGGGGTGTTAGAGAGGGAGTGAATGAGAGAGAGAGGGATAGGGAGAAAAAAAAAGTTAGGGAGTGGAGTCAGAAGACAGAGATAAGGTAGGAGAGGGACTTAGGGAAAGGGAGAGTGTGAGACAGAGAGGGGGGGGAATAGAGGGAGCAAGAGTGATAGGATGCATGATAGAGAAAGAGAGAGATAGATTGAAGGAGAGCGAGAGTGATAGGATGAGAGACCGGGAGGGAGGGTGATAGTGAGGAAGAGTTATAGAGAGGGAGGGAGAGAGATAGGGTAGGAAAGAGAGAGAATGATAGGGAGAGGGCGAGCGATAGTGAGAGGGGAGATTTAGTAACATGGGAGGGAGAGAGAAATAGGAGGAGATTGATAGGGAGAGAAAAATAGTTTGGGATGGGAGTGAGAGGGATAGAGATAGGGTGGAAGAGGGAGATATAAAAAGGGAAGGAGAGAGAATTGGGGAAAAAGAGAGGGAGGGGAGTTAGAGGGAGAGAGAAGGTTGGGGACAGTGAGGGTGATAGGATGAGAGAGAGAAAGGGTGAGAGAGGGGAGAGGTTGAAGAGGAGAAAGAAGAAGAGGGGTTGAGGAGAGAGAGAGAGAGTGATAGGGAGAGAAAGAGTTAGGGATGGGAGTGAGCTGGATAGAGATAGGATGGCAGAGGGAGAAAGAGATAGGGTAGGAGAGGGAGTTAGAGAAAGGGAGAGTGAGACACAGAGGGAGGGGGAGGGATATTTAGGGTGAGCGAGGGTGATAGGATGAGAGAGAATGAGGGTAGAGGGAGGTGGAGAGTTATAGAGAGAGAAAAATAGTTAGGGATGGGAGTGAGAGGGATAGAGATAGGGTAGAAGAGGGAGTTTGGGAAAGCGAGAATGAGACAGAGGGAGGGGAAGAGAGATTTAGGGTGAGCGAGGGTGATAGGATGAGAGAGAATGAGCGTAGATGGTTGTAGAGAGTTATAGGGAGAGAAAAAGGGGAAAGGAAAGAAAGGGAGAGAAAGAGTTAGGGATGGGATTGAGATGGATAGAGATAGGGTAGAAGAGGGAGTTTGGGAAAGAGAGAATGAGACAGAGGGAGGGGAAGAGAGATTTAGGGTGAGCGAGGGTGATAGGATGAGAGAATGAGGGTAGATGGTTGTGGAGAGTTATAGGGAGAGAAAAAGAGTTAGGGAGGGGAGTTAGAAGGATAGAGATATGGTAGGGGAGGGAGTTAGGGAGAGTGTGAGACAGAGAGAAAAGGGTAATAGCGGGAGCAAGAGTGATAGGTTGAGCGATAGATATTGAGGGAGAGCTAGGGTGATAGGATGAGTGAGAGGGAGGGAGTAAGGGTGATAGTGAGGAAGAGTTATAGAGAGGGAGGGAGAGAGATAGGGTAGGAAAGAGGGCGAGCGATTGTGGGAGGGGAGATTTAGTAACATGGGAGTGAGAGAGAAATAGGAGGAGATTGATAGGGAGAGAAAAATAGTTTGGGATGGGAGTGAGAGGGATAGAGATAGGTTGGTAGAGGGAGATATAAAAAGTGAAGGAGAGAGAATTGGGGAAAAAGAGAGGGAGGGGAGTTAGAGGGAGAGAGAAAGTTGGGGAGAGTGAGGGTGATAGGATGAGAGAGAGAATAAGGGTGAGAGAGGGGAGAGGTTGAAGAGGTGAAAGAAGAAGAGGGCTTGGGGAGAGTGAGAGAGAGTGATAGGGAGAGAAAGAGTTAGGGATGGGATTGAGATGGATAGAGATAGGGTAGAAGAGGGAGTTTGGGAAAGCGAGAATGAGACAGAGGGAGGGGAAGAGAGATTTAGGGTGAGCGAGGGTGATAGGATGAGAGAGAATGAGGGTAGATGGTTGTGGAGAGATATAGGGAGAGAAAATATTTAGGGAGGGGAGTTAGAAGGATAGAGATATGGTAGGGGAGGGAGTTACGGAAAGGGAGAGTGTGAGACAGAGAGAAGAGGGTAATAGCGGGAGCAAGAGTGATAGGATGAGCGATAGATATTGAGGGAGAGCTAGGGTGATAGGATGAGTGAGAGGGAGGGAGTAAGGGTGATAGTGAGGAAGAGTTATAGAGAGGGAGGGAGAGAGATAGGGTAGGAAAGAGGGCGAGCGATTGTGGGAGGGGAGATTTAGTAACATGGGAGTGAGAGAGAAATAGGAGGAGATTGATAGGGAGAGAAAAATAGTTTGGGATGGGAGTGAGAGGGATAGAGATAGGTTGGTAGAGGGAGATATAAAAAGTGAAGGAGAGAGAATTGGGGAAAAAGAGAGGGAGGGGAGTTAGAGGGAGAGAGAAAGTTGGGGAGAGTGAGGGTGATAGGATGAGAGAGAGAATAAGGGTGAGAGAGGGGAGAGGTTGAAGAGGTGAAAGAAGAAGAGGGCTTGGGGAGAGTGAGAGAGAGTGATAGGGAGAGAAAGAGTTAGGGATGGGATTGAGATGGATAGAGATAGGGTAGAAGAGGGAGTTTGGGAAAGCGAGAATGAGACAGAGGGAGGGGAAGAGAGATTTAGGGTGAGCGAGGGTGATAGGATGAGAGAGAATGAGGGTAGATGGTTGTGGAGAGATATAGGGAGAGAAAATATTTAGGGAGGGGAGTTAGAAGGATAGAGATATGGTAGGGGAGGGAGTTACGGAAAGGGAGAGTGTGAGACAGAGTGAAGAGGGTAATAGCGGGAGCAAGAGTGATAGGATGAGCGATAGATATTGAGGGAGAGCTAGGGTGATAGGATGAGTGAGAGGGAGGGAGTAAGGGTGATAGTGAGGAAGAGTTATAGAGAGGGAGGGAGAGAGATAGGGTAGGAAAGAGGGCGAGCGATAGTGAGAGTGGAGATTTAGTAACATGGGAGGGAGAGAGAAATAGGAGGAGATTGATAGGGAGAGAAAAATAGTTTGGGATGGGAGTGAGAGGGATAGAGATAGGGTGGTAGAGGGAAATATAAAAAGGGAAGGAGAGAGAATTGGGGAAAGAGAGAGGGAGGGGAGTTAGAGAGAGAGAGAGAAAGTTGGGGAGAGTGAGGGTGATAGGATGAGAGAGGGGAGAGGTTGAAGAAGAGAGAATAAGAGGGGTTGGGGAGAGTGAGAGAGAGTGATAGGGAGAGAAAGAGTTAGGGATGGGAGTGAGCTGGATAGAGACAGGATGGCAGAGGGAGAAAGAGATAGGGTGGGAGAGGGAGTTAGAGAAAGGGAGAGTGAGACACAGAGGGAGGGGGAGGGATATTTAGGGTGAGCGAGGGTGATAGGATGAGAGAGAATGAGGGTAGAGGGAGATGGAGAGTTATAGAGAGAGAAAAATAGTTAGGGATGGGAGTGAGAGGGATAGAGATAGGGTAGGAGAGGGAGTTAGGGAAAGAGAGAATGAGACAGAGGGAGGGGGAGAGAGATTTAGGGAGAGCGAGGGTGATAGGGTAAGAGTGAATGAGGTTATAGGGAGGTGGAGAGTTATAGGGAGAGTAAAATAGTTAGGGATGGGTGGGGATAGAGATAGGGTAGGAGAGGGAATTTGGGAAAGAGAGAATGAGACAGAGGGAGGGGGAGAGAGATTTAGGAAGAGCTAGGTTGATATGGTGAGAGAGAATGAGAGTAGAGAGAGGAGACAGGGAGAGAAAATTAGCCTAGGGATGGGATAGATATAAGGGAGGGGAGAGAGATTTAGGGAGAGCTAGGGTGAGAGAGAATGAGGGTAGAGAGAGGAGATAGGGAAAGAAAAATAGCCTAGGGATGGGATAGAGATAGGGTGGTAGAGGGAAAAGAGGTAGGGTAGGAGAGGCAGTTAGGGAAAGGGAGAGAATGAGACAGAAGGAGGGGGTGTTAGAGAGAGATTGAGGGGGATTGGGTGATAGGATGGAGTGGGTGAGAGAGGGAGAGGGTTTTAGAGAGGAAGAGTTAGGGAGAGAGAGGGGATGGGATAGGAGAGAGGGATAGGGGGAGAGTGGAGAGAGTGATAGGGAGAGAAAAATAGTTAGGGAGGGGAGTTAGAAGGACAGAGATATGTTAGGAGAGGGAGTTAGGGAAGGGGAGAGTGTGAGACAAAGAGAAGGGGGTAATAGCAGGAGCAAGAGTGATAGGATGAGCGATAGAGATTGAGGGAGAGCTAGGGTGATAGGATGAGGGAGGGAGTAAGGGTGATAGTGAGGAAGAGTTATAGAGAGGGAGGGAGAGTGATAGGGTAGGAGAGAGAGAATGATTGGGAGTGGGCGAGCGTTATGGGAGGGAGAGAGAAATAGGAGGAAAGTGATAGGGAGAAAAAAATAGTTAGGGAGGGGAGTGAGAGGGAATTGGGGAAAGAGAGAGGGAGGGGAGTGAGAGGGAATTGTGGAAAGAGAGAGGGAGGGGAGTTAGAGGGAGAGTGAGGGTGGTAGGATATAAGGGTGAGAGAGGGGAGAGAAGAAGAGGGGTAGGGGAGAGTGATAGGGAGAGAAAAAAGTTAGGGAGGGGAGTCAGATGGATAGAGATAGGGTGGCAGGGGGAGAAAGAGATAGGATAGGAGAGGGAGTTAGGGAAGGAGAGAGTGAGACCCAGTGGGAGGGGGAAGAGAGATAGGGTGGCAGGGGGAGAAAGAGATAGGATAGGAGAGGGAGTTAGGGAAGGAGAGAGTGAGACCCAGTGGGAGGGGGAAGAGAGATTTAGGGAGAGCGAGGGTGATAGGTTGAGAGAGAATGAGGAGGAGAGTGAGAGAGAGAGAAAAATAGTTAGGGAGTGAGAGGGATAGAGATAGGGTTGGAGAGGAAGTTAGGGAAATAGAGTGACACAGAGAGGGTGGGGGTGTTAGAGAGGGAGAGAGATTGAGATGGAGTGGGAGATCGGATAGAGTATATGAGAGAGGTAGGGGTGTTAGAGAGGGAGTGAATGAGAGAGAGAGGGATAGGGAGAAAAAAAAAGTTAGGGAGTGGAGTCAGAAGACAGAGATAAGGTAGGAGAGGGACTTAGGGAAAGGGAGAGTGTGAGACAGAGAGGGGGGGAATAGAGGTAGCAAGAGTGATAGGATGCATGATAGAGAATGAGAGAGATAGATTGAAGGAGAGCGAGAGTGATAGGATGAGAGAGAGAGGGAGGGAGGGTGATAGTGAGGAAGAGTTATAGAGAGGGAGGGAGAGAGATAGGGTAGGAAAGAGAGAGAATGATAGGGAGAGGGCGAGCGATAGGGAGAGGGGAGATTTAGTAACATGGGAGGGAGAGAGAAATAGGAGGAGATCGATAGGGAGAGAAAAATAGTTTGGGATGGGAGTGAGAGGGATAGAGATAGAAAGAGGAGGGGAAGACATTTAGGGTAGAGATAGGTAGTGTGGTAGAGATAGGGAAAGATAAACCGAGAGGGAGGGTGACTGACAGTGAGAGTGATAGGGAGAGAATGAGAGGAGGATAGGTAGCGGGGAGGAAGAGAGTGAGAGATTAAGGAGGAGAGTAGTGGTGGGAGGGAGAGTTAGAGAAATGAGAGAGAATATGAGAAGGTGGGAGAAAGAGGGTGAGTGGAAGTGAGGGAGGTGAAAGAGAGGGAGAGAGAGACATGGTTAGAGTGAGATAGAGGGGTAGAAGAATGAGGGTTGGAGTGAGTGAGGGTGGGTTAGGAAGAGATGGAGTGAGGCAGAGTGCGAGTTAGATAGAGAATCGAGAGGGTGAGAGAGTGTATGAGAAACCGGGAAAGGGAAAGACTAGGTGGGTGAGTGAAAGTGAGAGAGGAAGCGAGAGAGGGTGAGTAAGAAATGGAAAGAATGAGAGGGAGGAAGAGAGAGTATGAAAGGGATCGAGAAATGGAGGGAGGGAGAGAGTGAGATACGGGACAGGGTAAGGGAGCGGGAAATGGAGATTTAGGAAGAGCGGGTTAGAGGGGAAGAGAGAATGAGGGTTGGAGTTAGAGAGAGTGAAGAAAAGAGGTAGGGTGAGAGAGAGTTATAGAGTGGGAGGGCTAGACAGAGGTGGGATGGTGGTAGAAGGAGAGAATGTGAGGGAGAATGAGTGGGTCGAGGGAGAATTTGGGAGGGAGAGAGAATGAGGGAGGGTCGGTCAGAGTGTGGGGGAAAGGGAGATAGGGTGAGTGAGAGTAATGGAGAGAGAGTGAGGGAGAAAAAAAGAGATGGAAATGAGCAGGAGAGAGAGGGTGCGAGACGGAGAGAGAGGGAGGAAGAGAGAAGGAGGGAGAGATTGAAAGAATTAGGAGAGGGAAGGATTGTATTAAAGGGAGAGGGAGCGAGAAAGGGATTGAGAGAGATTTAAGGTGAAAGGGAGATAGGGTTAGAGTAAGGGAGAGGGGGAGGGAGACTGAGCGTTAGGAGGGTGAGGGAGAGTTATAGAAAGGGAGTGAGAGAATGAGGGAGAAAGAAATGGAGGGGGAGAAACAAAGAGAGCAAAGAGGGAGTGAGAGAGGGAAGGAAGGGGGAGAGATAATTAGAGGGAGCGTGAGAATGAAGGATAGGGGAGTGAGAATTAGAGGGATAGAGATAGAGTACGGGAGAGAGTTAGAGTACAATTGAGTGAGAGTGATGGAGGAGAGAGAGAATTAGAGAGAGGGATGGATAGGGGAGAGAGAATTTGAGGGATAGGGATAGGTTGGGAGCAGGAGAGAGAATGAGAGGGAGAAAGAGTTAGGGAGAGTGATAGACAGGGAAGGGAGAGAATGAGGGAGAGGGTTAGAGTGAGGGAGGGGGAGAGAGAGGAATGGGGAGAATGACAGAGAGGGAGAGAGAGATTGAGGGGGAGAAGTAGGATGGGAGAGGAAGACAGAGAGAGTGATAGGGAAAGAGAGTTAGGGTTGGAGAATGAAATTGAGAGTAAAGGAAAGGAAGAGGGAGAGAGGAAGATAGAAAGAGAGGGAGGAGGAGAGAGATAGGGTTGGAGAGGGAAAGTGAGAGTAAATGAAAGAAAGAGATTGATAGGGAAAGAGAGGGAGGAGGAGTTAGAGAGAGAGCAATAGAGAAAGAGGGAGACAGAGAATAATGGTGACTTAGGAAGGGAGACATTTATAGAGTGAGGGGGAGAGGTAGAATGATATAGGGTGACGAAATTGGAGAGAAATGAGAGGGGGAAGGCGAGACAGAGTATGAGAGGGATAGAGGGTGGGGTAGGGAGAGTGAGAAGTAGGAAGAAAGTGAGTATGAGAGGAAGAGGGAGGGAGGTAAGAGAGTGTGGTAGGGAGAGAGTGAGGGAGAGGGTTAGAGTAAGTTGGAGAGAGAGGGGGAAGGAGAGGGAGGGATATAAAATGTTAGGTAGAGAGGGAGTGAAGAGGAAGAAAGTGAAGTTGAGAGATGGGGAGGGAGAGGTTAAGATGGGGGACAGGGAGAGTAAGGGAGCGATAGAGGGGTAAATAGAGAGGGAGAGAGTGGTGGTGGAAGAGCGTGAGAGAGAGAAAGAAGGAGGGGGAGAGAGGGGGAGAAAGAGATTGAGAGGGTGGAGTTTGAGAGAGTGAAACGGAGAGAGAGTTAAAGAGAGATAGTGAGCGGACGAGAAAGGGGGAGGGAGAGAGTGCGAAAGAGGAAAATGAGAGGGGAGAGGGGAAGGGAAAGAAAGTGCTAGATGTAAAGTGTGACAGAGGGAGAGAAGGTGGGAGGGTGAGATATTATGAGAGGGATGGAGGGATATGGAGTAGTGTTAGGAGAGATGTGCTAGTAGTGGATATGCTGAAGATGAAGTCGAGTGAAAATAGAAGGGAAGGATAAATGAGATAAAAGGGCAGAACTGTTTTAGGAGCAAGAATGGAACGCCGTATCAGGTTTACAGTACGACAATGAACAATGATTAAGGACTAAAGAGAAGACGTTGAGAATTAAAATTGAAAAAGATGTGTAGAAGGAAATTAAACGGATTTTGACAAATACTGTGTGGATAAGAAGGGGAAAGAAGAAGAGGTATAAAGGATGAGGGGAGAATTTTATTTACTTCTTGTTTCATTTACGTAAAATTGAGGTTTGGTAAGAGTTGTGCTACTTAGGTTTATAAGGAATAAAGGAAAGGGAGAGATAGATTGGCGTTGGGGAATTTTCAAGCAATTAAATCAAAAGGGTTTTTCTTTTGTTAACATTTTTAGAAAATATGCTACAGACATTTATGTTTATTGATCACTCAAAAAGTAGGGTTATAGTACATTACATACCTGATGTAATATTTTGGATGATAACTATTTAATTTTTTAGGGATTGTTACGGTGTTTGTGTGGAAAGGTATGGAATGGTAGATCAAGCTTCTGTACTAAAGACGACTTCTGTATTAAAGAAGACATATGCATAAGTTGAAAATGTATCATATAATCGTTTAAAATTTGGTATATAAATAAAAATATATTAAAGAAACCGAGGGAGGGGATACCCTTCCTCGGTGGGTGTGGTATCAGTATTTATTGAAACGGGATACATCATAACATGAAGTACAGTAGAAATTAAATTAACCGAATTGATCTGAATGTTTTTTCATTTAATGAATTAAAAGCTCTCTTTCTTTAAAAAAATAATATTTCTCCTAGTTTCAACAACATGCATTAATTAATTTTTCGGAAAAATCATATCCGAATAATTTATCCTGCGAATGGAGTTAGATTCCAGTTGATTCGGATAATTTGAGTTCTACTGTATTTGGTACACATAAGATAAATAGGGTAGGTTTGCAAGCAGCAACACGAACAGGAAGTGAAGACGAAAACAGCATTAAAATCTCTTTGTGTACTAGAACAGAGGGTTCATAACCGTAGGTTGTATTGAAAATAAGAAAAATCATAGGTTAAGGCCATATAGAAAAGTGGTAAGTGTATGCTGTTCGGTGATTAATACGTGTAGTATTTTTCTACATCTATTTCTCCTCTATGGGTGTGGTAGATATCGCATCCACTACTCATGACATTCCTGTCGTACGCCACGAGAGACGGAGAAAAATTCTCGATCATTAAATGCCTTCGAAAGTGACAGCTTGAATTATATCTACGTCATCATTTAGGGCGAGTGTGCACGGGCGACTTTTGTCACGGTGACAAAGACAAAAACAACGTTGCTAAGGCTGTTGTTAGGGGCGGGACATATAAGCATCCAATAGAAGCATTCGCACATGACATCACTGGAGGATAAAAACGTTGCTAAGGCCGTTGTTAGGTAAAGTCATGTGATTGAAAATGCTCTATTGTTTTCTAGTGATATTTTTAATCCTGGTCGCCGTGACTTTAGTCACTCGTGCGCGCCCAGCCTTATAGGAAATGCGTTCATGTTGCTGCGTGTAAACTTATCCTAATACGAAAAGTGCAGCCACAATGCCCAAGCATATTGCTGCTAGCCAATGCCCAAAAAACTATACTTTAAAGAAAATATTCAACAGAGCATTTGCCAACACAAGACCCCGCACCTAGGAACAGGTGCTTGTCCTCCAGCAGTTAAAATAATCTGGACGTTATAGGCGAATCATGTCAATAGAGCATTCGAACGTGACGACGTGGAGGACACCAACGTTGCTAAGGCTACTGTTAGGGGCGGATGTATGTAAATGCTCCAATAGAAGCATTCGCACAAGACGTGGAGGACAAGAAACACGTTGCTAAGGCCCGAGTCATTTGATTGAAAATGCTCTATTGGCACTATCTATTTGGACGGTGAATTCATCACATAACTCCGGGACTGCTACGTAACCGTGAGACTTACGGCAGTTTTGGCCGTCCAATTAGATACATCGTTGTCAATTTACCACGGAGTACTACAGAGGTTCCATAGACGATAACGGAAATTTTAAAAAACCATTGAATGTTGTAAATGGTAGGGGTTTTTCTTGGTGCTGGGATCACGTCACGAGAGGCGGAGAAAAAAGCTTGATCTTCCAATAGAGCCCTCTGAAAGGTCAGATTGAATGAACACGTCACAGCTTTGACCATCAAAATGTACTGCCTACCACTCTGTCAATCATTGAATAACCCGTACTGCCTTATACAGGACTTATACTTACCTTATACAGGAATATAAAATAACCTTTTGGACCCTCTGTTAGGATTTTTCTCTGTGGGAGATACCCCGCAAAAAAGCTTATGGAAAAATGGATATACACTGTCATACATGTATGACCTGTGGAGAGGAGTAATCAGGGTACTCATAAGCAGCAGAAACGTTCAAAATTAGTCCAAATGTATGGCTAAATTTAGTTTACTTCTAGTTGCAGTTACGTAAACTCAATATATTTGGTATGAACTGTGCCATTAGGGTAAGACCACGGAAGTTGGCCCATGTGCCGTAGGTCTCGCGGTTACGTACAGTCCCGGTGCTTAGTGTGATCTCCAATCAGAACCGTTGCCGTGGAAATAAGAGAAGAGTTTAGTTGTATATTGATCGTCCAAATAGACAGTGCCTAGTACTAGAACCTAGGATCAAAATCCATAGGCGATAAGGGAAAACGTGGAGTATGTCTTGTGATAGGGGCTCCGGTAGCGCAGGGATTGTATCAACTACTCACGCCTCTTTCGACACGTCACGGGAGGCGGAGAAAAAGAAACTAGATCCTCCAAAAGGACAGATTGAATAAGAACGTCACCTGCCAACCTCTCTATCAATCATTGAATTTCCAGTGCTACCCTTTACCTTATAGAGACCTTATTACGAGAAGATTTGAAAATAGCGCTTTGGAAGATTTTTCTCTGTGGGTAAGACCTCTCGATTTCTCTAAGGAAAATAAAATTAAGAATTACAAGGCAATATCATTGGAGTAAGTGAATGTCAATGGGGTCAATCATTCAAGTGATAAAAGAGGTAAAGGAAAACAAATTTTTATTTTGGCTTAGTTTACAGCATAAAGAAGGAGGAAAGAAAGTTAATTTAACTTATTTTTTATTTTAAATCCAATGAATGAACATCGATTTCACCAAATTCAAGGGGTTTTGTTTTTTCCTCTTTTTACTAATGCGTAGAGCAAGAGGCTTGGAGATTTTTTTAGCACAAAAAGTCAATTTACCATTTTTTTAAATCTATATCCCTTTTTTAAACTGACGATTCATTTTATAACATCCTCAATTAGGACTAAACCATTTTTGTTAAAATGAACAGATTTTATACAGGGTGATTCAACAGGTCTCTCCAAACTCTGCACGGTGCGACACTTTCCCATGCAACACAAACGTTCAAGTTACGTCCGAGTTTACGTCTATACTCGACAGCAACGTTTTCTGACCCTATGACGTCACTAACAAAGTAGTTCCTAGCGCGGTGTCTGAATTTTGAGTGAAATGAAGAACGTCATTTAAAAAAGATTATTTTTTTTTAAATCCGTGTATGGTATATAGCGTCTTTTTTTTTATCACGATTTGCTTACCCAAAACTCCTCCTAGCAACCCAACAGGTTTTCTGTTTACGCAGTTGCTGCAGGAAACGTTCCTGTGTAGTATAGTAGTATAAATTAAGTATTTCAGATGTAGTACAGTATATCTTAAGTAACAGATTTAGATCTCACAGAATCACAATAAATACTCCTTCCTATGATTACACACTATTTTAGGGGTGGTATCTTCCAGTTAACGTCTTTTTCGACACTGCTTTCATAAAGCAGCACTAAGGATGTCCGAACCGATATTCTGCCTACTTATATCACCACGTTATTTAAAGGAATCTAACAATCTCTTTTTTCATATTCCATTTTCTTCTTCTGTTTGCATGGAATCTCCTGCATAAGCAGGGTTCGCATAGGTCATTTGTGCTTCTTTGTATAACGGGTTTTCAGCCTGAAAGAGTCATTCACATAATGAGAACCTAAAATTTACAGCTCATTTTATGTTTTTTCTGCTTTAATGCAACTCGATATAGGAATCATTGATTCCTTTACCGAGCTTATTTAATATTATTATCCAGCGCACCTGATTCCATTTGGCCTTTAGTCTTTCCTTTTCGAACTTTGCCAGCTCTCTCCTATCGTGAACGACAGTGAGAATCTTCCACAGCATTAGTAGGAAAAGTCCCGTGGCCACCACGCCTCCCGAAACTCCTGCGATGATAGCGACTATGTTTACAGGCTCCGGACACTCTGAAAAAATAGTTTTGTTGAAATCAATATTTTCTCATTTGGCCATTTCAAATAAGAAATGAAAAATAAGATTCAGTGCCTATTTTTTAAATTCATTTTAAATTTTATAATTGTTTCTACAGGATATTCAATTTAAAAGCTTTTTCTTCATAGCATCTTTAATTATTGCATGTTTTCAATCTTTTTTCATTATTTATATATATATATTTTTTAAGTATTATTTACATATAATCAGAAGAAAAAAACTACTTTTCTGATGAAGACTTTTAAGTGAAATAAGTTCTGAAACTTCTTGTATATATCCTTTTCCAATTTCTACATGAATAAACCCAAAAATCTCCCTATGAAAATCCATATTTTGTAAACATAGAAATACAGTAGGTATTTAAGATCTTAAAACTTAAAAAAAAGTTTTCTGAACTTATAATTTAAAACATCTCGTTATCAAGCAGTATTTATTACGAAAAATACGAACATTTTTAGTCAGAGTTATGTTTTTTATGAAATCCTACTCTAGGTTCAATATTTCAGCTATTGCGAAATAACATACCTTTACGCATTTTTGACCAAACCAGTAGCTGATTGTCTTCGCTGAAAGCATATTTGAAAGTGAATTGACATTGGTTTTTGTCCTTTGATATGCACAGCTTTTCTTTTTCTTTAACTGACAAAATAAGAAAAAATCGTTAAGATTTTAAATCTTCTATGCTTCTGTATTAAAATATCTTTATCCTCAAAATTATGAAAATAGAATTAAATAGATTCTTGTAAAATAATACTAAAATATTTTTATTTGTTCTTTGAAATCTGACTGAATTTCAGATTTTAAAATGTTATCTCTATGAATAGAGTGATCCTGATTACAAACGAAGTAAGAGAAAATTAAAGAGAAACAACATGGCGGAGTTATCCCTCTTACCAACCAAAGTAATCTATGTCTTCGCAATATTTTATAGCTGATTTTAATTTTTTATAGTTTGTCCATTAATCTTGTTTTATGAGTTCTACCATTTTTATCGTATAAAACACAATTCAAAAGTTTTCATTCATTCCTATAAAACCAATTTCCATTTTCTTTACAGATAGTATATGTTTTATTCAAACTCTGTTGTAGTTCTCCTGTTAAACCATTGTTCGAGATTTACCTTTAAGAATACATCATGATATTGAGTTTTATATTTTCTGTGCTAAACTATTTTGCGAATATAATGCGAGTTAGTATACTCGTTAAAGTAAACGATCCAATTGTATTTAAATTGAAAGCTGTTTCAATTGAAATTTTGAAAATGGAATTCAAATTTTAAAATTTTATATTAAAATTTTTTAAAAGAGGAATCAAATTACGGAATGTTTAACCTCCCCTGCACAATATTTTATTCAATGATACTACAACATCTCACCTTCTATGTTTTCAGTTGGAGAAATAGATACCAGGCACATAGGGCAGGGTTTAGGGTAGGTGTCTTCAAACTCTATAAAGCATTCAACACACTCTTTCAACTCTTCGCATTTACCGGGACAAGTCTGCAGACGAAGGAAAAACAAAACAAAAGCGTTTCATAAAATATACCATCACCATATAACATTAATGTCACGTTTACTTACACTGCAATCGTTACAATAAGTTCCAAAGTATTCGTCATCGGTGCTGTTACACTTACAGGAGCCGCAATCACATACTCCTCTGCCACTGCAAATCAACTGAGAAGGAAACAGATAAAAACTTTAAATAAAATCTTTGAATACTGTCTCTAAGATACATTTAGGATTACATAATTTAATAGATTTTTAAGAGCAGTCTCTACAGCTGCAAATTGACTGAACAATATCGATACATAACCTTCAACTAATCGGCAAAAACTCCTACAGAATAAGGATAGTTTTGAAGCTAACATGAAAATCCTTAATAGGAATATGTAAGTGGGTATATAAAGTTATTATACTGAGGTCTACAACCTTAATGTGTCAAAATAGATTTGGATCACTAACATTACTTGTTTCTAATTTATATGGATGACAAAACGAGTAAAGTAGGTATAATTAAAAATGAAATCCGTCCTTTTTTTTCCTAATGGGGTTTCTTGCTTAAAAAGTCATGAAATTTTTAACTCTCAAACACTTTATCATAAAACCGTGGTTATATTTATTGGCTATTCAAATATATTTGCAAATGAAACATTGAGATAAATTTTAAAAATTTGAATATTTTATTCCCAAAAGAGTTGTTCTTTGTAAGATTCAAAAGAAATAAAGGTTTAGTTTTAAACAGGATTTCTTATTACACAAGGAAACCCGTTATTAAAGTGTGCGTAAAATTCCATTTTAATTGTCCTCCCTCTTTTCTTTATTTTTATGGGGGCTCATACATTATCTGGCCCTGTACAGGCTTCCGGATCATCTCTGCATCCACAGTCACTTCCTTTCCAACCAGTGTTACACTTGCAAATTCCACAGTCGCATTTTCCGTGATCGGTACCTTAAGGAGAAATATAAAAATTTTAACTTGATTTTGGTATTTATTTTTTAATGCTGCACTTGTATACCCAACATTCAACAGCTTGATTTAAAAGATCATGAGGAAAATGCAGAATGGAAAAAAAATATTTATCTAGGAATATTTTTTCTTCTTATGTCTATTACCTTTCATTTATGAACAAAATAAGCTTTCTGTCTTATTTGTTAATTAAAAAGGATTCAGACCAAGTAAAATGAGATGAAACTCCTCTGGGACAGATTTTAAATATGAGGTAACAACGTCCCAAACAGCACAAACCGCTCATAATTCGTCCAATTTTCGTCCTGTACGGTCAAATTTTGTTTACTTCTAGTTGCAGTTACGTAAACTTTACATGTTTGGAATGAGCTGTGCTAATATGGATATAGAGCAGTGGTTCCCAACTCAAAAATGTCAGTGCATCATTTAGCCTAAAATTTCATCATTATTAAAGTACACCCTAATTCTAATAAATTATTATCCTTGTACTTACCGCTACAAATTTTGCCATCTTTCTTTTCACAATTGTAATTTTTGCATTCACAATGTGTTCCACTAATTTCTTCTTTTGGGTTCTATAGAAAATAAGAAACATACCTTAACATTACCGAAACATTTTGTTTATGTTTCTATCTTTTTTCTGATTAAATTCGATCCGGTGTTTTTCTCTATGAAATTTTATCTGGGATTTTTTCCTGTGCGTACAACTCTAAACATAGAAAAGCAGCAAGTTTCGCAAATGAAAGATTCAATTGTTCACAAAGAAATTGGT
This sequence comes from Tetragnatha montana, assembly GCA_963680715.1. Lineage (NCBI taxonomy): Eukaryota > Metazoa > Arthropoda > Arachnida > Araneae > Tetragnathidae > Tetragnatha > Tetragnatha montana. Next base: position 21,724,653 of record OY796675.1, read on the forward strand.
GAACGTGAAGAAAAAAAAATGTGAGATCCACTTAATCTAATTCCTTTAAGTCAAGTGTGTGGATTCCATCTCGGATATTTTCTTAGCCTTAAAATAGCGCGGTTCCTACCGCAAAAAATGACTTTGATGAGCCAGTTGGGAAAAACACATTTACGAGAAAAATAACAGCCGACATCGGTGAAATCCAAAACACAGTATTCCGAAAATTCTTCTCCTGACTGAACAGAAATAAAATACATAGCAAATAGAATATTACAATGGCAAAAGCTCAAGTCCTTATTATGTATTAGAAATTATGTATGAAAATATTTCCCATAACTTTTAAATACATTCTTACGTTTTAATATCAAACAGTTTGGAGCAATCCCAGGATTCTTATTTGAGAAATGACATAGAAACATTAACTTGAACCTTAATTTTGATGATGGTAAATGATTAACATAATGTAGGAAAAATTTAAAAGATCGCCTAATATTCTTAAAGGATAACGGATGAATCACATTAATTAAGTAATTCAAAAATATTTACTCACGCTTCGTTTATAACAATAACAAAGTCCGCAGAGGCAACGCCCTTCTCCAGAACATGGTAAAGAATCATTCCCTCTGTAAAATAAAAGGATTTGTCCTTGTAAGGTCACTAGACACTAATAGAACAACTTGAAATTATTAGGTTATAATTAGACTTTGAAATCATCAATATTTTCAAAATACTTTATTCATGTCACAGAAAATTTAGATAAGGACGATAAATTATTTAATTTGGAAAAACACCAAATTAACCGTCTATACGTATTAAAACAGCTATTTGGGGATTTACTAGACACTGAAAAACAGTTGAAGCAGTTGAGAAACACGTTTATGTTTAAAATATAATATCTTTTGTAACCATGAATTTTCATGAACGTGGGTCTCTCCTTTTTGAAGACAATCTTGTGTTCTAATGTGTAGAGAGTTATCAGAATTTTATTAATATTAATTACCTTATACCACACACGAGAATTTTCCAACTATAATTAGAGAAATTCTTAGAAAAAAAAACATTTGAATAGAAGCACAGCATTAAAAGGTTGGATGAACATTTATGTGTGACAATCAATACGTGGGAAAATTTTTAAATTTTATTATCTTCAAAACAGTTTATTTAGAGTATTACAACAAGTCCGTGGACTAAAGGAAAATCAATTAATATAATTTTAAATTTAGTTTACAGATTGCATACAAATTCTTACTTATAACATCCTTTCTCTTCCAAGAATGGATCTGTAACTGTTGCATCGCATTCGCATCTTGATCCGTACCTCTGTTCATTGCAATTACAGATTCCACACTCGAATGTGCCGCTTCCGTTGCTACATTTGGGACTAGAAGCTTCCTACATTCAAAAGGTTTAATAATCAATTTTATGATAGATTAAAAATTGAATGGACGATTACTCTCGATCTCTCTTAAATCACAATTATAAATATACAAAAACATAAAATTTATACATATTTCTGATTTTGGAAACACAATGTCTCAAATCAGAAAGCATATTTCCCGATTCCCCTTACATTAGGTTAGATTTTTACTTCCTCTTCAGAACCAATCAGACCGTTCGTAAAGCTACTGGCAATCCCATATTTGGAATGACAATTATATAAAAAATCAATCAGAGCTCTCGCTCACATCTTACGAAATGGAATTGAGAAATATGCAAGTACTTATTTTTTCCAACATTTAATAAAGTAGCTAATACAGGATATGTAATACCTCTTTCCAGGGTTGTTCACATTCACAGTCACATATCATTTCTATGTCTACAGTCAGTTTCTCCGAGAAACCTACGGGGGAGATGTGAATCGTTCTGTTTCTGCTTTTGATGTCCTCTGGACAAAATTTAAACTTAATTTCAACTTCAAAAGTTACCTGAAAATTGCAAGTTGAGGAAATTAAAACAATTACCAGCAGAACATCTTTAAAGTGAATGCAGAAAACATTGTGTAATTAAGTGTAATAAAATAATGAATTTTTCCTTATAATACTATTCAGAATTTGTCTTTTTTTTTTCATTGGAAAATTAATTTTTTACAAAACATATTGCAAGTATTTTTTTCAAATCCTAAGACTTTAGATCAGTGGTCGCCAAACTTATGAAGCTTCTGATCACAGTAAAGCTTTAAAATCTTACTGTGAGCTACCAACCAAAAGAACTGCTAATTTTTAAAAATTAAAAATCTTACACTAGTTTATTGCCATTAAACTTACCCTTGAAATAAATTTAACTAAGCTGTTAATAATAAAAGAAACTGCATTCTTTATATGAAAGAAATATTAATTTTAATGGATGAAGGATGAAATTCTGTCGTTAACAAGTTTTTAAATGATAGAAGATAGTGGCTGCTATTCGAATACAGTTGTTCAAGTTTTCATCAATGAGTCCTAAGTCTGTGTGTGTCTGCATTTATACTTAAGAAATTTCACGGAATATATACGGCTGAACATTGCCTTCCTTTTGAGACAAGCCTGGGCCAAAATTGGGTCTTTTTTATTAGGAAAAAGGCGCCAAATATTTTCAGAGCTTGAAAAATGAGATTTTTCAGTTAAATCATTTTGAAAATTAATCAGTTCCTACTCCACAGTAGCATAGTCTTCTTTAAAATCAAAATGCACCATGACACAAAAAATAACTTTTCAGGGTCAGTTTTTATAAAAGGTGATTAAAAACTGTGCAACATTGGAAATCCTTTTGAAATGGAGGATTCTTTAGTTGAGGAATGATCGTTAACCAGAGCCAGGCTTATTACTGCTTCAGAGGGTTTTTATTCATTTCATTGAATTTTTTTATAAAATAAACACAAAATTGTATATTTTTAAAAACTTACTTTAGTTCCGACTTTTAGGCCCTTGCAATTCTTTGTTCTTTTCATCTTATTTCTAAAACATATAAAATAATATCTTATACACCTACCTTCTACTAGTTTGAAAATGATGTAGTACTGAAATATTTTGGCTTAAAATATTAAGCCTTTTTTGCTGACTAATTTTCCACTAATTTTAAACCTATGACAAACTTTTCTTCAAATTAATTTTTTATTTCGTTTTGTGAATCAAAAATGAAGGGGAAAAAGTGAAAGAATATTTTTACAAGTGGTATCAGCACTGTAGATTTTTTTATGAGCTCTGTAAAAGTCACTCACTACTGGAGACGTTGTTTCAAATATACAGGGTGTTTCAAAAGTCCGTTTCACGGCTTTTATTTGGAACCAACGTCTCCTAGGGTCCTGGAAGTAAGGTCTACCCCTAGGTAATTGACCCTGGAGAATCCATTGAGCCTAGCGGCGAGATAAACAAGTTAAAAAATAATTAAGAAACTAAAGGATATGGAGTAAACATCATCAGTGAGAGTATTGTTGCTATTGTTAAAAGTAACTCACTGAAAATAAAATTATGAAAATATTGTGAACATTCACCGAGGTATTAGCGTGTGAAAATAGCCCTTTTCCAGGCCTCAAAAATAGAAAAGTTCGCAAATTTGCAATTTTTTTTGAGTTATTATGTAGTTTTGTATCTTTTTAGTTAAATGAAGATAAATTTTAATAAAAAAAACTTGCAAATTTTTGAACTTTTTCTTTTTTGATGCCTGAAAAAGCGCTATTTTCACATGCTAATATCTCCGCGAATATTCACGATATTTTCATGAATTTTTTTCACTGAGTTACTTATAACAGTGGCAACAATACTTTCACTGAGGAGTTTGCTCTATCCTCCTATAGTTTTTTAATTAATTTTTTGAACTTCTTTATTTCGCCTCTAAGGGCGCTGGAAGTCTTTTAATGGATTCTCGAGGATCACTTACCTAGGGGTAGACCTTACTTCCAGGACCCTAGGAGACGTTGGTTCCAAATAAAAGCCGTGAAACGCACTTTTGAAACACCCTGTATAAAGGCGACAAACGAAATTTATAGATGACAGTGTATATGAAAAAACATGCGAAATAGTATTTACCCAAGACAACTAGAACTATATGATATTTGAAAATCTGAGTTTGAGTTATCATCGTCCATTATTACCTCAGTGGAAATGTCCTGAAATGTAACACTTAAAAGATCAAACATTTGTTTTCTAGAAGATTTTTGAAATAATTCCTTTTGATTAAAAAAAAAGTAAAAAAGGTTTTTACATCGTATTGCTTTCTTACTAGATCCACGACATTGGAAGAATCCTTTTCGAGTCTTCCAGTGCTCGATCCATGGAGTTTCTTGCTGAACTTCTCGTACAACTTCACTTGGTCTCTAGTCACGGCAAAAATGACGTTTATATTGTTCTCTTTGACCTGCCTGCTGATCTGGCCCACAGAGGGGTAGTCGAGAACATTGCTCATGGTGTAGTAGCCCTCTTTATTCAGGTGACACTTCTCGTCATGAGGGGTTATGATCCCTCCCAACTAGATAAAAAAAAGGCTTCGTGAGTTTTATGTATTCGTAAGATTTGGTTTATAAATGAGTAGCAAACATACTTCACCTTTCCGTCCCCAGCAGCATGGAAATTGCTATCAGTTGAAAACACCAAAAGTTTTCTGGAGTCGTTTCTCCACCCTACCTCTTTCTGAAAATGTAATATGGAATTTAAAAGACTGCTCCCTTCACGTGACTAGTTTTACAGTTTTTCATATGAAAATGAACTGATACTTTTTTCTGATCTGATTTCATTTCTTTATTTATTTATTTGCGCAAATTTAAAACAACCCAATCTCTCACTTTCTCTCTATCTGTCTTTATTTTTTACCTCTCATTCTATTACCACAATTTTTACCTTCTCTTTTTCATTCAATGGTAATTTAATCACGTAAATCTTCTTTCTCATTCTGTTTATTTGTCTTAACTTCTCAACAACATTTTTATGCATCAATAAGGAAGTTTATCTCTCAGTAATAAATCGTAAAGTAATAGTATCTCAGTATAAAGAGAAAGGTAAGAATGTTAATAGAGCATTTTCAATCACATGACTCGGACTACGGCCTTAGCAACAGAAGATGTTACAGTTTTTTGCCCTACAGAGGTTAACAGTTACAGAAAATGACTAGCCGTGGAATTCTTCAATTGGAGCATTTGCAATCACGTGATCCCATACCTAAAAACCGCCTTAGCAACAGATAAACAACGGCCATAACAACAGTTAAAAGCCCTACAGAAGGTACACAGTTAAAAGAAAATAACCGGTTGTGACGTCACCTGAAAACACTCTATAAAGTAAAGACTCTTTGTCTACTGAGGGTCTAGTCTAGTGTTACGGTGATACAAAAGTGTGACGGACATAAATGTACACAAAACCGGCCTAAGCCCTATTTCTCCAAATTGAGCTCTGCACCCAGATTGTATCTAGCTTTTTTTTTCTCTTTTCAGATTTTAGATGATTTATGAAGTTATTCCCTTCCCTTTAAAATTGTCTAAGGCAGTTTCAAAATGCGTTTAATACGTTTTTACAGTTAAAGTTTTCTTTTTAAAAATCAGAGAGAGAGAGAGGGGGGGAATACTCTCAACCGCTCTCTTCGGTAAAACCTTTGATTTATTAAGCGATTACTTTCAGTCTAGTCTAAAAGAAAATGATTTGCGATACTTTTTGGTAATTGTTAATTTTTACCGTCACCCTAAACAGAGAAATGTAGGGAAGTGTAGTAGATTCTAATGTAGGGAAGATTCTAAGAAAGGATATGAAATTTTAATAAAAGAGCTGCCAGAGATCCACTCCTTCTTAAAGATGCCGTTATTGAACAGAAGCGTTCCTGGAAACGTTTTTTCAAGCTACATAAGTATCTCTAAAGAAGATTTTACCTTACAGGTAATGGCTTGCATAATAGCATCCAATCCCCCTTCCGGAGTATCAAAATTAGCGGAGATGGGTGCATTCTTCACTTTTTGCTCGAACTCCTCCGTCTTCGAGCTCAGAGGCATATGATTTTGGTAGCCGTAAGGAGACGCACACTCTCTACAAGAACCTGTCAAGCTGTAAAATGAGGATTCATTGAAAGTAAATCAAGAATTATACGTGACACAGGATGCTTAGTACATCTAGTGTAGACTGATTTTTAAAATTTTTATCACGGATGCATACTTTAATCTTTGAAATGCAACTATATTTATAATTTGGTGTCGAAAAAGTTTCATTTTTTAATCTATTCGGAAGTTTAAAAAAATATTATTAGGATAAGAAATGTAGTAGTATAACATAAAACAACTTCTTAACCGATAAATACTAAAACTTTTCAACAACTTACCCAGCTGATCTTATATCAACGAAAGGAGAAACTGTCTTGTCCACAAAAGACCCAAATCCAAGTCTGAAGTTCGTTGTGATGGTCTTCATTTCTTTGGCCAGTTTGTTTCCCAGAATTGCAAGCTTTTCTTTGTCATCCCCCATCGTCCAAGATAAGTCAATCAAATAGTACAAATCTATCGGGTAGTCTACCGCTTGACGAAACTCTACGGTGAATTTCGTAGCAACATCTATAGAAATATTTAGCTAATAAGAAAAGTTTCATTTAAAAAAGACTAAATAATGTTTTCGATAATGCATTTATTTATGGTATTGCTTTAAAAATACCTAAAACTATCCAGTCTCCATTTCAATACATTTCAGCTTAAAATAAGGAAATAGAGGATTAAAATTAAAAAAATTAAGTCCAAATTTAAGTACTATATAAGACGGTATCTAAAGCGTTTTTATATAGAACCAGAAAAGAAGTCCTAAGCCAGCAGAGTACTAATGTCAATAAAATGACGAGTAAACGATTTCAAGCAAATATCCCCAAGTTTATGCTAACTTAATAATCAGTTGTAATAATGTAGTCTTTATTAACCAAATTGATTTTTTTTTAAATACATTGAGAAAAACATACGATGCACTAAGACTAAGGGGGATAATATTAAAATCCCGTCTAGGTGTAATTTTTGCTTACTCACTTGGTCTCAGTTTAATTTTTATTTCCTGTGGTTTAATCTGGGTTGCTTCACCTTCTTTTGCCCCTTTGTCACTCAAATGCTTGTCCTGAAAGAGAATCATTGCGCGTTTAGGCATCATTTAAATTTTTCTTGGATGGGTTTTTTCCCCTATTTTTTTACAGTTCATTGTAAATAAAGCGCAATTTAAACGATACCGGTTGACCTTCCAGTCGAGGTGTCCAGTCTCTGGATGCGGGACTGGAATAAGAAAGCTTTAAGCTACACAAAATTTAAAGAAATAGTATGACCTAATTTTTTTAATTAAAATAAACATTAATGCTCTGAGGTTTAGACTGTATTCTAAAACTGACTAGATTCCAGCATGACTCTAGTGAGCTCACCACTATAGAATTCCAACAACGCATATCGAGTAGTATTCCTTAGTAGTGGGCCTTAGAAAAGTATAGTAAATTTCTATCAAATTATACACCTATATGTATTTAGAAAGCAATTTTCATCCTTCAAAATGTAATTAGATATTAAAATAAGATATACCTGTATATGTTAAGGTAAAAATAATAAATCGGGTATTTTAAATAATGCTCGAGCGATATATGGGGTTTATTAATAATGTCCGAAGTGGCGTGGGCAGTGTGATAAATTCAATGACAATTTTCACGTAAATAATAAAAATATAGAAAATTAAGTAAGAAATAAATAGAGTACTTAATACTACTTATCACTTTACCCGAAATAAGCGGGCATTATTAATAATACCCAGATTTATCACATCGCCCGTAACATATAGGGGAAAGTCGTGAACCTCGGACCTATTTTTACTTTTTACCCTGTAATTTTTTATTTATAGAAAATAAACTGATGAGACAACTTTTCCTCAATACTTTAGCCATTCACACACAACATACATATTTTCGTATTTTTAATTGAAGTTTAAATCAATGTAGATAGATCCTAGGTTCAACACTGGTAGTGTACCTTGGTTCCAAGGGTGGTGTATGTACCTTAGACCTATGTCAAAAAATCTTAGTTTATTTCTTGTTCAATGGATATAAGCCTTCTTGCTGGTTGGAATGCTCTCTGGTTGGTTCTAGCTGGTTGGAATGCTCTCCGAACTGCTTTAGCCGTATCATATTTGGTTGCTTGCTTTCAAACATTTTAGAATATACTTATTAAATGATTCTTGATTCATAGAACTATTGTTAGAAAACATCTTTGTCGAGGGTTTCTATTTTCGTAGTTAGTGTGGGGATGAAATAAGTGCCGCCATTTTCTTTAGCAAAATTAATGGTTTTCACAGAGATATGACTTTCATGGTCAACCATGAGTATAGTATATATTGCTGGAGCATCTTTAGTTGTAAGTATTAATATTTTATTAATTATTTTTAAAAATTAATATAAATATTTAGTTAATTAAATTATTTAATTAAAAATTGTAGTACTTTTAACATTTTAAAAATTACTATTAAACGTAATAATTTAAATTTTTTAACAACTAATTAATTTATAATTACTTTAATAATTTTTAAACTTTTAATTTTAATAATTACTTTTTATTTTTAACAAATCAGTTTTTAACCTACATCATCTCAAATTGTTGACTTTTTTAGAAGTAATTTAGCTAGACCGAGAGCTCTGGTTGTAAGGACTTTCCGCTATAATAAATGAAAAAAAATCCCTCTCTAATAAAGTAAACAAAATGCTTTCATTTTATGAAATGTACATAAATACCTATACGTGTACTACGAGTATGTTCATGGATTCAACAGAACATCCTTTATAAGGTTTTTGTATTATGAACCATTTTTTATCTAATAAAATAAACAAAATGTTCTTAAATACCTTTATTATTTCCATGGATCCAACAGGAGCTACTATTTTTGATTCTTTACATTTCCCTTTCAAGTTCTTCTTTAAATCGCATCTATGGCCAGAAAATCCCTAATATTGGAATATAAAAAACACGAAAAAAAATATTTACGTATTTTTCTATTTTTTGACCATTAGTAAAACTTGAGTTTTATCTCTTTCTAAATTAAATAATGATGCTTATTATCATTATCTTCAACTGCAAATAAAATATTCAAATGTAACTTTCTATATAATTAATGAATAATTTTTTTTAAAATTATTTCTTAAACTTTATCTCATTCAACCAAGAACGTGAATCCTATCTTTAGAAGATAGGGCCTTTTCCTCTAGCGATTTGATAAGGAAGTACTGTTTACCCGAAAAACAAGTTGAAAGTGAAATCAAATTATTATCTAATCTTACGCAATAATAATGTGTTGCTAATTGAAATTGAACTGCTTTTGTTTTTAGGTGAATATCATACAAAAGGAGGTCAGCTAATTTATAGAAAATTTTCGTTTAAGTAGGTATATCCTTGCATGGGCAGGGCACCCATATGTTTGAATTCAGGAGGGGGCCCAAGGAAAAATTTTGCAAGTTAGCCAGTCAAGCCCGTAACTGGACTTTAGTTGGTTTTTTAAGGGCGGGGGGGGGGTCATAGTTATTTCAAAGAGGCCCGTCACGAGTACTTAACGCAAAAAAAAATTATAAAATACTGGAGCTTCAAGCAAAAAGAGTGTGTCTAACCTCTATTCTAGTCATCTCTAGAAAAAGTTTTGCATTTTTATTCTTAAAAGTAGTGTTTTAACCATAGAGCTAATACAAATAGAGACAGCTTTCCCCGCTCCGTACGGCAACCATGCATGTCAAAAACATTCGAACCTGTTTGAGTGGCAAAAAGAAATCTTTAACATTGGAAGTCCCATAGGCGGGTGAATTTTGAGGTATAAAAATTGCTCTTTCTCCCAGAAAAATGATAGAAAAAAGATGCCGACAATTTATTACACGAGAGAAAACAACGACGAATCAATTCCGTGAAGAAAAAAAGTACCTTTCTCGATTAGTTTTTTTTCTGTGAATTTTTTAAACTCCGCGGTTTTGGAAGAAAACGTCTTTAAACTGCATTTTCGAAATGTTGTGGGGTTTTTTTTTTTAAAAAAAGCTTCACATTATATAATATGAACCCTTCTGATTCGATCTGAGTCATTTCCGATTAGTTTAATCTAGTATTTAAGGGAGAAAATTGTGGATTTAGTGGTCGAGGTAGAAAATGGAAGTTGGCATAGCTTGGCGGTCTGACCTTGGCGTGCGTTTTTGTCGTAGTTTCTTTACGTGGTTCTTCGAAATAACTAAATAACTTGTTTTTTTTTTAACATTTAAAATTGCCAAATCATCTGTAAGGCAGATATATTATGCTTCTGCTTCTCGACGCAAAAATATTAAATTTCCTATAATTGTGTTAACTTTAAATTTAAGTATTTAATTCTTACCACTGATTTAGGTTTTATTTTTGATAGGGGGAAGTTTTCAGTAAAACAATCTATGTTAATCTTTTCTTACCATGTAACAAGCCATATTTTTAAAAAAATCTATGAACACTATCGGATCTTCTTTTTTACCTTTAAAGTTAAACTAATAAAAAAAAACATATAAAGAGGAATTAAGTGTAGAACATTTGCGTCCAGCGTTTGGTTAATTTAAAACACGTATTATTAAAGAAACTTAAAGAAAGAAAGAAATAATTTACGACATAGTATATATTCCTTGAAATTATTTCTATGGATTTTCCCGCCAATCTAAGGTACTAAGAAGATGGGACAGCTGTAATTCTCTCCTAACGCCAGGTGGTGGTTTGAGACATCTGACCACATGACCAATCATCTGTATTTAAGATAAGAATCTTTGATATTTGTTTAAAAGTATCACACTTTTCTCTCATATGAAATAGAAACATGATTAAAGCTGCGCCATCAATTGCTGCGAAAGAGCAACTAAAAACTCCACCGTTTCGTTTCATAGGTAAAATCTTATTTTTACCTTACTAATTTTACTAAATAATTAAATTTTAAATTAAATGATGTTAAAAAAATTTATATGTGTGTATCAAGATAATAAATGGTTTAAGTATAAAAATTTAAATAAGAAACTTAAGTTTAATATAATGAATACATGCACTTAATATTAAGTGTTTTTTTATGAATAAAACTAATTAATTTGATAGTGATACCTTTAATGATGAAGGGCATTTTATAATGATTTAAATAAAAGGGGATTTTGGAATGGTATTAGTCACTAGAATATTTTAAGCAATTGTGTTGTAAGTGGCATTTTGAAGTATTAAAATATTTGTAATTATTAGCTGTCTGAATTAAAATTAAAAATACAATATTTCTCTAAGTGGACTCTTCAAACACCACTTAATACTTGAAATACCTGTTTTTGCAGGGAAAGGAAGTAGATTTCCTAAAGAAGAAAATCGGAGAAAAATTTGGAGATAAGCATTGTTAATTGCTATGGTGATACATCAACTAAAAATGAGATTTAGAACAAACGAGATTTTATTCTTAAAGCTACAGAAGATAAAACTTCCTTAAGAAGAAAAAAAGATAAGTTTAAAAAAGTCCTCGCGAGTCATCCACTGGTATAAAGTGATCGTAAAAGGCTGCACGCGAGAAAACCAAACACGCCAATAGTCCGATTTTGTCGCCAATCTGACAACCCTGCCCACCCCAGTTTGAGTGGAAAAATCCAGGGAACATCGACATACGAAGAAGAATGGAGCAGGTGTTCAAAGCTGTCTCCATATGTATTAGCTCCATGGTTTTAACTCATTTGGATGACTTCTAAAATAGGATCGCTCCTACACCGACCCGTAAAATTTCAAGTAAAAACCAATATATAAATAGTGGTCAACAGTGTTAGAAACTATTTACATTTTGCTCTTGAATTAGCTTACAATAATAATAAAAAGATTAATATAGATCCAAATTTAAAATAGAAAAAAATAGTTTAATAAAAACTGATTTATTAGAGTCAGAGGAAAATTTTACATAACTTTTCCAGTGCAAGGGGGGCCCGGCCCGAGCCCCCCTTTTCCCTTATGTATGGGAGCCTATGTACCCTTGCCTTGTTCTTAAAAAGTTGTATTTCGCTTTGAATCGCCCAAATTTTTTCAATCATACATCAAGCAGTATTTACCTCTTCGGAACACCATGCACAAGAGTGGCTCTCAGCTATGCATGATCCACAAGTAGTGCGTAAGTTACAGTTATCGCACATGACTCCTGAAAATATTCATTTAAAAATATCTAATAAGGGTTTCCAGGTTTAATCAATTAAGTAGAGAATTATGTACTTGAACTGAGCCGAATAAAAGTTATTCATAAATTAAAGGGAAAAAATACTAACTAGGAAAAGGTCAAACATTAAAGTTGTTTTACTGTAGAAAAATGGATAAAATAGTTTCTTTCCATATTATAAAATTTATGAATTTTTAAAAGAAACTAACCTGTCTTTAAAATACGTTATCAATAAAAGTAAAATAATACTACTTACCTTGTTGAAGAATTTGAAGAATAAATAAAATGAAAATTTTTAGAGAGATGTGCATCTGTAAAATAAATAATTATTTCCTTAAAAGGAATAGTAATAGTCGTATGCAAAATAAGTTTGGCGCTTAGAAGATATTTAGATGGACTTATTTTGTCACTTCAGACCAAGAAGTCTCATACTATAAAAAAATTTAAAAATAAATCTCAAATTTCATTTGAATTTAATTTAATAAACTCAAATTATTTAGCTTAAAAGCTAACACAGTTAACAAAAGTTACACCATCCTCACTGCTTTTTAAAATTATTAAATGCATTAAAATTATTTTATTTAATGTGAACTAGAAACCTCAAAACGCATGTAAATCTTAATACCTACAGACGCGTTTCTACTCAAAACAGTATTTTGAACGCATGACTTTTTTAACATTTCATAACTCATTGATAAATTAATTTTTATCTCGACGTAAAGGAAATATTGTTATAATCATTCTCCTAGATCATACTGCTCACGTATGGACCTGATTCCAGTTAAAAATCTCTCATATAAAAGCCCAGGTCACTCACTGATTCTGGAACGCTCGCACACTATGATGCCATCTCGCAATAATAATCATAATCATCAGAAAAATATAAAAGCCCACGTCACTCACTGACTCGATGCCATCTCGCAATAATCAGAAAAATAAATAAATAAAAGTAATTAAAATTTTAAAATAATATAATAGCTTTTAAATAAATATCTTTCAAGAAAGTTGGTTTACTTAATAAAGGTTAAAAAGTTACTTTTAGGGAAGTTGGTTTCTAATTCAACAATAATAAATTATTAAAGTTAAACTTCTTATTTAATGTATAATTAATAGGAACTTGAAGTAGTAACGAGCGAAGCTCGCATAAAAGGCTAGCCTAGCTGTAAGACCCGGCTTTGCCGGGTCGTAACAGCTAGTCTATGAATAGTAGTTTATTTTTAACTATCCCATTATTATATTATTATTATACTACTATTCCTTCTCTTCTTCTCATAATAAGAACGGGTAATATATACTACTATTCAATAGGCTACAGAAGATTTGGTGGTAATTTTTCTGATTATTGCGAGATGGCATCGAGTCAGTGAGTGACGTGGGCTTTTATATTTTTCTGATGATTATGATTATTATTGCGAGATGGCATCATAGTGTGCGAGCGTTCCAGAATCAGTGAGTGACCTGGGCTTTTATATGAGAGATAAATTTAGTATAGTATTTAAATTCAATTATGATAAAAATGTTGTAATTATGTTAAATTCTGAAAACTCAATAGTTTTTAAATTAAAATTTAAGTGACTGGTTTAATTCTAAACTAAACCTCATGCAAAATTTTGAATTCCCTCTTATTCTTATCATACTCCTCATAAAGAATCGTTGTTCAATTAATATAATTAATATTTTAATACGGTTGAGAGGTAAGAAATTATCATGAAAGATTAAGGTATGTAGCTCTCTTTTATGAAATGAACCACAGAGGAGCGATCTCTAGATATCTTATTTAAAGAAACCACGACATTAGGTCTGGGTTTTCCAAACGTAAACAGCGTTCTATATATAATTAATCATAAATCCCGAATTACTCACCCTGGTGTTTTGTTATCTGTTAGTGCCTTTGGTCTTGAGAAATACGTTGAGAAAAACTAGCAATGGAGTTCACTGCTAAAGGGTCGTAGCTGAAAATGACACCTTGTTTTACCTCACCGGATTTCTGTCACTTCCCATCCGAAAAGAATGAAAGAGGAAGAGGGGAAGTTGGGAGCCTTTTTCACATCCGAGAAAATCGCACTTTCGGAAAGATACTTTGAAGAAACTAGTTATTATATTATTTTAAACATTTTTGTTCATTACATGTGCTTATAAATCTATAAAAAATTGCCCACTGTAAAATATATGAAATGTTAGTTTTAAGTAAGATTGTATCTTTATTTTGCATAAACGGGTTTTTCCACCTTGGCGAATATTAAGTCATTTTTTATTCTCTGTTCTGTTCTCAAGTATGGTAATAGTACTATTAAAGGTATTGATTGATTGAGCTATTGTTGATCTGATACTTGACTATTCCTACTCGACCGCAACGTTTCTTGAACCCAGTACGTCACTACGTGGAAGGAGAAAATGGGTAGACATAAAGCCTGTTGGGTTGCTAGGAGGAGTTTCGGTACGCAAATCGTGATAAAAAGACACTTTATTACATGGGTTTAACAAAATAATCATATTCTTAAATTGACTTTCTTAATTTCACTCAAAACTCAGACACCGCGATAGGAACTACTCTGTTGGGGGACGGATGGCCCGTTAGGTTTGCTCTCTGCCTTTCACGCCAGCAGTCTGCGCTCTGCTCCGTCGTGAGTTCGATTCTCACCTCGCCCCTGGGTGTATTTTCCTTCTTTGTGTCAGTAAAATTTCTGTTGTGTCTGTCTTACTTGACGAAGGTGTATAAGTGGATCCTTGAGATCAAGCACACATACCTGAATATATATATATGTAACACCAACCAACCAACTACTCTGTTTGTTAGTGACGTCATAGGGTCAACTAACGTTCCTGTCTAGTATAGGAGATATACTAGGAGCTGGAAAAAAATTAATAAACCGGTGAAGCTTAAGTGTGATATACCGTTAATTGTTTCAGTTTTCAAAATGGTTCTTTTAAAGTTATTTAATTTTTATTACTATAGATGAAATACATATAAAAATTAAAATATAGGTAATATATCTTTCACTTTTGTACTGCGAACTAAGCATAAATATAATTTAATTGTCGATTTAAGTGGTTTTTAAGATTTTTGTTCAGCTGAAATTTCATAAGGTTGAAGAAGGGAATAATTCCATCCTCTTTTTTTTTAACTGTAAAACATTTTTAAATACACTTATAATTTTTTTCGATGATTGTTCTGTATTTTTAACAGTGTCATAAATATCCTGTAAAAATTTGGTGGCTATAGAATAAAAATTCCATTACTTATAAGAAATTCCTTAATCCTATAGAATTTCCTTACTTATAAGTTATTTTTTCCGATTTTCTCAAAACTTCGTTTCTGGACTTATTCCCTTCTTCTAACTGACGATTCAATTATCATAGAGTTGGATAATCGAATTAGATCCAGATCGTTACATGAATTACTTGACGGATGGACAAATTATTTTAAATTGGTAATTCTTTGTTCAAATATAAGTTGATTTTTTGCTCTTATCTTATTGTTTTGTTCCTCTCTGGATAGTGTGGGATGTAATGAAATGAAGCACGTCTTTTTTTACCCAGTAAACTTTATATTTATTTATACAAAAATGCATTTTGTAAAAACGGTATTTCTAGTATTCTTGTACTTAATTCAATTTTTGAATTGTTTTTCTTAAAAATTGCTTTTTCTTCTTATTTAATATTTAGGATTTTGTTTTTACTTCTATATTTCCAAATTTGACGATTTTTTGTGAAGTTTCTTAGATTCCGGATTGCTATACGATGCTTTACCTTTAGTTCTCTAATTTTTGTAAGTACGCCGAATGAACTAAAGGTTGGCTTCAGATTTTTAATATGCTTTTTTACAAATTAAAAGACACACATACCATGAAGTGTTATTACACTGAAATTTAATAATTTTATTTCAATTATTGATTCAATTATTTTATTACCATTTCATTATCACTGTATAAAAATACAGATATACATTTTTGAATCACAAATAATAAATTGAAAGTTTTGAAATTTTACCTTATTCATAAATTTTTACATTATTACCTACAATATTTTTTAACTTTTTACTAAGGTCACACAAAGTTAAGGCAACTGACAAATACAATGAGGATTTCTATGTATCGTCACTATAATTTATTTTTATACTGTTGATTTATTAAATAAAGTAGGAAACATTTTCTGAAAACGTGATAAATGTATCACTTTTTAAAGAAGAAACCAAAAAGATGTACTAATATGAAAAATCAAATAATTTTTGTTTAAGTGTTAGATAATTTTTTAAGATTGATTAAATTTTATTTGCAATGTATAAAAAATTCTCTTTTAACTGTAAATTTAAATATTTTTGTAATTAATTCTAAATAAATTCAGTAATCATTTTGTAAAATTTTGCATAGCTTCATAAAAATTTATTTAATTTTGATCACATTTACCCAGCATTTCTTTTTTTCAATTCTACTCCTTCATTATCATTTTCATTACTTTATGTTTTAAGTGCATTGATTAGTTTTCAACTTTTTAAACGACTTATGTTACTTTGTTTTATTCTTCGTATTGAATATTTTCAAAATTATCGTTCACAACCAACTAGACAAATTCAAAATTAACTATTTAAATTACTTAAACACACTTTAGTATTGGCGACAACTTTTTTCAAAAATTGCATGCATATTTTGGGCGTAATCCTTCCCCTCGACGTCTTTTTAGGATGCCTCATATCAACTAATGATACAGTAATAAAGGCTTCACAGTCTCAATGAAAAAATCCATATCACGTTATTTTCAGTAATCTAATAATCACTTTTCTTAAAAGTTCACTTCATTCATTCATCCGTTTAGAAGGACGTTGATGCTCCACCATATGCAGGGTTCTGATACGTCATTTCTACTTCTTTGTACAGCGGATTTTCTCCCTGAAAGAGTTATTTACATAATGAGGACCTGCATTTTGAAACAATGAACTCACCTAAATTTACCAGTCTAATTAAGTTTTTTGGCTGTGTTGTAACTCAATACACAAAGGAGTCGACTCAAGGAGTCATTCACACGTCATCTTTTCAACTCACCTGATTCCATTTGGCCATAAGTCTTTCCTTTTCGAACTTTGCCAGCTCTCTCCTATCGTGAACGACCGTGAGAATCTTCCACAGCATTAGTAGGAAAAGTCCAGTGGCTACCACACCTCCAGAAACTCCTCCGATGATAGCGACTATGTCTACTGGCTCCGGGCATTCTGAAAAAAAAAATTGTGCTGAAAACTTTTTTTTCATTTCGGCTTCTTGTCAAAGAAAGAATGGGAGTAGGAATTAAAACTTTTGAAATTCATAGGTGTTTCTAAAATCTTCAGTTAAAGACTTTTTCCTAATTAAAGCACCTTTTTACTATCCAATGAATCCGTCATTTTCATTACGGCAAAAATTTTGATAAAATTTACTTTATGTACATGTACTTTTTTCTTAATATAATGCTAAAAGAAAAAACCTGAAAAGTTCCCAATGGATTTGTGCTAGGTAATCTTATTTACTTAATAAGCAAAATGGTACATTTTGAATTTAAAACCAAAGAAAAAATGCATTTAACAATATTTCATAAAATTTTATTACAGAGTACATTTTATGACAAAAATGGAGATGGGCAGGATGGAGATGAGCAGGAGATGGGCAAATAAACATACCTTTACGCATTTTTGCCGAAACTAATAGTTCATTTTCTTCGCTGAAACCATATTTGAAAGTGAACTGGCATTTATTTTTGTCCTTGAATGTGCACTGCTTTTCTTTTTCTTTCACTGAAAAATACAAAGTGAATTCCTCAAGATTAAAATTATCTCCTATGCTTCTTTATTTAAATACGTTACTGAAAAATTATGGAAATAACTGGTTACATAGTATTACTACGATCTATTTAAATTTAAAGTCCAACTGGATTTCAGAAAAAAAATATTTATACATCTATGAGTTTTAATATATATGTTAATGAAGAAAAGGTCTCAGGAAAATAACAAAATTTTCCACAATATATATGATATATATGTAATTGGTTTTTAAATAATTTATGTTCTTCCTCTTTTTTCTTATAAAAACACCTACAAATTTTTATTTATTCATAAAATACTTTTGAAATCAAACTTTTATGTTAAATGTTTATAGTTTTTACTCAGATATTTTGCAAAAAAATGTGAGGTTACTGTCTAAAATAAATTATCGTATAAATTAAATAAAAGGAATTTTTAATTAAATCATGATATAGTGAATACGGGAGAGCGGTCGGTTTCCAAACGGGAGAAAAAACAGCCATTCTCTATTCGATTTTATTGGTAAACGCTGGTTTTGTACAGCATTACTACCTACCTACCTTCTATGTTTTCAATGGGAATAATAGACACCTGGCACATAGGGCAGGTGGTGGGGGATATCTCTTTAAACTCTATAAAACATTCCACACAATCTTTCAACTCTTCGCATTTACCGGGACATGTCTGCAAAAGAAGAAAATAATAAGGGGTGTTAACTGCAATTTTATGTAAATTACTATCCACAATCACGCCAAGTTGGCGTCGATATTTGTTACCGCGCCAAGCGCGCCGACTGCTATATATTCTAGTGCACTGCTGTAATAAAAAAGGCTCCACAAGTCATCTGTTTCATTATTGTATCAACGCATCGTTCAAACAGCTGGCGCCCGAACAGGGACGAAGATTGAAGGGTGAAGTATCGACGAATACAAAAGTCGATCGAAGATTGAAGATAAGTATAAAAGTTTAAGTTTGGATTCAGTTGTTAAATTCGTACAATGAATACTTCTGAAATAATTGTATTGCGAGGTAGAGCTAAGGCCTCTTTCACCAGACTTAAAACTTATTTAGAAAATAATACTAGCTTTTCTAAAAGTGACTTATCAGCACGATGCGAAAGATTAAATGAAGTGTGGGCAGAATTTTTAGCTCAAGATAACCAACTTCCAGATGACCAATCGGAGTATGAGACGTATGAGGATGTTTATTTACAACTCAAATCTACTATCTTAGAAAAAATTGAAAAGATTGATCAGGGATCACCTCAGTATGTGCAGTTGAATCAATCTAATTCAAGTATTATGCAGCCCCCTTCTAATTTTGTGAGGTTGCCTAAAATTAATATACCCATGTTTTCTGGGAACTTAACGGATTGGCCATCCTTTAAGGACTTATTTGTCGCTACAGTCGACTCTAATGAATCGATTACTAAGATTCAAAAATTTCACTATCTAAAGGGTTTATTATCCGAAAAACCTGCTTCTTTGATACGTCATATCCCGATCTCGGAAGCTAGCTATGACGAGGCTTGGGATAAGTTAGTACAACGCTTTGATAATAAAAAGCAAATCTGTTCTGCTCTTTTGAGTACGTTCTTTGAACAAAATAAAATACCAAATCCTGATGGGTTAGCTTTGCGTAAGTTAGCTGATATAACTGATGAGGTTATCCGCGGTTTAAAGTCATTAGATGAAAGGGCTACATCAAGAGACGTTTGGCTTGTTTACCTACTATTAGAAAAGGTAGACGCTAAAACGCGCCATCTTTGGGCACAAGAAACTACAAATGTAGAGTTTCCTACAGCTGAAACTTTTATTACATTTCTAAACAATCGCTGTTCGTATCTTGATGTATCCAAAGGCCACGGAGCTGGAAGTCTTAATTCGAAGACAAACCCCGCATACAATACGCGGAGTTTTGTTAATCCTAAGTGTAAAAAATGCACTGGGTCGCACTTTTTATCGAAGTGTCCAAAATTTAAAGATCTATCTATTTCATCTCGCAGAAGGTTCCTTAACCAACACTCTCTATGTACGGGTTGTTTTGGTAAACATAACGTTAAGGATTGTACTTCTAGTTACGGTATATGTAACGTGTGTAAGCATAGACATAATACAATGCTGCACGAAACAGCAGCTACTGCCTTTGTATCTAAGATTGAAGATCCTAAAATTGAGGCGTCAACTTCAGTTAGCCCTAGCGTTTCAATGTATGCAGATGGTCCCTCGACTTGCTTGCTACCAACAGCAGTCGTGTTAGTTAAAAATTCTGAAAGTCAAAAAATCGAATGTGTTGGTTTATTGGACACTGGTAGTCAATGCACGTTCGTATCAGAATCTTGTGTATCAAAATTGGGTATAAAACGCTCTAACTCAAGGTTTCCTGTAAGTGGGATTGGATCTCTAATAACATGCTCAACTAAAGGTATTGTGCACCTTTTTGTATTCTCTAAAAATGATATAAATTTTGCGTTTAAAGTTGATGCTTATGTACTAGCTACTTTAACTACCCTAGTCCCACTGAAAAGACTTGAACTTTCTAAACCAGACTATTTATTTTCACTCCCATTAGCAGATCCAGGGTTTGAAATTCCAAAGTCTATTGACATTTTATTTGGGTCTGATTATGTGTTCAATTTTTTGAAACCTGAAAAAATGTCAGTGTCGGATAATTCGATCGTTGCTCAGAATACTGTTTTTGGATATGTTTTGGCAGGTAAAGGTAAACCTTCTAATGAGGATAAGCAAAATTTATGCCTCTTGTCCCTAACCTGCATAAATACAAACTTAGATATTGATAAAGTTTTGAAACTTTTTTGGGAAATTGAAAGGGTCCCTAATGTTGTCCCTAACAGTAAACTAACTGAGCAAGAAGTGTTTGCCGAAGATCACTTTGTGCAAAATTATAAAATTAACAAAGATGGTCGATTTATGGTAAAACTACCTTTTATTGAGCCACAATCTGAGCTCGGGGAATCAAAACAAATAGCAACTCAGCGTTTCTTAGCAACCGAAAGAAGATTGCAACGCAATCCCGCTATGAAACTAGCATACATTGAGTTTATGCAGGAATATAAAGACCTTGGTCATATGTGTAAAGTTAATCCCAACATGTTGGAAGACAAGCGCTTAGAAAACTTGCATCTTCCACATCATTGCGTCACAAAAACTTCTTCTAGTACTACGAAATATCGTGTAGTGTTTGACGCATCTTCTGTTTCTTCCACAGGAAAGTCTATTAACTCTCTTCTTGCAGTTGGACCTTCCATTCAACGTGATTTATTTGAAATCTTGGTGAATTTCCGTAGTCACAGGTATGCGTTTTCCGCCGACATAGAAAAGTTTTACCGGCAAATCTGGCTGGCAGAAGAGGATCGGAGGTTTCAACGCATCGTCTGGCGGGAAGATCCAGATCTAGGCTTGGAGGAATACGAGCTACAAACCGTAACGTATGGTTTTTCTTCTTCCTCATTCTTGGCTGCTAGATGTTTAAAGCAAATTGCTATTGATGGTAATTTAGCATATCCTACTGCTTCGTCTGAAATTGAAAAAAACTTCTATATGGATGATTTTATCTCAGGTACTGATAATTTAGACGACGCGGTGAAACTATGTAAAGAGGTATCCATGCTTCTAAAAACTCGAGGATTAAACTTGAGAAAATGGAGGTCAAACTCTTTAGAACTTCTAAATGAAGTTTCTTTTGGCGAAAGCAACTTAGTTGACTTTGAGATCTTACCTGATGAGTACAACAAGGTACTGGGTTTACACTGGGATAACAAATCAGATACTTTATATTTTAAGTCTTCTTTGAACTTTGAGGGTGATGTCACCAAAAGAAGCTTGTTATCTCACACAGCAAGAGTGTTTGATCCCTTAGGATTATTAGCACCTTGTGTAATTCTTCTAAAAATAT
Source organism: Tetragnatha montana (assembly GCA_963680715.1). NCBI lineage: Eukaryota > Metazoa > Arthropoda > Arachnida > Araneae > Tetragnathidae > Tetragnatha > Tetragnatha montana. The sequence continues at coordinate 21,746,424 of OY796675.1, forward strand.
TATACCAAAAACTTTGGTTACTTAATTTAGATTGGGATACACCTATTCCGTCTGATCTAGCTAAAAAATGGCTTACTATCAAAGGTCAATTTGACCTAATTGAAACTATCCAAATTCCACGTAGCATTAGAATAGGTACGTGTAAAGTTGAATTGCATGGCTTCAGCGACGCATCTGAACTGGCGTACGCAGCCGTTGTTTATTGCCGTGAAGTTATAAACGGTGAAGCAAAGGTAAATTTATTAGTGTCTAAAACTAAGGTTTCTCCTATCAAACCTCTAACTATTGCAAAATTAGAATTATGCGCAGCCTTATTACTTACGAGATTGCTAAATGTTATAAAAACTGTTCTTGATTCCTGTATCTCATGCATTTATGCTTGGTCTGATTCGAAGGTCGTATTAACCTGGTTGTCTAGCCCTCCTCGGAGATGGAAGCAGTTCATCGGCAACAGGACTTGTGAAATTTTGGAATCTATCTCCAACGACCAGTGGCATTATGTACAGAGTAAGGAGAACCCGGCTGACATTGCTTCTAGAGGACTACTCGCCAAACAATTGAAGGAGTCTACACTCTGGTGGCATGGGCCAAAGTTTCTCTCAGAAGCCAATCCAGTTCCTCCCCAGGACCCTAATGGTTTGGATGATTTAAATTCAAATGCCTTCAAAGAAGAGAAGGTAAACTCTATTTATTCCTTTTTAACTGTGTCCAAGAATGACACTTTAGAAGACATATTTGAAGCCCATTCGTCCCTAACGAAAATTTGTAAAGTTATAACTTATTGTAGAAGATGGATTTCCTATTCTCGAAATGCCCAGTTAACTACGGCAGTAACAGCTAAAGAATTTAGCGAAGCTCTTAATATAATCTTAAAGTGGGTACAAATGAAGTACTTTAGTGAAGAAATTAACTGCATTAAGAAGAATCTAGCCTTAAAGAAAAGTAGTCCATTAAAAGCACTCTACCCTTTTTTGGATGAGGATGCTGTTTTACGTGTAGGTGGAAGAATTGAAAATTCTACTGTAAAATATGAAACTAAACACCCAGCCATAATCCCAGGGAAGCATAAAATTGCAAACCTTATTGTCCAAGAAGCTCATATTGCTAACTTACATGCAGGCCCTACATTATTGTCCCACTTAGTTAAACAAAAATATTGGATCTTAAGAGCCAAAAGGGTTATTGGTAACTGCATTAATAAATGTGTCAAATGTTTAAGATTTAAAGGTCGTACCGGCAAACAAATGATGGGATCACTTCCCGAGGAACGTGTTCAGTTCACAAGGGCGTTCCTTAATGTAGGCATTGATTTAGCTGGCCCGATTCCGGTAAAGGTCAATAAAGGAAGAGGTGCAAAAAGCACAAAGGGTTACATATGCTTATTTGTGTGTCTCGCATCTAAAGCCCTACACCTAGAAATAGTGAGTGATCTAGGAACTGAGTCGTTTATAGCAGCTCTACGTCGCTTCGTTTCACGAAGAGGTGTACCCAAAGGTATTTTCAGCGATAACGCTACAAACTTTATTGGGGCTAAACGCCATCTCCAAGAGTTGGAGTACTTGCTTGAAGAACTGTCCAGAGATGACTCTGTTTGCGAGTTTCTCGCGAAAGACTGTATAGAATGGCATTTTATTCCACCCACTTCACCTCACTTTGGAGGGATTTGGGAAGCAGGTGTTAAATCAACCAAATTTCACCTTAGACGTATAATCGGTGAAAACCTGCTCACCTATGAAGAACTATCCACTCTCTTGTGTCAAATCGAAGGATTGTTGAATTCCCGTCCACTCACATCCTTAGATCAAAATGATCCGGATTCAATTCATGTATTAACGCCTTCTCATTTTCTTATAGGAGAAGTAGCAACTTTTATTCCAGATCCGACACCTATTATGAAGCTATCTACTAGATGGGAGCTAATCCAGAATCTAAGACGCGGATTTTGGAAGAGATGGCACCGTGAGTACTTACACTCACTTAACCAACGCTGTAAGTGGCAGCACCCTACCGACAACCTCAAGGTCGGTGACGTTGTAATCCTGAAAGAGAAAGACTCTCCCCCTGCATCCTGGCCTCTCGGACTCATCCTTGACGTACATCCTGGAAAGGACTCTCTCGTTCGAGTGGTTACGGTGAAAACGAGCAAAGGTGTCTACAAGAGGCCAATAGGCAAGGTCTGCCTGTTGCCTAGACAAAACTGAACTTTATATTTCTTTGTGATTTAAACTTAATTTATTTAGGACTGGACCGTCCTAAGGCGGGAAGTTATGTTAACTGCAATTTTATGTAAATTACTATCCACAATCACGCCAAGTTGGCGTCGATATTTGTTACCGCGCCAAGCGCGCCGACTGCTATATATTCTAGTGCACTGCTGTAATAAAAAAGGCTCCACAAGTCATCTGTTTCATTATTGTATCAACGCATCGTTCAAACAAGGGGGTTTTCAAAAATAAACTCGATCTAGCCTTATTTTCAATACCTGGATTGACCAAAAATCTTAAGCTAAGTGGGTTTTCAAAAATAAACTCTAACCTTATTTTCATTATCTGGATTGACCAAAAATATTGAGCCCTTAAAACCTAAGCTCAATAGTACAGAAAAATAAAATTATAACACTACCTACACTAGAATTAAATTTTAGTTTTAAAACAAAATTAGATAAGTATACTTGTACACTACTCTGAAAAGACTGTCAGTAGAAAATTTATTTACAATAAAATCTTGAGAGAGGCTCGAATTAAGTGACAAAATAGAGAAAGAGTAGAAATATTGAATTTTAAATTTAAGAGAGAAGTCAACTTTTTAAAATCCCCTACCGTGTAAAATCGCATAACTCTTTTGAGATTCTTTTGACATAGGCATCTTTTAGTTCAAAACTTTAAATAAATTTTTATCAAGATAATTTCAACATTTTTAGGCTGCACTGCAGCGGTTCTAAATTTTTAAAAGAAACACGGGAACCCTTACTTATATTAGGATTTTTGTGGAATTTTGGTACAAGGTAAATTGGCACTTGTGGTTTATTTTTTTGTTCCAAAGATATATGAAACACTTTCTTAACTAGTTTATCAAAACACCTATATTAAGAACTTCTAAATCATTGACGAATTTAAGAGAGATAAAATCATTCGTTAAGAAAAAATTCCGTAGACACAAATTGTCTGCCATCACCAAACAACATTAATATTTCAATTACTCACACTGCAATCGTTACAATATGTTCCGAAGTATTCGGTGCTGTTGCATTTACAGGAACCGCAATCACAAACGCCTCTTCCACTGCAAATTGACTGAAAAAAAATATAGGAGTATTTTTTTAAATAACTTATTTTTGAATTGCATCAATGAAGATTACATATTGTATATCTTAAAGATGGTTTTTAACCTCAATGCTTCAATCTATTGAATTTTCGTACCTTATCTGGTCCTATGCAATCTGCCGGATCCTCTCTGCATCCGCAGTCACTTCCTGTCCAGCCATGGTTGCATTTGCATATTCCGCAGTTGCATAATCCATGATCGGGACCTCAAGGGGGGAAATCAAAATTTTAATTCAGTTTACTTTTAAATGCTGCATTTGTTGGCTTTGAAGATACAGGTTACATTTTAACTCACTAATAATAAAAACCGTGAGAAGACCATGTGTTTTTATTTTTAAATGCACTTGTTGAAAAACAGTTCTAAACTTTTTTTCTAATTACATAAATATTATAAATATTTAGTAATACTTCTCTAAAACTAATTCTGATTGTTAAAAACTATTTCTAGTAGATTTTTTATTGGATGAAAGAATGAAAAATATTTGACGAGGCGGTCGGGTTTAACCAAGACGCATTGTCAAGAGAAAGGGAGCTGCAGTTATCCTCCAAAATTCTTGACCTATATCCCGTGTATTTTTATAACCCCACATCTGTTATCTTATACATTCTCTTTTCAAAAATAAATTTGGCTATAGAGCTGCGATTTTCAAACTGTGGAGCACATCCGCTTAGAGGAGCGTTCGTTGAGAACCTCCCCCCCCCCCAAAAAAAAAAAAAATTATTATTATTATTATTCTAAATTCTAAATCAAATTATTGATGTTCTAAATTAACATGGGGAAGACTAATAGAGAGGAAAAGAGAAGAGACTGGTTGGACCAGCTGGCAGGAGACGAGGGTGGCTGTAACGGACAGGACAATAATACATACATAATTTAAATTTCTTTGTTACCCATTTTTTTAATAAAAGAATGTCTGATTAATTATATCGCAAAATAGCTTGTTCAAATTAGCAATAACTAAATAACTTTAAAGATTCAATTCTCTTTTTTTTTTTCATTTTCGACGTATAAAAGGTATGTAGTACCCCTTAAAAAACTCTTTGGCATAAACTTTTGTATTAACCTAGATATTTGTTAAGACATAGTTCAAGTCATACATTTTCATGTTCTAAAAAGCTATATTTAATCGATTATGCATCCATGGAATTAAGTAAAAATTATCTTGATAGTGGAGGCAAGCTGTCCCCAAAGACTCCTTCACCATTCACCATTGAGAAAATTAGACTATTTTAAAAGTAAGACTCCCCCGTGAATCCGCCTATAAGTATCCCACTATAATTATTCATTACTTACCGCTACATATTTTGCCATTTTTCTTGTCACAGTTGTAGTTTTTACATTCACAATAAGTTCCAGAAATTTCTTCTTTTGGGTTCTAAAGAAAGCGAGGGAGAATGGCAACAATTTGAATCTGTCCGCACAATGCTTCATCAAAATCGTAAGCCCTTACTAAATTAAATATATTTTCTTTTTATGAATAACTTTCATGATATGATTATATTTTTGTCCTATGTGTGGGAACTCGATCTCAGATATTTTCTTAGCGATAAAAAGGAGATGTGAGAGAAGAAGTAAGGGATGTGACATTGATGAGTCAGTTGAAAAAGAAAACTCATAACAGCTGTCATCAATAAAAATAAAAAGAATAACTAATTAAAAAATGTTATCCGAACAGAAATAAAAAAACTTGAGCCATTAGTTTATCTTACTATCCAAGTCCACTGATATATTTTTACAGAGATATTAAATGATAATATTCCATTTCCTCAGTCAAATGTACTTTTTAAGTAACTGTTCAATTTGCAGAACAATATTATTCAAATAGTAATTATGTTATCATTAAAATCCGATAGAGATTCTGCGTTTAAGGTATATTAACACCGAATATTTTTTTAAGAGAAATATTACTAGGAATTTAATAAGTTTTAGGTACTTACACTTCGTTTATTACAAACACAAAGACCGCACCGGCAATGTCCTTCACCAGAACATGGTAACTTATCATCTGCTCTATAAAATGCAAATATTTTATTGGCCTAGTAAAATAAGTAGTACAAATAGATATTTGAAATTACTCTGATAGTAGTACCCGATATTACCTAGACTTTGAACTTAATCACCTTTTCAAGATTTTTCATTGCTGACATAAGATAAAAGTTTAAATCATGGATCTTTTGTATGGGTATAAAAATATTTAACTAATTGGAAAGAAAATCCCAATCATTTTTAACTTATGAATTTTACACAAAACTATTGAGTAGTAATTAAATATGTTTAAGATATTTAATTTGACATATTTTGTAATGATAAAACGTGATAAGTAAAATTTTAAATAATAAACGTCAGAGTGGTACCAACTGCAATTAATATTATTTAGAAACACATATACCACACCAAAGTTTTCAAATAATATTAACGAAATCCAATTAAAAGAAAAATTTTAAAGATGTATGAAAATTTTTTTACTACTCTGAAGGAATTTAGAATAATCCCAAAAAGTTACAAATTAAGCGAAAGGGAAGAAATTAGCATCATCATAAATTTCAGAAAACCCTTACTTTTTATCTTTTTTTTTTTTAAATGTAATCTGACAAAAATGACCCTAAATAGTATTTCTTTCCAATATTTTTGTATAATATAATTTTTAAACAATTTTAGAATTTCCGATGAAATCTTACTTATAACATCCGCTCACTTCCAAGAATGGATCTGTAATTGATGTATCACATTCGCATTTTGATCCATACTTCTGGTCATTGCAGTTACAAATGCCACATTCAAATGTTCCGTTCCCATTACTACATTTGGGACTAGAAACTTCCTATATTAAAAATTTTCAAAACTTAATGTTAAATGCGTTTAAAATTTATCTCATGATTGAACTCAATTATGCACTTTACTAACTGAAATCAGAATTTATGTGTTTTACATAAGATGCACTACTATTATATGATACACTTTCTCAATAGAAAAACATTTCCACCGAATCAAGGTTATTGAGATATAGTAGAGACAATTATGCTCTCCTTGTTTTTGGCAAAATGTTTAAAAAGGGGTTAAAAAATCTAAAATTTAAAAATTCCTGTATTTGTTATTAATTTATAATTAATAGTAAATATGGTAGTGTTCGGCAACTAGTGGTCAAAAAGTAGTTAACTACCAACTACTAACTAGTCTGGGAAAATCTAGTTGCAACTAGTAGTTAACTATTTTTTCCTGGGACTAGTTGCAACTAGTAGTTAACTATTTCCCAAAGTAGTTAACTACTAGTTAACTAGTCTATTTAATTTCATAACCTATTTTTTGCCCTAATTGTTCTTATCTATATCACAAAAAACTTTATGCTTCGCTCAAAACGGGCCTTTATTTCTGGTTATGGTATTTGAGTACTCTACCATGACATTGTAGTTATAAATAGCAGTGTAATTTTTTGTGTATTTTGATAAAAATTTTAAATATTTTTGAAATTTAAAAAAAAAAAATTAAAGTAGTTGAAAATTTGAAAGTAGTTTCAACTAGTAGTTATTAAAAAAAGTAGTTCAACTAATAGTTAAACTAGTTTAAACCAAAAGTAGTTAAACTACTAGTTGATCGGTAGTTAACTACTAGTTGCAACTAGTTCTAGTTAACTAGTGCCGAACACTAAAATATGGTATTGAAAGGTAGGTGCAATGTATTAAATTTAGAGTTTGTTACGATGATAAAATTTTGGGGAGAGAAATATTTACTTTTAACTTTAGAAGTGGATGATAGGTTTGCTTAGAATTATTTATTCGATTTTAGTAGTATGGATTTGGTAATTGTATTTAAATATTCTCCTCCACCTATGTAATAAATGAAAATCTTATAAATACCTCTTTCCAGGGTTGTTCACATTCGCAGTCACATATCATCTCTATGTGTACCGTAAGTTGTTCCGAGAGACCCACGGGGAAGATATGAATCGTTCTATTTCTGCTATTAACGTCCTCTGGACAGAACTTAAACCCCATTTGAACTTCAAAAGTTACCTGAAAATGCCAGGTTTAGAAAACTTGATGTAACTGAGTACAATAAACATCGAAATTAAACGGTAGTTCCGAAAAATATTTAGATGTATTTTCTTGATCATCAAAAGTTTAGCTTTACATTTCCAAGGAAAATTTTGAAGAATCATAAACAATATAGTTTGTTTTCATATTTTTCCTTTATTTTGTTGCATTAACGCGCTAAAATAAAAGGAAAAAATTCTTCTTTTTTTTTTTTAAAAAAAAAACTTACTCTGGTGCCAACTTTCAAACCTTTGCAATTCTTTGTTCTTTCTACTTTATCCCTAAGACATGGGAAGAAAATTGTAAAACGTTGAAACTACTTTGATTCTTGTATATCTGTTAAGGGCAATGTGATAAATTCAGTGGAATTTATGAATGAAATTTATCACTTTGCCCGCCTCCACTTCGGACATTATTAATAATGCCCGCTTAATCACTTTGCCCTTAACATATCTATGAAATAATTTTAAACCTACGGTACAAATTAATTATTTTACATCAATCTAGGTTTTCATAACTTAGGTTTTATTATTAAAAGGGGAGCAAAGGAAACTTAATTTTTTGAAAAGTACTTGATACAAGGGGATGTAATTTAGTTTTTCCAAGTAAATCTGGAATAGAATCAAAAGCATACTTACCCAAGACAGCTCGAATAATATGATATTCCAAAGTTCGAATCTGAATTATCATCATCCATTATTAACTCAGAGGAAATTTCCTGAAAAAAAAAAAAACAATTTTATAATCTTAAAGAATAATCTTACATTTATGCTAATGTATGAAGGAGATGCAATAGTTTTTTTTAATATTATCAGTAAAGTTACCTTAATATTACTGATTGTATGTAGTAGTTTATCGAACCAATTTTACCTTATTCTAAACAAATGACAATATAAATATTTTGTATGCTACAAAAGGTTAATTTCGGTTAGACAAAATTGTGAATTAAGTTCACAATTAAAAAGAAATATAATGTTTTTTCAAAACCTTTTCTATATCTATTCAAATGAATGTCTTTAAAAAAAATTCCAAGATGATACCATACAGAATGTCATGCATTTGTACATATTTTGCATGGGGTAATTTAAACACACTCACAAAAAAAATTTATAACTCCAATCCCAATTAACAGGATATTTAATCAGAAAAGGTATTCGAGAAGAAGAAATTTATAACAAGTGAACCATGGAATATCTTTTATTTTTTTAGAATTTAAGATGCTATTAAATATGTTTTTCAGATTGAAAAATAGAACAAAAAATGCGTAAATAACTTTACTTTCTTATGCGAATTAACTTCATTTAGATTTGAAAAGTAGAAAATGGCCTTACATCATACTGCTTCCTAACTAGATCCACCACATTGGAAGAGTCGTTCTCGAGTTTTCCAGTGCTCGATCCAACGAGTCTCTTGCTGAGCTCCTCGTACAACTTGACTTGGCTCCTCGTAACGGCAAATATGATGTTTATCTTTTTCTCTTTAACTTGCTTGCTGATTTGGCCCACAGAGGGGTAGTCGAGAATGTTGTTCATAGTGTAGTAGCCGTCTTTGTTTAGGTGACACTTCTCGTCATGAGGGGTTATGATCCCTCCCATCTAAATTAAAGAATTATTTTTTTAATTTTACGCAGAATTTTATTTTTACAGATATTTCAAAGATCCATTAAATGAAAATTTCTGTAAACACCTTATATTATCCGTTTTAACACCTTATATTATTCGTATCTTATAGTTTGTGACGAAATGTTATTAAAAAACCGAAATCACAAATAAATAAAAGTTAGTTTTAGCACAAAAATCGAACCGCAGTTGCCCTATTATGAAGAGAAAAACATTTGTTTATGCATAAAGTCGAGATATGTAAAACTATAAATTTTTCATTTTGTGTATTTTTTTAGAAATATAATTAAATGTCAGAAGAAATTACTAATCCTCTATGGTCATGACACCCAAATCCGCGATAAGTTTAATGAACGTTAATAATTACACTTCAATAAAGTGAAATAAACCTTACTATTTAACAATGATTTTATCAGACGAGTTATTCGCCTAAAAGGAAATTTCTTGGTTGGTACACTCTCGCTCAATGATGGTTTAGTTGGTTTTCTGAGTGTCATCAAAATAACTTTTTTATAACAGGGTCCAATGTCTCCACAGGGTCACAGTATGTCAATAAATATAGACAAATGCGTCTGTTTGCTTTGGTATTTTGTTTAAAACACCAAACATTACCTTTCCGTCCCCAGCGGAATGAAAGCTGTTATCAGTTGAGTACACCAAAAGCTTTCTCGAGTCGTTTCTCCACCCAATTTCATCCTAAAAAAAAAAAAAAAAGAATACTTGAATTTTAAAGACAGCTGCAAAAAAAACTGTAATAGCTTTATGAGCTTACTCAGGGATTCTAAAAGTGTATCAATTTAAAAATATATCCTACAATGTTCTGCTTATTTTTTAAAACTAACTTGAGGGGTTCTTTAGTTTAACTAATTTTCTTACAAGACCTTATGACGCAATGCTTTACCCATTAAAGAATATCTATCTATATCATCACAAAAAAGATTCTCTACTTCCTTTCTATTATAATATTATTCTCTTGTGCACTCCCTTTCCCTCTTTCTCATTTTTCTCCTTACTTATCTCTCTTCAATTTATACATTTCCCATTACAAAGTAAGGATGCCAAGAAAAGGAGAAAGCGATGGGAACAGTGAATGTCAGGAAACCTCAAATGAATGAGTACAAGTTCCGAAAAACGTTTTTTTTTTTAACCGTACAACTTCTCAAAAACTGTTTTACCTTACAGGTAATGGCCTGCATGATGGCATCCAGTCCCCCTTCGGGAGGGTCCAAATTTCCGGAAATGCGCGCGTTCTCCACTTCTCGCTGGAACTCGTGCGTCTTGGAGCTCAAGGGCATGTTGTTTCGGAATCCGTAAGGGGCCGCACATCCAGGACAAGGCTCTTCAAGACTGAAAACGGAGGGATTCATCCAAATTAATTTTTTGAAACCGATTTGAAACAATGTGCCTACATCTAATTATTCCTAAGAAATTTTAATAATTTATTTGAATAAATCCGAACACAAAAGTATTTTTTTTTCTCAGTGAATCTTCATAATCACGAAAAGACTTTGTAATCCCCCTAATTTAGTATCCCTTATAAACGATTACTACTGTTGATTTCTACATATTACAAGGTGTTTTAAACTGAATAAATCTACTTCATCCTTAACAGAAAAAAAGAAATAAGTTATGTTAATCTTTACCTTTTAACAAATTATAATTTTTGTTTTTTATTACTTGAAAAGAGCACTTACGTAGTTGGATATGAGTTCACGAAAGGGGAAACTGTCTTGTCTACAAAAGACCCAAATCCTAGTTTGAAATTTGTCGTGATTGTCTTCATTTCTTTTGCCAATTTATTCCCCAGACGTGCTAGTTTTTCTTTGTCATCTTTCATAGAGTGGGACAAGTCCATTAAGTAGTACAGATCTATTGGGTAGTCCACCGCTTGGCGAAACTCTACGTTGAATTTTGTTACATCGTCTAAAAATATTAAGTTATTATCTAAATGATTTATTCAAAATTAGCACATAATTGTTCATTGTGCACAGAATTGTATAATTATATACTTTACATTTTTAAGGTACTATCGAAAAAGCTCTGAAGTATGTCCATTTCAATAAATAGTATCTACTTAAGATAAGTGACTGAAAGATAAGCACAAGAAAACTTAAGACTTGTTTTAACCAGATGACACTAAGCAATTAATAACGTAATTTAATGTTTTAATAGATTTAGTGGATTGTAAAAATAACTTGATAGTTTTCTGTGTGCTGTACTACTTTAAAATGTACTGCATGTGCACACTTAGAAATTTTAAATATTTATACAAAAATATTTTTAAAAATTATCTTAACATACAGAAACAAAAAATTAATTAATCATAAATAACATTCTGTTTTTCTCATTATATCATGTAACAATTAAAAATAGGTAATTCAAAATGGCATATACCAGAAAGGTTTTTTGAAATTTATTTGAATGCTTACTTGGTCTTAATTTAATTTTTATTTCCTGCGGTTTAATCTGGGTTGCTTCGCCTTCCTTAGCCCCTTTGTCACTTAAAATCTTGTCCTTAAAGAGAAACACGTTACAAACAAATAATAATCGTTTTGATTTATTCGTTAAAGGAAAATTGGAAACCTTCACTTCAATTTAAGTAATAGTTCTAGTGCTTAAATTGAAGTGAAAAGGTAATAGTATATTAAAGTGTAATTATTTGTTTATATTTTCTTTTAAAACAAAATAAGATCGATAACATTTAAAGATTGATTTTTACCTTTTAAAAAGTTCGTAGACAGTAAAATAAAAGGAACAAATACATATATTCTAATACAAAAAAATACATTTGTTACATGCAAATTACCTTTATTTTCTCCAATGATCCAACTGGAGCTACGATTTCGGATCTATTGCATTTTTCTTCTAGGTTTTTCTTATAATCACATCTATGATCTTTAAATCCCTAAAAATGAAGTAAAAATTTATTTCAATGTTATTATTATTTTTTATTAATTTTATTATTATTATATTTATATAAATCCTTATGTTTAAAAGAGAAATATTAGTTCATAAAGGAACCTTTTAACCCCTAATAACAGTGGATAAGATATTTTAAATTAAATTAAATGTGTTTTTTAAATTTTGCGTTGATTCTATGAAATGGGAGTTGCAATACGAGGTTATATTTTATTAAAAAAAACTTAACACATGTGTAATTTCTTATCGTAAAGAACCCTAAAAGGATGACGCTGATAATTATTAATAAGTAACATCGTTGTTCCACCTATTAGGTCTGAAGTGAATAAAATATAGTCCTACAAAAAAAATATGAGCAAATAATTTATTTTGGGTCACCCTTTTTTTACTGACAGTTTTGAAGTTAGACTTCCATGACACAATGTGTTATTATGAAAAGCGATTTCTTCTCTTCTTAAAAATTATTTGAAATGAAAATTCGATTTATATCTTTATATTCGGTAATGCATGAATAGCTTGCCTCTTTTCGCCCACATGCTCAGGAAATTCCTAAGTTAGCACATTTCAAAATGCCAAGCAGTTGTGTCTATCGGTTTTGAACATACCCAGGCTGGTTATATCGCAAAGTCTTATTTTTATGTTAAGGGAGAAAATAAACTTCCTTGCCAACTTGCGCTTTTTCGGGAGCTTCGATGTTAAAATTCAGGACTATTTGCCCTCTAATTTTTTAGACGAATTTTTATTTACGGTATGCTCAAAATGTTTTCATGTGTTACTAAAATTTAGTCGAGAAAAAATTATAGTTTTCATAGGATATTGACGTAAGTAGGAAATATGCACTGCAATCAGCAGAAACTTTTGTGTGAAAAAAGAAAAATCTGCAGCTAATGATAATGCAAAAATTGAATATCACAATCTACATCAAAGTTTTGCTACTTTAATCGTACATCAAAGCGTAAAAATAAACTCCCCCAAAAGTTCATCAAAAATTCATTATGTAGTGAGAAATTTTTAAGTCTATAAAACTTAGAGCTGTTATTAGCTACACTTAAATTTATGTTAAGATCAATTATTATTAAAACTTACGTAACAAATTTTGTGTAATAACCTCAGTAACTAATAAAGTTTATTTTGAAAGCATTATTCTTTTCATTTGTTTTTATCTAAAATCTATTCTTAATTTCACTACACTTAAGAACAATGGATAATTTATATTAACTTAGAGAAGTAACAACATTTAGTTTGCTAAAATTACTTCCTACGTATAAAACTTGAAATTTATTTCCGCTTAACCAACCGTATCAATCCTACGTTTAGCGCGTAATACTTTATTTGCTTGCTATTCGATAAGAAAGTATTTAACCGGAAAACAACTCACAAGTGAAATCAGAGCATTATCAAAAGAAGTTATCGGGATGTTTTGACTAGCTCGATGAAATTGAACTGTTTCCGTTTTGCATGGAAAATTCCTACGGTGAGACAAGTCTTCCCAAGAGATGATTTAGGACTAAATCAAACCTTTACCATTAAATCAATTTACCATTTTAAAACGTAATGAAACAAAGTAATTGATTGAAATCAAAGTATAGAGCTTAAATTGGGAAATGCAATATTTATAGAGGTTTATCTTTCAATAGTCATAAATTAATCAATAAATTATTTACTTTCTATCATAATCAAATTAATTCTATAAAATACTCATATAAATATGTATGACTAGTAGAGCACAAAAGCATTATTAAGGGCATTATTTCTCTCCCTAAAAAAGTTTTGATTTCTCAATGTTTTTGGTTTTTAACAAACTAGGGGTTCATTGATATCTCAAAATTATTGAGATTCCAGAAGTATTCTTTTAGAAGTTAAGAAAACATATTTCTTCTGAAACACAGACATTCCCATAAAGTAAATGGATGTAATTTTGATTCTTGTGTAAATTAACTAAATTGTGTGTAGTGTGTGCATTTCATTATTATTTATCTCTTAAAATTTTTAAGTTTTAAACTTTTCAAATTACTCTGTATCTGTATACATTGATTGAAACCATTAATCATAGCTTATATCTTAAAATACTTTATAAATATCAAAACTATCCAAAACATGGATCTTTTAAAACATCATAGTTCCATCGGAGTTAAGGTTATCATAGAACGTTCTTTAGAAGAAAAAAAACACCAAGCATCCTTTAAACTAGTCAAAAAATCAGGTGAGATAAATTAATAATTTATGGTGTTAATTAGGTCAAGCACATACAGTATAGATACAGTATTTACCTCTTCAGAACACCATGCACATAAAGGGCTTTCAGCTATGCATGATCCGCAATTTGTGCGTAGATTACAGTTATTGCATATAACTCCTGAAAATTTAAGTAAAAAAGCTACTCAAACATCAGCTTTTGGGCTAAATATTTAAACAAGAGAATTACATTTCTATTCAGTAAGTAAAAGGTTTCACTACATACACTAGTAAACACTAGAAGCTAAAAAGAGTCAAACATTAAAGCTAGTTTTTACAGAAAATGAATAAAAGAACATAAATTTTTTTGTATAAAATTTAAGATCTTTTTGAAAGTTATTTATTCAAAAATCATTATCAACTGAAACGAAATAATACTCACCTTGATGAAGAATTTGAAGAATAAATAAAGTTAAAATGTGTTGGTAGATGTGTATCTGTAAAATCAAGAATTGGTTCCCTTCAAATATCTTTGATGCTTTTCTTCAAGATAATTATCATAAAAATAATAAAGAACATTTTACCTTACTCCGCTTATTTATGCTTCCTTTCTTGCTTTCGAAAAAGTTTATTATTATTATATTTTCTATTATATTTTGACACTACAAAACCTTCCTACTCCCATGAGTAAAATAATGAAGGTGTACAGAAAAGACATTTTACAAGACAAAGATATTTAGTTAGGTATATAAATTAGTTCCCCTTTTTTTAAATACAATATAGTGAAACCCCGATTTACCGTTTTTCAAGGGACCAAAGAAAAATAACGTTAAATACGGGAAAACGTTAAATTGGGGTAGGACATCCTTTAGGAAATCCTTTGGGACCAATGAAATCTGACTTTAAAAGCGGGAAATCGTTTTATGCGGGAAACGTTAAATCGGGGTTTCACTGTAATAGCTCTAATATAGTTCTTTAAAAAGGACAATACATACAGGTATCAAAGATATCAAACACAAAAATTGGAACTTTATCGTTCTTATCAGATAATTGGGTTTTATTTTACCTAAAATATTTTGCACACTTATAAAACTTTCTATTTAATATGTAACAAAAGTAGCACTGTTTTAAAAAAAAAGTGAAAAAATATTTTCTTACTATTACCAGAAAACTTCCACACTTAAGAGTTGTTTTACTTATATATCAAATGTTTCATGTGTTTAAATCCTAGCCATATAATATGAAATTATGGCGTTTACTTATTCTCACGACCCTATTGGAAAATATTTATTCTTAAATTAACTTTAAAATTATTCATCGCTATTTTAAATACAATTAATGTGGAGAAATGTAAACAGTTTGTAAAAATGTTAACATTTTTCAAAATCCATGAAAGCATTAATATTTTTACAATACGTATTTAAATTTTATTTGGTAAAAACGCTCCAATACTTAATAATGAAATTAGATTATTAAAACAAATCTGTAGAATTTTTTTATTATTATTAATTCATTATTATTATTATTATCATCATTATTTTGCTCACATTTATCCCTTTGTTTAAATTTATCCACATTGACCATATATTGAAATCTCAACTTATCTCAAACATCTACAAACTTTCCCATGCGCCATGAAGTTAGGTTGTTTCAATATCAATATCATGATGATGATACATATCTCTCATCGACGAATTGATTTTTAGACCATTAGTTTGAATATAGTTTCAAAAATATGATTCAAGCATCCAATTTGAATGAATAATTATGATTCGAATAGGCAACTAAATCAAAGAGAAAATATAAAAATAATATTTCCCAAAAAATCTAAAATATAATTCCTTCTTAAGAAATCGGAGTTGTTCTCAATGCACACATTAAAGAAGAACTTGTGATCGTACTGCCGAAATATTACTTGACTTAGCCTAGCCACTTTCAGTTCATTATCCCTCCCAGATGGTATATGCGTTATGAAATATGAAAATATGCACGTAATATAAATTGATCTACCTATATCAAAATTTTCAAATCTAAATTGGTGAAGTAATTCCCCTCAAAAAATCATAATCTTGAGTCCTTAAAAAAAGGTTAATGTAATGCGTAAAATGTAAGTGTAATAATTTTTATCCGTAAAGTGATTACCAAATTTAAGTAAGATAAGTAAAATATTGTTCTCTCATTTTCATAGAATAAATCAAAACATCTATATTAAACATAAACATTAGTCATGATCTCGATTCTCTGAAAGGAAAATATCGATATTGAGATGTAATTTATTAAAACCACAACACTAACTGCCCGAACGTGTACACAGCATATAAAAATTATCATTAAACACTGATTCTAGTGCCTAATTACTCACCATGGTGTTAGATTTTCCCGTTACGTTTGTCTTGGGAGATGCATTGAGAAGAACTTGCGACGGACCACACAGCCGAAGTGTCGAAGTAAAACTTCAACCTCTTCCAGTTCATTATCACACCGGATATCTGTCACATCCCATACGAAAAGAGTAGAGAAGGAAGCGGTGAGCGCGGGATTTTCACATCCGGGGAAACAAAAATATTCCAGAGATACTTTGAAAGCAACTCGTCATTGTGTTTTTGTTGTCTCTACAGATCATGTTTAGAGGTAAAATGATTCATGGAGTGATCATATATTTTAAACGAGTTTCTATCGAAGAGGGGAAATACAAACGAATTGAAGCCATAAAGTGGTAAATTGCATAATATTTCAGTTTTCAAAAAATTATTCGTTTAAGAAAGTTAAAGTCTGAGCGATGAATTTGGAATGTTATAAAACAAAATATAACTATGCTTTTTTAACTACTTATATTAAAAAACACAATTCAGATAAATGTGTTTGACTCAATTTATTTGAGAGAAGATAAAAATTACAAATTAATTTGGTATAGTTGAAAATAGTGATGTGAGGAATGATATGACAGTTTTAAATAAAATGAGTCGATTAAAACCTTTCTCTCCCCCTGAAGACATAACTAATGAGTTTAAAGTTAATCACTCTGCAGCTATTAGAAAGAACTTAAGATTAGAGTGTGAAGAGGGAAGTCCATTAAAGTCTTTTAGAAGTTAGTAACTTAGCTTAGTGAAAACACTCTCTCACATACAATTAGAGGATTTTCATTCTAAAGACTGTATTGTATATGGTGATCCACTTTATTTAAGAACAGGGAAGTTACTATAAAATAAAGAGCGTATTTCATAAATTAGAAAAACAAATATGTGAGAAATTTAAGTGTTTCTAATTTGTTATGCATTTTTAAATTTAATTTTTCAGTTACCCGGTGAAAGTTCAACCGCGATTTCTTAAAAACGTTCTTAACCAAGTGCATTCTGTGTGTTGATTACTTTTTTTATTACTCATGTTTCTATAATTGTCGCTATTCATACTTAATTTATGATAATTTGGTATAGAGATACTTTTTCAATCAAACAAGATACGGCTTGTTTCATGAATTAGTTTATTTATTTACTAATCATTTGAATTAATTATTTATTAGTCAAAATGATTATTAAGTTTTATATATATTTATATTCTTATCGTTTGGTTTCTTTCTAAATTGTGCAATGTGTAATAAAAGATAGACACTCAATTCTTTATCAGTAAACTGTAAAAATTTATTCCTTCAACGTAACAAAATTTATTCAAAGCACAGTGCTCTAAAATGGTAATTATTACACATTCTCACATTTTTTTCATTTGTATACAGAATACCAGTTGAAATTTCTTCCTAAATTGATTTCACTAAGTATACTTATAATTATACACTTCAATACTTTTTTCAAAGATTCTGTTACCTAAATAGGTGTATTCCTTTTACAAAAATTACTACAACTTGTGGAAAATATTTTTAATTGAAATCTATAAAATTTATGCTTCTAAGAAAATATCTTGAATCATCCTCGATTATTCGAAAATCACTACATTTGAAACTTAAAATTCAATTCAAAATTAGATTTGAATTTCGAAAAAACTATTGAAAGAAAGAATGAACCCTGTATTTTATTGACCACATAGTTAAAACATTTTTATTGATATGAGAATAGATGTTGAACCCCATATAAAAGTATTCTATTAAGTGATTACAAAAATTGAATAAATGCGAAACCACATTAAGAAATACTGCATACTAATTCTTTTTCTGAGGTTCTTGGTGAAAAATTTAAATCTTAAGTACAGTAACAGCTCATGACGAAGTGGAACCATAACCTTTATCCTTCATTAATAAACCTTTTGATAGGCGAATTCGCATTTCAGATCAACCACACAGTTTTTATTTATAATCTGTAATTAAGGGTTTGAATTGCATTGTCTGCAGAAGGGAACAGCCAAACATTTCCGTTCAGCAACATGAACACATTCCCTGATTAATCAAACTTTGTGTTCAACCTCGTTATTTCAGTTCTCTGTAGTAAGCCCCATTCGTCCTTTCCACGCCAGTTGACACAACAAGAGCAGCAGCCATGGTGAGAGGAGTATGGACGGGAGAGGGACGGAAGCGTGCGACTTGTAGCCAGCCATGCCGCAGTCAGCCCTCTTGTCGCAGCAGTACCGGCATTCGCTCGTCTCTATGCCGAAGCCCTTCTCCGTGCACGTCTCTTGGCAATCCGTTTCGCACGTCCTTTGCAGCTGAACGAAGACACCGTTGATTCTCGTTATCACTCCCTGAAGAGAAATAAGATTATAGTTAAAGGGCAATTCCACGGGTAACTGACTGACATTCACAAAGGAAAATAATACGTATTTTGTAATTTACTTTCCCAAAATAAATTTTTAAAAAAATATTTTCCACCCAGCTTATTGCTTTCTTGTTAGCTATATATAATGGCATAAGTAAATTTTCAAATAAATTTTTAATTATTTTTGAAAAATATTTAAACACGTGGTAACTGACTGACATTTATGCAACCTCTATGAAAAGTGTAACTCTAGTGTGAGTAAAGGTGATAAAGAACAATACATAAGCTTTTAGAATATGGCATTTGAGTTCAAAAATGTTGCTACAATAGAGAATGATAGTAATTACAACAATATGGTAACTGACTGACATTTCTGAATCTCCTAATGCAGAAATTCAAAATAGTGTACTAAAATTATATAAAAGAGTTAACTTAAGAGGTTAGCAATTAAAGTAGAAAATTATAGGTTACATTCTGTTGACAATTTTTGTTTACATATAATTTTATCATTACTTTTAACATTTCTTAACTTTTTAACTTTTGATGTTCAGGTTGACATTTTCATGGAATTGCCGTAAAGGGATTAGGGAAATCCGTGTTATCCGTTTAGAACCTCGACTAACTATGTTTAACTAATGTTTAATGTTTCAAAATTATTCTACTTGCTTACTAACTTTCTTAATCTATGCTTAATTTCAAGTTCAGTTCCTTTCGAGAGAAAAAAAATAAAAACATAACTGCTGCAGATTAATTATAGATTAGATTTGCGGTAATTTATAACTTATATAAATTATTGTAACTATGCTTAATTATAGTATTAAGTATTGTCAGTACATGAATGATACTTATAGTTGTCTTTTTGAATTATCCGTTTAAAAATAAATCTTCAATTTATTTGACCAACATGTTTTTGTTGTTCGAAAAGGTTAAAATCAATTTTAAAATGCTCCAAGATGAAAATTGGTAAACCAAATATCTTACCTGACAATACCTTGAAACTTGGCTACAAGTTGTTCTTTCATTATCTTTAGTAGGAAACAGACATGAATTATTTTGTTCAAATGGCTGGGAACGAAAATCTACGCTACATGTGTAACAATCCACTGAAAAAAAATAATAGAAAGGTACATAAAATTAAACAGGGAATAATGTTACTATGTCGTATTTATATAGCGTTAAATTATAAGAAACAAGTATATGGTGATTCTCCTTTTTCCTTTCAGTATTTTGAAGCATTAAGAAAATTTGTATCCTTTAAGAATCTTAAATGACTGTATCCTTTAATAAAATCCAGACCCCCCTCATGTCACTGTTTTTATATGATCGTTGGTTACTAAAATAATAGTGAAAATGTCGCTAAAACCTAATCTCTGAAATATTTACAAAATCAAAATAAGATAAATACTTTTAGAAATGAAGTAAAACTTTTTTGATTCATTTATTAGTATATCTGGCTTTAACCCACTGGGTTTATTCAGACATGTGTCTTGTCTGACACAGTGAACTTATTTATAATGGAAATTTCTATATTATTGACGTTCCTACTTTTAATATTATTTTCAGTGTTTCTATAACTGTCCGTAATCAAATTATATTTGATCACACAATCAGAAAGGCAATCACTTGGTTCTCAATTTATTAAGACCCTTAAGAAAAAATCCTGTTCAATAGGATTTTTGGATGCTATTTATTTGCATAATCTTTCTTGGTAGGAAAAGTATTTATTTCTTGTTTTTGTCAAAAAAAAAACCCCACTAATTGTTGTGCAGTTGTATATTGTTTTCGTTGGAGAATAATAAATAAACCCTTCAAAAGCAAAGCAACTCCTCAAACTGTTTCATGTAAAATTATAAATGATCATCAAAACCAACGACATGATTCGCAAGTTAGAGTAGACTTTAAGTAAAGAAAATCCACATTTTCTGTAGGTAAGCTTCGATCCAATCACAGCCTTTTCAGAATCGATATCACGTCGGAATGAGGTAGCCGTTACCATGAAGAGCTTCCATAAAGCAAAATAAGAGTGACAACGCCCTTCGGGGGCACTGGGAAACAGAAGCAAAATTTAATGGAACGTAATGCTCTCACGCTATATGTTCCCAGAAGTACGTAGATTAGTTAGGTAGAGAAAAAAAAAGAACGAGATTGTTCTCCCCTGAGGTAGTAACTGCTCAGTCTATTTTTAAATCTGTTTTTATGTAACTATTTATTACTTTTACGAATAATTAGCTGAGAATTTAAGTATTAACAGCAAACTTTTGGAGTCCAGAGACATAAGTAACGTTTCAAATTTTCACGATTTTTTATCTGATTTTTAATAGCATAGAGTACTTATTGAAAATTAAAAGAAATTTAAACATTATTAAAAAGTAACTAAAATCAAAAATAAATATATGATAATGTTTTTTTTATTAAAGTTTTTCATCTATCTAAACTATTTGATTTGTAAAAAGAATATAAAAAAGTCAAATGGTAAACTACTTGTAAGTTAATTTTATAATAGAGCACTTGTTACTTTTTTATAAATGCTGTGTGTTTTTAATTAGGAGAAAGGTTAAGAACAGAGAAAGATACCGTAAAACAGGGAGAATCTGAACAATTTTCAACTTTATAAGTAAAAAAAAATTAAAGTAAAGTACAAAAAAAATTATTTTTTGTGAAATTTTTTTATTGGAATATTCGGTCTTGTTTTGTTCCTGTCAATACTGAGCAAACACAATATGGTTTTGAAAGTTTTTAATACATTTTTATTAATTTTAATGCTGTTCCTATTCAGATAGGGGTGAATCGGAACACCGCTTAAAACCCTTTATTTTTTTATTCAGATTTTGTAATGCGCATCAATAATGATGAGAAGAGTTGACGAACATGTAAATAAATGCATGCTCATATTATGCCTTATTCTGTTATTTCATTGTTTTGGGGGGATAAGATCCTAAAAACTTAGCATCACCTTAACTTTTTAGAAAGCAAGTTATTTTAATCAATTTACTTAAGAAATGCCTTATTATCAGTGTCACCCTTTTTTCATAAAAGTAAAGAGATTAAATTCGAAGTAGTGAAAAAAATTTCATAAATCCAGGAAATGTAATTAATTTCTTTGTAGTTTATAACTTGAGGGGATCTGCCTCACGCCCAGTTCATCAGATTCCTACGTTGATACACATCACATTTATTGTATACTATCTTACAGATAATCCATTTTCTAGAACAAATCTTAAATAGGACAGTGCATTACAGCTTTTTCACTAAATTAGTTATATTAATTATGAAATATTTTTTGCTTTTTGTTTGGTAATTTTAATAGCTTATATCCTTAAAATAATAATACATGGCAGAATTCACCATGAACGTATTTGCAAGGAAATTAAAAGTAAAAACTAAGCATTCCGATTCACCCCGTTTTACGGTATTTTTTTATATGGGTTGTGGAAAAAATATGTATTTCTAACTTACAACTTGAAACATGGAGAAATTAAATTCAAAGATACTTAATATAATTTTAAAAGGAAAAAATACATTTTCCTCTATTTAAGTAAGTTTTTTTAAAATATGGTTATTAAACATTGTTTATCCAACCTGCAAAGCAGCTTCTGTAAAACTAGTTTCACTGCAATAGTACTCTTGTGGCAGAAAAGCAATAGCGTATGTTTAGTTTTTCATTAATGTTTTTAATAAAGAAAATACGAAATATGAATAATTCTCGTGTTACGAATCTCTATTATTATAATCATGATCAACTAAAAAATAAATAAATAAACACGAATGTTTATGCAACCGAACAAATGCTGTCATTCTTCAGTCAATATCTTCCATTTGAATGAAGCTATATGTAGGGTACATAGGATGAACATAATTATTAAACTTAACTAATAAGTGAATATCTATTATTTGACTTACTATTGCTTCCCACATTATATGAAGATTATTTAGTTTTTCTTAGAATCAAAAAGTAATAAATAAAAGAACGATAAATTTTAAGTTTCTTAGGTATTTATTTTTTTTTTTAATTTATATGTTTTGTAAATAGAAAAACCTTTCTTTTTACTCTTATATTGATATGCAGTAAGTAATAAAACTATTTCTCAAACTCTTTTGAACGGTTAATCAATTTGCTTTATACATTTCTATCTTTTCCAACAGCAAAATACACTAGGCACTATTTTATATAAATAACTGAAATTATTCACAGAGCATAAATTCCTTCCTTTCTTTGTATCAAGTATTAAATATATATAAAAACAGTTAGAAATTCATGTAATGTTTCAATTACCTAGATAGATTTTCTTAACTATAATTACAATAAAAAAAACTAAACACAGTATTCCAATTTCTGTAAGCTTTATAACATTTGAAAAGTTGTTATGCTAAGATGTTGTTACACTAAGATAAATGTCGAAAACCATGTTGAGTGTTTACTTACCTGCATAGCTCATGTCTAACACGGCCAGCAAAACAACAGCTTTGATTATCCACCTTAATTTCTCCATGTGTTCACCCATATTCCGCTACTATCCCAATAGTAACATACACACAGACATCTCTTCTCGACTCTACAACCATTCACTCAAGCTTGGTGCATCAGTGGCATGCTCCCTCCAAAGCAACGGGACCTTCTGAAGACAGTTTCGTGACAGTGTTAGCGACAGAAATCAGAGCCAAGGTAATCACAGTGTCCTGTCTTTGGGTGTGTCCTTCTAAGAAAAAGAGTAGCGTGCACACACACAGCTGACAGAAGAAGTGAAAATTCACAAGGATTCTTTCGGTATTGATCGAATAAACACGTAATGGACTTAATTGCATATTCACAGCACGTCTTCTGTGATTCGGAAGCCTCGGAAACTCAACAACACTCCAGAAGTCATCGTGTAGTAGGAGATAATTGAGAATAGGAGAGAGTGCATGACTGTGTTATCATCAGTGTTTGTCCAGGAAAGTTAAAATTAGCAATGAATATTTATGTACTTAATTTAAGTAGAATGGTAAAAAAAGGCATAATTCGGTCAAGGGTGCAAGAAACGGAATGTTTTATTTCCACCTTAGTGCCCTATATTCTTGGAAATATTCGCATAAAATCTTTAGTTTTGTAAAAAATCTCACACTCAAAATTCGGAAAGTTTTCTTCGAGTATTTTCTAGATCTAGTTTTCTTTTCATACAATTAAGCGGAAAATATTTAATTACAATGAACATTTACTTCGAACACCTACTTACTTATCAAATAGCAAAAACTAATATGGTGTTAAAATAATAAGTCATGTAATTTACTATTCATAAATAGAATTATAATAATTAAGGTCCCTTTTGGTTCAATTAGCAATAATCCGTATCCATTTTGAAAAAAAAAGTCAATGGTTCAATTGCTCGTTAATCAAAACGCTTTTTATTGTTTAATTTAATGTGTTTAAATTTAAAAGTTTAAACTGGATCAAAACTCCAAGCCTCTATTATTCACCTAAGTCTTGCTTACTTATTAAGCTACATGTTATATTGTACAAACACTTACTTAGAATACAGGTGGAAAATCATATCAATAGTTTTCCAAAATTTAGGATGCTTTTGCATTTTAAATGTTAGTTATGAAAATACAAATTAAGACGACCAACTAAAGGCAAGCACCCAACAAGGTTGGTCCAGTCCATTTTACTCAAATTATACTACTATTGAACGCAAAATCAGTGTATTGAACCTTGATTTATTATTGAAATATTTATCTGAAAAAATATACTATACCTACTCCTATTTCATACATTACTTACCTCAATCGAATTTATTATTATTTGAATTTAAACTGAAAAATTGTGTAAAAGTATAACAATTACTTAAAATTTAATGTGAATTGTGTTTAAAATTCAAAATGGGATCCATATCAATTGATCTCCTGATTATATTGAGACCTATTTATAAACCTCATAATTTATTGATATTATTCCCTTTCCAAAATTCATCGTAGGATTGTTCATCTCCTACAGGAATTGTAGGAAATTCATCGTGGCCTTGTTGAATTTCTTGTTAACTTTACTAAATCTTTGTTAGATAGTAAGTTGTAGTCATGGAACTTCCATGGTTGTAGTAAATCAATCTTTTACTTTAATGCTAACTAATAAAATTAGGTAGTATCTCATAATTTATTCCTTTTTAAAAGAGAGTAGGTAATTAACTAGGTTTAAATGGTTTCATTATTACAATGCTGGAATTTAATTTCCATTTAAGTGGGCTGAGTTTTCTCATTACAAATAGTAGTACTAGCTTATTCATTTTAATTCATTGCTCCTTACAATCATAAAGTTTTTAAGCAGACTTACTTTAGTAAAAATAAAACTACAGCCAATAGTTTTTGTATCCTTTATCAATTTAATTGATAAAGGATACAATGAATATTTTATCAACTCAACTTATTGATGATACCTTGAATCATAATTTCAATATTTTGTGATGAACTAGATTAGTAGTGTATAAAGCATTATTTTTATATTACCTGGCTTAAATCCCAAATCTCTTTTCAATGCCCATTTTCATTTATTTTCATTATCTATTAAATGAATTATTATGAGTATAATATTGTTAACAAACAATTACACAAATTTGTCTTATAAGTGAATAAAATATTAATCGGTTTAAGAAAAAATTTAAATAATGATTTTAAATCATAGGTTTTTTTTAAATTTTGCTCCATTAAAATATTAGTGTTTGTTCCATTGAACTAAAATGGAAAGTACAATTGGATTATCAACAAATTATTAATAAAAACATTAGTTATTTACAACTTTTAAAGATTGATTTAGGTAATGAACTTCAAGCAAATTTATATAATTATCTACTTTTCAATTGGACTTTTATCAATTATATACTCTCAATGATATTTTCAAAAAAAAAAATTGCATTTTGAAATAATTTGTTGCAAATGAATTCTTTTATGCCTAATGAATGGAATTCAGAATAATCCTCTAAACAAATCTATCCTTGACAAGCAATATACGAAATCTCTAAAAAGTCGTTTCGACTCTTGAGAGCTGTCAATTAAGAAAACGACCAATCTCGTGCAAACACGAACAACTAGCTTTGTTTTTTCTACCCACCGAATGCATTAAACGGAGTGAACAAAAAAAATAAGATCCTAAAAGCCTGTCAAGCATTTGAAATCCATTAACCTGAACTAAACTAATGGAATCAACCAATTCCGAATATTAACGTCAAAGCCGACTAAAAAATGCGAGCTGCAGACACACCCCTGAGGGACCTCAACAATTTCCCATCCCTTTTGTGGTCTATCAATAGTGCAGAAGTTTTTTTTTTGTTCCAATGATTCGATCTCGTCCTATCTATTGGCTCAGTTAGACTTGGTCCACAACAGAGAAGAGGACCTAGCATATACGAGAACGATCATGGCTAATGGAATAAACTTGTGTTTCGTGATTCTATATTTTGTGTGTATCGTTGGTGTTTGCAGAGGATGTAAGTTTATTACTGCAGTTGTTTTCTAAAATCCAATTTGAAATGTTCTTTGTGTATTTATATGACAATTTATGCTGTGCTTGATGATGCAACTCTTTTAATCTAATTGTTCAAAAGCCTTTATTAATTGAAATAGAATGTAATATTAAATTTTGTAAATGATATGAATGAAATATTTAATTTCTAATCGTAAAAATAACTGACACCTATTGTTTTTAGTATAGCTATTATTTATTTACATTTTCAATTATAATGTAAATTAATGAATGAAAATTTAATTCTTATTGCAATGAAAATAGTTTGAAGTATATTTCTAGATAACCAGTTGTTTTTCTAACTATTTATCAGATCGGAATGTGTTTGAGCGAACGTTTATAGATGTAAATGTAAAATCCACACTGTGCAAAAGAATAATAATTGTGAAGCAGAGACAACGTAGGAAAAATGCACATATAATTTTAATTAACATATTAAAATTACATGTGCATTTTTCCTACGATGTCTCTGCTTCGCAAGTTTATAGATGTGTTTACTATTCACTTAAATACAGGCTTTAGATACCTACAGTTCCAATCCAATTAAAAATTACGATAAAAATTACATCTCGATATCTTATAAACTTAATAAGATTAATATTATAAAAACCATAATCAGCTAAAAACTCGTGACTTTCGCCAGATACCCCCTTAGAGTTGAAGAGCATTGCATAAGTGCTATGAATCAACGAATTTTTCACACAAGTTTCGTCGTTTAATAACTCAGTTAGTTTTGAGAGGGAACATTTACCTTTTATTTGGAAACTTATTTTATTTTGGAATATTTAACTTCAACTTTTATTTTAGTGGACTGTTACACATGTTCTGTGGATTTCCGGGCCGAAAAATTTTCTATCAACAATACCTGTATTTTTCCAAAAGATCATGCAGATCTGGCTCGCTGCAGTAGCAATAGCAAGTTTTGTAAGGTGAGATATCTCTTTAAACCTCTTTTATACATATGTGATAAACTTATAAATTTAATGTGTTACATTTCATGGGTTTCTTATAAACCTCATGAATTTATGAACATCATAAGAAAAAATTAAATCGAGATACTCAATCAATATACTATGTTACACTCATATAAAAAAGTAGTGTCAATGCAACAAGAAAGATAACGAGCAATTCTGTAAATGCTT
The DNA here is from genome assembly GCA_963680715.1 of Tetragnatha montana. NCBI lineage: Eukaryota > Metazoa > Arthropoda > Arachnida > Araneae > Tetragnathidae > Tetragnatha > Tetragnatha montana. The sequence continues at coordinate 21,773,823 of OY796675.1, forward strand.
TTCACCGCAAGGTTATATTTACTGCAGGAAAGCACAAAACTTATTTCAACCATTATGCATTTGGCACTTCTTGTCTTTAACTTTTTAATTATAAATTTATGTCTCACAATTTGAATTAGCCTCTACAATTTAAATAACAATCAAACTAACAGTGAAACCAAGATAAAGATATTCATTTGTGACCTTTTACATATCCCAAACACTTGATTTATTCTCTTTCTGAATTATAGAAAATATCTTCAACAAGCACATAAATTGAATTGAGAAAGCCAATGAAGAAAGATGGAAACATAATCAATGTATTTTTTTACTACAAAATATTAATACGCAAAACAGTAATAGGGCTAGGTTTATACAAGATCCAACCTAAAATGAATATGACCCATCCTTATATGAGGACGAGTGTCACAGATATAAAAATCTGTGATAAGTCTTTAATAAGGAGATAATCAATGCAAACATCTCCTTATTAAATCCACTCTTTGGAATATAATTAAATTTTTAAAGTGTTTCGTCTAGCAAATAAAATTTCTTTTGGAATTGGAAGAGAATCGACTGCAATTGTTTTTTGTAGTTTGTAAATCGACAAATTAATTAATTAAATGACCTTAACTGGTTGTATCTAGATTTGTGATAAATGAAGTTTTTCTTTTCTTAATAATCTTTCTGAGTCCTCAAGACTTGTGTTCTACTTTCTGAGGGTGTGATATGATGCTAGACTCACTGGAGTCAAGAAAATATGGCAGATAAAGACGTCGGGACAGAAATATCGCTCTTAAGAAGCTCCACCTCGACTGCTTTACGTCATTTTTATCTAGCTAACTCCTTTACTTTCTTTTCATAAATACCTTCTTCAAGATCCTTATTCTAAACCTTTCCCACCCTGTGCGAATATGCAAGAAGTTTTCTTTGCGTCTTATGGTCTAAAAGAGAGGTTGCGTCCCATTGGCTGGTGCAATCTTTAGACTAATAGTAGTTGTAAGTAGTTTAAAGTTTTGTAAATCAATAGGTATTAAGGTAGATAAATGAAAAAGATTTTGAAATTATTTGATATTTCAAACCATAAAGGGTTAATCATTAAGGGGCCCCTTTTAAAAAGACAATTTTCTACATTTGTAATTGTTAATACTCGTGCTTTCTCAATGTTTTTTCTGGGCTCCTTTCCCATGAAACTATAAGCAAAGGGATTTTACAATTCAGTTTAAGTTCATCAGGTCTGAAGCGTGAGGGCATCTAGGAACTTTTCAACCCCCTCCTCCAATCTTACCTACATCAAATTTCGTTGTGGATTTTTAGGGCGCCTTTAGTTAAAGATTTACCATGAATTAACAAGGCAAGGTGATTTAGTTTCAAACTACCGAAGCAAAATTCTGTGCTGTTTTTTCCTCCGGGTCCCAAGGGGTCCTAAATCCCCCCAAGGTCCTAAGTCCCTCCCAAAGGGTCCTAAAATGAGGCAAACCAGTACTTTAAGAGTAAAATTCCGAAGACCCCCAAACCCCCCTCGAAATTTTGAAATTCATTATGAACTGTTTTCCTTGAATATTCTCTAATTTACAAAAAGTAGTCTTCTACTAAAACATCTCAAATAGCAGTATTGCTTCAATTGATTTCTATTGAGAAAAGGAATTTGTAAAACGTCGCCAATCTTAACAGAAAAGTAAATTTTTAGGTCTACTAATAATTATTTTGGCGGCGCCCTTTCACTTTTGGTCCACCGCTCTCTGAAGGTACCCCAGCACATGCCTGCAAATGTAACAACATTCGTCCAAATTTTCTACCTGTATATGGCCGAATTTCGTTTACTTCTAGTTGCAGTTACGTAAGCTTGACATATTTGGTATGAGCTACTAGGGGGTGGCCATCGCTAAATGGTTTCTTCCCTCGTTGCAGGCCGTGATCACCCGAGTGGGCGGCGTCTTCGTGATGCTGCAGAGGTCATGCTCCGAGGACTGCATGGAGGCCTGTACCGAGAAGGGCTACGGAGTTCGGATCAAGGACTGCGTGTCTTGCTGCACCAAGGAGCCCGACTGCGGCACCACCGAGCTCATGCGCAAGAAGTGACAGGTCGGGAAGCCCGCCAGTGGTCCCCCCTCAGAAGCTCACAGCGATGCACTGGTGGGGCTCAATGAACTTCTCAAGGTGGTCCTGTTCATTGCCGAGGTCCGCTTCTTCTTCGGCATCTTCTAGAGGAGATTTCAGGACACACGCAGGGGTCAAGAACAAGCTATCCTATCATGTGGGCATACTGAGGATAGATAGATTTAAGCACCAGTTTTATTATTTTTATTTTGAACTATGTACTTTCACATTATCAATATTAACGGGTGGTCTTGAGGGAAAGTTATGATGTTTTGACAAACTTATTTAAAGTACTGCATTTAGATTACATTACCCCCTCAATAAATAATTAAGTATTAATAACTTTTTCTAATATTACTTTTCAGTACAATATCCCAACTGTTTTGCAGAGGATTTTGATTACATAGCCGAGGAAGGTATTGTTAAAGATTCAGTGGTGACTGTTTCCACTCACAAGTTTAAGGCTCATTCTGACTTTTCACTTTTCATCTTCATATTGGAGGAATCACCCAAAGTGAAAAATGTGGATTTGCGTTTCACTCTTTACTCCTTCACTTTTCTATGCAAACTAGCGATTCCATGGAGTGAATCTCCCAGGATGAACAATTAAAGTAAAAAAGTGTGAATGAGCCTTTAGACTCCTTTACACCGTTTCACTTTCAATGTTCATCATAAGTGATCTTCTCCGATGAATCATTCATTTGCAAAGGACATCCGAGGTGAGAAGAGTGAAAAGACAATTCACACTTTTCACTTTAAGATGATTCCTCAAAGATGAACTCCAAAAGTGTAAATGAGCCTTCATGTAGCTGATAGTCACCAGAACCGGATGTAGTTTTCACCCATCTTTTCAACGAATTATCTTTTAAAAATCACAATTGGCAATTTCTGACAGGTCTCACACTTCCGTGGACCATTTCCAAAAATCTCACGGACATCTTGGTCCGCGGTCCATCGGTTGAGAACCATTGCTTTAAAGTGAAGTGCCAAGTCAAATACCGAGATGGACCGAGATTGTCAAATAAATCTAACCCTCTTTTGCGGTCATAAGTTGAAGACCCCCCCCCTTTTACTTTAGCAACCATTTCCTAACAACATCACTCTGTAACATTCCTAGTGCTCCGAGGCAATATTTTCTTTTCTAAATACCCCTTCAGGTGAATATAAATGCTTTAGCTCCGTTACGAGTGTTTCTAAAAAAAAAAGTGCTCCATGACAAAGAAAATTTGGAAACCAATGATTTAGAATAAACCAAACAATCATATCCAAAAACTTTGACTAATCATCACTCTTGGAAAAAATCGTCATGAAGAGGATGTTGTCAATGATTAAGTGCCCTGTACAACCTTGCTTAAACCATTTTTCCTGTGACACTTTGAGTTTTCTTTCTTTTACTTTTTCTTAAAATAGCAATTTAAGAAAAGCTCAACTCAGACTGAAGCCTCTAATGTGAAACTCTTTCAAATATGTATAATTAAATTTCCATCATATTCTTTTTAAATTGTAGGAATCTTGTTTTTTTATTTAAGTCTCTGTATCACTATGTAACTATCCATTTCATATCACTTTTTGTTTAAATGTATGTAGTACTAAAGTATTATTGAAATTTCATTTATCTATGCAAAATAATTAAAGATATTCTCCTTGATTCAAGAAATTATACATTTAATTTCAGATAAAAATACTTTATTGTATCACATACAAGAAATTCTTTTGATAACACAGCACATTATTATGTTAAGTTAAAACTTATTTAATGATATTAAACTTACTGAAAAAATATTAAATTACAGTTTTATTTTTTTAAATTTAGCACATTTCTTGGAAGATAGCCACAAACACAAAATTTCAGGAAGAACATTATTTAAATGTTTGAAAGGATAAACGTTCGAAAAAATACAAATCAAAATGCAAGTAAACTCACAAAGAGAAAATTCAAAAGAACAGCATTATTATGTAAAGTATAAAGTAATTTAAGTAGACAAAATCTCTTCACATTCAATATTATAAAAAGACAGTCATTCTAAATTCTCCCTTCAATTTGAAAACCATTTCAACAAATTTAATTTAAGCTTACAAGAAACAAATAAAATTGAGGCCTTTAGTGCAAGAACCAGGTATCTCCACTTTTAGTTCAAATTTACTTGAGATGATTCTTGAAGATATCTAAAATGTTGCTGTGCTTTAGGGTTGCTGTACAAACTTTACCACACTGTTGTTTTGAACTTTTTTTTTATTTATATCAAAACAAAATTTACAAAAACCAAAGAAAAACATATATGAATTGCCAAGAAGCATCAGAATGTCCCCTTCCACTCAGTTAAGTCTATGAAAAATTAAATTCGGCCCAGGTGGTTTTTTTTTTGTGAGTCAGATTTGCAGTTAAAGTACCCATAGAGTGTTTTCAGGTCACGTCACAACCGGTTATTTTCTTTTAACTGTGTACTTACTTTCTGTAGGGCTTTTAACTGTTGCTAAGGCCGTTGTTTATCTGTTGCTAAGGCGGTTTTTTGAAATGGGATCACGTGATTGCAAATGCTCCAATAGAAGAATTCCACGGCTAGTCATTTTCTGTAACTGTTAACCTCTGTAGGGCAAAAAACTGTAACATTTCTGTTGCTAAGGCCGTTGTTAGGCCCGAATCATGTGATTGAAAATGCTCTATATCTGGTAACAGGCAAAGATCTGCACTTTAAGGCAACAATATTGAAAGTGTATTGCTATATTGGTGAATATAATTGTGAATAAACTTTGTTTGAAAATGGCGATACCTGGTTCTTACACCTAAGTCCTCATTCAATGAGTTTAAATTTCTCATAATATTATACAGAGAATTTGTTTTTCCTTAATATGATATTGTAGGAGATGAGCAGAGTAATTAAGAGAAGGAATTAAGCATTTAGTTTCAATTACAAAAGACACATTTATTTGACAGAGACATAGCATACATCTTCTTGCAATAAGAACTTAAGTTGGATTGCCAGCAGCCAAAAAAGGAACATAAGAAACAAAATCACAACGGACACCGGAAGTAAATAAAAATATACCCACATGCTTTAGCACAAAAAAGGAAACAGAGGGAAAGTAAAAATATGCATCGACTCCAACCAATAGTACAGAATTTAAGGATCTTTGGTCATAAATGATCTTTGTTGTTCATAAATTTTTACAGGAAAACATTTCATTAACTGATACATAGGTTCTTTATAATTAAAAGATAAAAATTAATAACACTTATAAATTCTTTGTAAATAGGCACCATTCCATTAAATAAAATTTTCTCTTAAAATTCTTATTATTGGAGAAGTTGTACAATAGGTAAAAAAAGGAATTTCAACTAGAAGTTGGACCCAAGGTAACTTGTTCTAATTATACTTTATTTAATACTTTCTACAGGTATTGGGAACTTATGATATTGTAATATATATATATATATATATATATATATATATATATATATATATATATATATATATATTTGTTGGTAGGAGTTTTCTATTGAATAAATTCTTTGTACAAGAGTTGGTAAAGTGTTTGAAATTCTATCACATATAAGATATTAGAATCATTAAAGTTATCAAAGAGCAGAATCTTTAAACATGATGAAAATTTTGATGACAAATATAAAATACATTGATTACTTCTGATAGTACATTAGTTACCAAGTTCACGAAGTAATAGAGACATTATGATAAAGAATTATGTGGTAAGATAATCTCAGCTAAAAATATTAAAAGTATAAATTAAATATATAAGCACTAAAAACATTTGGGCCAGTTATAAAATTCAAAGAAATAAATTAAAACAATAAAAATAAATGAAACTCATGTTTGTAAAACAACATGTAGACATGTAAAACAACAAATAAAATTTGTATCAACAAAAAAAATTAAATATTCAAGAATTGAAAATAAATTATAAACTTTTTATAACATAAAAGATGTTATTCAAATTAATCAACTACAAAAATATAACGACCAAGAGATACTGAATTTACATTTTAAATCGCTACTTATCAATCATAAGCTAAAATCTATAAAAATTTTCAGAAAACAATGTAAAAAATTCCAAAACCAAAACAGTAATCATTTAAATGATATATCATTTTAATCACTAAAATTTTCTGTGCTCAATTTAACTCTTTGGTTAGATGAAATTGGTAAACTTTCTAATATAGGGTACTATTTAATGTTAAAATGTTTCAAACAAACAATTAAAGTACATACAAAGAGTAATAATAAAAATGACTAGGTTTTATAAATACTATAAAAGTTTAGTTGTTTTGTCAGGTGGAAAAGGCTGATAAAAATACAACATTCCAAAAACAATACATCCTTTTGATAAAAATACAACATTCCTAAAACAATAGTTACATACTTTTTAACAACCACCTGAAATTTTTTGAAGTGGTTGAATTTCAAAGAACTTTATAACATACATTTAGCTTTAAGTAAGCATTAAATTAAGCTTTACAGTATACAAAAGCTACAAAATGTATAAGTCTTCAACCACAATCACAAATGACTTGAAGACTTAATTTAAATCTATGCAGAGGAAAAATCCATTATCCTTATAATGAAAATCAAATCAGGAAATATACAAGCTGCATATTTTCACTGAAATAAGTAAGATACATGCACACAATTATCTAGAATTTTTTAAGCAACATTGCATAATATTTAAGTATGTGCTTTAAGATTATAGTTTCTTTCACATATCTTGGATGACCTCAAAAGCTCTTTTTAACTCAAAACTGTAAATAGCTCTTGAAAATATACAGTATCACACAGACCATAAAAGCTTAACTTTCACACAAACTATTTAAGGCCTTTTATGCAATACTTTTTATATTAATACAATATCATTAGTTTGCAAGCAGATAAATCTTTGGTTTGTAATCATATATGCTAACTATACCATAATAGTTAGAAAGAAAGTGACAAATACATTTAAAAATTTACCTATAATCATGCAATACTACCCCCTCACAAGAGTTTCAAAACTTTTGAAAAAAGAAAAGTACCGATATAAAGCCATGCCTGTAAATAATAGCATGTACTTATCATCTGGTAATGTTTTTGAGCCCAGATTGCCATAGTTACACAAGTATTTATTACAGCAAGAACGGCACAAAAAAAGTTTAACTCTTTCACCAATTGTGTTGCAACCTTCTTGGCAAGTTTCTTCACAGCGTCTTTCTACTGACCAGAATAAATATTCGCTTGAATCTGCAGAGTATCGTAAAAGAATAACCTGAAATGTGTTGTGAAATTAATTATATTTTAAGAAATTATGCATGTATATTTTACGTAAATAAAGACACAAAAAATTTTATGTTTTAAAAACAAAAGTAAGAAATTTAAAGTGGTGAAAATAATTTAACTAGATAATTTTTTATTTTATAATTCAAGTAAACTATTTTCACTCCCCCAGAAGCATATATAGAAATTTATTTTGGGAGGGGCCCACAGATCCTTTAAAAAATTATTCATTAACAGGACCAAAGCTAGATTTTTGCACCGGGGGAGAGGACCCAAAATTATTCTTAAGCCCCATGCATTTTAATAGGTTTAACATAGCTTTTTAATACATTTTAGGTAGGATTTTCATCTTGATGAACTTTTTTTTTTTTGAACTGTGAATAATTAAGTTCCAATAAGGAGGGTTAACATAAGGAGGGTTACCTTAAAAACAGGTGAATATAGATATACAGGGGCCAAGGGAGAGATTAGGAAATATATTCCAACCTCCCGAAACTCAGAAATTTTCCTTTTTTATTTATAGATGAGGACAAAATTCCTTCCATATCCCCCATATTCTAATATACCCCTTCAAAAACATTTTCTGGCTAAATCACTGTAAATACACATGCACAATATAAAAATGCCCCTCCAAATGTACTATCAATAATTCATCATCATCACCAGACAGCCCAGTGTGGGCCAATGCCTTCCTCTGAAGATTTCTCCATAAGGACTTCTGCTTTATCTTCAATCTCCAGTTCAATCATTTCATTAATTGCAAGAAAATCTGACTCCACCAAGTCAGTCCATCTTAATCATGGTCTTTCCTGCTTTCTAGTTCCAGTGGGTTTAGAATGAAAAGCTTTTTTATAGTGTTACCATCATGCATTCAAATCACGCATGGGCCATCCAATTCATTCTATCTATTTTTATGAATTTAACAATATCAGGTTGTTTATATATCCTGTATAGTTCAGAGTTATTTCTCCTCCAGTTATTGTTCTCCCTTACACCATACAAATAATAGAGAAATTAAATAACTTTCCCTTAATTCTGATTTTACCAAGTCTCAGAGAGACTGCTTTAAAATTATAAATAATAATTCCTCTAACTATAAAAAGTTCATGATTGTTTTATGTGAAATGCTTATGTAATGTATGAAATGTAATGTAATGAATGTAATGTGTATGTAATGAAAAGGATTAAGATGGTTTATAATAAGATGTGGCTCCATTTCAGTATAACCTCTTTAAAAATATAGGAAATCAGGTTACTTACTGAACAAAACATCTGAGAAGGTTTGCAGGATTTTTGAATATCAGTATTGTTGAGTTGGAGATACTGACATGACTGGCTCTTGTTCAAGGTACTACATTCATAGCATGAAAGGTTATGGGGAGGTCTTGTGAGATGACTAGCAGTAGCTTGACTTACAAAGCCTAAAGAGAGTGTAAAAAAGACTCTAGTCATACATTGACACAAAATGAGAAGGAATGAAAGTGTATGGTAATAGATCTTTAAGATTGAGAGTAATCAATAAGTAGCTATAATTTTCAAAGAAATCTAAGGAGGTTGATCTTATAGGGGCTGATTAGATCTAGTGGATCTAAGCACTTAAAATTTTTAACTTTTTTTATGCACAGAGGGCTAATATGATACAAACACACAGGTTTTTTTTCTGAATCATGTACTTATGCTTACCTACGCCAAGTATATACAGCAATACAACCATAATAGAATGCTTAAAGCAAATTAACATTTAAGATAATAGCCAAAAATCATATAAAGTTAATTTGCAAGAAAAGATGAGATGCCTGGTTCTTACACCAAAGCCCTCAATTAGTTTTCTTCATGTAGTATGTATATAAAACTTAAGTTATGGTTTTAAGCATATAAATAAAACAGGGCTCAACTCAGATTTGGAAGTAAAGATTCCCTGACGTTTCCATGTCAAAAAGTCAAAAAACTGCCTACGAAGAACACATTTCTTTGGATATTTCATGCTTTTTTATAAATACATTTTTCTTAAATATTCATTTCCTGGGGGGAACTGGGATGCTGACATTAAAATTGGCTATTCCTCAGGTGTTCTGCATCAATTTAGCAATTTTCCCAGACTTTTTTTAAACCACATTTTATTTTTTCAGGTTTTCCCTTTACTGAGGAAACTATGATAGAAGTTGAAAATGTTTTCAGGATGAGAGTGGATTAAATCTTATCTTTGAAAGGGACATTTTCACCATATGCTTACATTTCAGAATTGAAAAATATTTTTTCAAACTACATAATTTCTTAATGTAATGAATACAGATGTTTTTAAATAAGGGAAAACCAATTACAAAACATCATGTCCCTGTGGTATCACACAAAACTGAAATAATTTACTTAAACAATTATAATCCGATGCATTTTTAAAGAACGCACATTTATTTATCCTTCGTTTATCAATTTTAAACACAAGCAAATGATAAATCAGTCACATCAAATCATTTACACTGCTAAAGTACCATTTTATTATAATATTTAATCCATGTATCGTATCACGTCTCTTCTACTAGATCTTTTAGAGTTTTAAAAGAAATTTAAAAACCATTTTAGACCAACCATAAGTAAAGAGGCTAAATAGACATAAGTAATAAACATAAAAGTAGAACTTGAACTGAGTAGGTAGTAGGAAAAAAGGGAACAGATTCAATACATATCCTCCACAGTGATAAGGGCCAAGAACTGGAGATCGGCCAAATGGCTGTTACCATTGAGCAGTTGCCAGTATTGAATCTGCTTCGAAAAAGGTTTTAAGAGCTCTTTTGGCAATATTTTTCTAAGTTATAGAAATAAAAGATTATGGGCAAAACGAAACACAACTTTCTTTATAAGGTAATAAAATGTATTAACAAACCTGCAAGCAATTTGAGGAGAATATATTTCATAAATTATGAAGCTGTTTAAAAGTGTTAAAAAAGTTAAAAAGTACTTGTGGAATACTCTGGTCTTAAGTCATTAAAATACGGATTATACTTACAAAAACAACACATGAGAATGATAGCGACACAATAACTTCCCATAGTTTACTGTAAAGCCTTCAAACGGTAGTGTACATTTTATAGGTATTATTAACAGTTTCTAAAGATTAGAAAGAAATTATTTTCTATATTTTGCGAATTCTATACAAAGCTTTAGAGATGAAGGAAGTTTTGTGAAAAAAAAAAAAGAAATGAAAGGAGGGCCTTGCAGCCGGGAGATCTAAAAATTTCTATTTTTATCCAAACGGAGGATCATTATCATTACGTTTAAAAGGAATAATTTAGGCATCAGCGACTGTAAAAGTAAATATAATGTAAGGAACAGTGGTGAACTGTCTTTCGTCGAGATACTTCTTTAAAAAGTCAAAAACACGAAATTAAACGCAATTTTTACAACTCCCGGAGCAGCCAGCCAAAAGTCATCTCATAAAAACAATAACAATAAACAAAACAAGTAGAAAGTAATTGCCAGATTATTTTCGTATTCATCAAATAATATCACAGAGCAGCACCGAGAAGTACACTTGCAATCAACCAAAGAGTTGATATTTTTTTATTAAGCTCTTTTTTAAGCGTTGAATTAGAAAATTATAAGCGTATAGTTTTTTCTACATTTATTTATGTGCTTTCATTCTTGAGATCTTAATTAGAAATGGATCAATCTAGTTTGAGTATTAGTGACAGTGGCAATGGCAATACCGAAATCTGAAATAAAAATATTGTAATGTAAGACGTTTGAGAGAAAAATTCTCATTTATCTCAAAAATCTTATGATTATATGTAGAGAACATTTCGTTTATATAGATAGAAATGCATCAGTTTGGTTAAAATCATTAAACTGCTAAATTTCTATCGTATTTGCTTAACTTGATAAAGATGGCGGACAGTGCGAGTGAAAGCGATAGTAGTTCTGTGGATGGAGGAATGCTGATTCCTTCATCACCTGCATCAAGGGAACAATTTCAAAAACGTATTGAATCCCTTCAGCAAGAAAATAGAGTTCTTAAAATGGAACTGGATACTTTTAGATTAAGAGTCAAAAGTCTCCAAGAAGAAAATAAGGCTCTTAGGCAAGCTAGTGTTAATATTGTAAGTTTTCTAGACATAAACTCATTTTCACTAGATCCTCATAAAACAACACATAATACTCACATATAAACGATTCGGTTATTTCCCGAGTTCTTTATCACATAACTTTCAAACTGCCATCTTAAGGCATTGGTGGTTCAGTTCCTTTTGGCATTTTGTATTAAGCAGGATGTCGAGTTTGGTTACAAGTACATCAAATTCAATAGTACAATTATTTCAAGGACCTAAATTTAAATCTAAATAATGAAGTATCCATTATATTTTTATGTTGACGACTGTCATCCATAGGATTAAATTTCTATTTGCGACATCTGTTTTATGTCGTGGGAGGGCTGAGAGGTCCAAAGTTTATAGTAGAAGTAAATTTTCTGTTCTTTAAGGAGGTAATCTAGGGACCAGGTTTAGAAAGAGTCCTCCAGTCGTCATGTGTTACCACAGCCACCTGACTTTAATTTGAAAATTTTTGAAGTCTAGTATGGATGGACAATATTCGAAAGTTAAGTTTTCTATGCTCCTTAAAATTTAGTTTGAAATAATTAGGAAAATAATTCAACTCTACCCTTTATAAAATTGGATTAAAAAATAATTCAGCCCAATTCTGAACATACTGAAACCCTTTGTCTGATACCTAGGGCATATATACCCCCTTTGCTATAGTACGTCCCAAAAAAAATTTGGTATCCTCACCTGAAAATTTCCTGTTTTCATCTCAAAAACTACTGTTGAAATTGAAAGTTGTTACAGGTATTTGCTTGCTCTATAGAACTGCAAAAAGGGAGGGTTAACTGGTCATCTTGCGAAGTAGTGGTATAGGTGTCCATTTTTGCAGACCCGCTGCCACGGGGAGAGCTACATTATAGTATGTTGGTTCTAATTTGCGTCTTGATGTTACACAGGCTGTTGAGGTTACTGTGCTCACATACTCAAGGTTGCTCCGGATGACATGATTCACTATCCTAATCAGGACCTCTGTACGTGCTCCCCATTTATGCGATGTGATCGCCTTGATGGCATTAGTTTTTTTGAATGCTTTCTCTTTTATTACCTTGAAATGATGATGAAAAGTTAGGTTCTCAGAAAAGTAGATTCCTAATATTCATTCTTAGCTGTGGGGATTGGGGTTTTGACCTATGACAATTCTTGGTGGTGATACTGACCTCTTGAGAAATTCATTACCAAGATTTTGTTAGGTACAATATCCAGCTTGTTGTTTCCGCACGAAACCAGTATTTGATCTACTGCTTTCTGGAGGATTTTTAGGGTGTCCTGGAACATTCTTCCATTTGTACATATGCAATAATGTCATCCGCATACAAGAGGCATTTAGCTCCGGCTCCCATTGAATCGTGGAGGTGCGACATAAAAATTGGAAACAGGGACAAGACGCTCCCTTGAGGTATTCCTTTATTTGTTCTGTCTCCATCTGAGATCATGTTGCGCCACAGGATGGTCTGATCTACAAGTGTCTTGAGAAAAGGGTTCCCGGTGAGGCATGCAAACTCATTACTAATTATTGATTTCTCAGTCCATACATTAAGAAGGGATGTCCTCCCCTAGAAAATTTTTGAATTTTAGCTTGTTAAAAAGTGATTTTAAGCTACTTTTACAGGATTTTTGAAGTTTTTTTTATACTTAAAAATGATATTAAGCAATAGTTTAAAAGTTGTCAACGCCCTCCAATTTTAAATCAACTCATCACCACCCCGCTCGAAGCTTCAACGCCCTCTAGAGGACAATGCGGCCAATTTTGGGAACCACTGTTCTAGAGTAATCAGGACCAGCATGCCACCATAGGGTCTTCTAAATCTGCCCATGTATGCCCCTCCTTTTTTTACTACTGATTCAGGAATTTTATGCAAATAAAACATATTTGTCATTAAGTTTGACTAGTGAATATTCAAAAAATAATACAGCTAGTGCTCCCTCAAATATTTTAGAAATTCTCCCTTAAAACAGACATTTTGTAACAGTAGATAAGTTAAAAATCACCAGAATCAATAATTTCAAAAAATATTCAAACCTTAAAAAGATTTACCTACATGTAAGTAACAAAACAATAAAAAAAGAATCAAACTTTTTAAGCTATCCCAGTGGTTTCCATGTTTCCAAACTGAGTGTTGCAATGAGTTCAGAAAAAAGATAAGTGAACCCTGCTTAATGTGATCACATTTGTATAAGACCAGAATAACAATATCCGGTTGATAATAAAAAGCAGTTTTATACTGAAAAATGGGAAACAGTGTTTCTCAGATGGAGTTCTGAATATTTAACGGGACAGTTAACAGAATTGAACCAATATTACTTTTCTAAGTTAAAAACATTATTTGGTAAAAGGGTAAGTGGGCCGTGGTCAAATTCGACCATGGCCCACTTGCCCGTAAGAAAACTTTTATCATTGTAACTCCGACCATGAAAGCCTCTGTTGTTATATGATTTATATTATAATTTTCCCTATCTTGGAATTAATCTATTTGATACCTTTTTAAATTAATCATTTGAAAATACAGAGTTATTTCAATTGAAACTGAAACTCGTGTAAAAAATATGATTTTGTAATAAATATATTTAAGTAGGGGTTTTTTGCTATAACTATTTTTTATTTTATAGCAAGCTAAAGCTGAACAAGAGGAAGAATTCATCAGCAACACACTCTTAAAACAAATCAAGACTCTTAAAAAAGAAAAGGAAACTCTTGCATTAAATTATGAACAAGAAGAAGAATGCTTAACTAATGATTTATCTAGAAAATTAAATCAAGTAAGATGTGTTTTAAATTTTAATTTACATTTGTTGGTATAGTGACTACAAAAAAGCTTGAAGCTGATTACAACAAAAAATTAACTTTTCTATTGAGATTTAAAATTGTAATCCCATTAAAATATCTAATCCAATTGAAATTCAAGGCTTGGTTAAATTTTTATAAGCTTTATATATAATGATTAGTTGTTTGTTTTTATAATGTAAACTTTAGAAGTAGAGAATTAAAAGGCAAAAACTTTTATAATAAAAAAGTTTTCTTTTTTACAAGTTAATAAATAATTTTTTTTTTGTTGTGGTTAGTTTCTAGCTTATATTTGTTGTCAACTAAATTTATTGTTTTTGTAAATTTTCTAATTTCTTTTCTCAAACTTTAGCTAAGGCAGGAGAAGGTTCAGCTTGAACAGACTTTGGAACAAGAACAAGAAGCTTTAGTAAATAAACTTATGAGAAAAATTGAAAAGCTGGAGGCTGAAACTCTTGGAAAACAAAGTAATTTAGAACAACTAAGGAGAGAGAAGGTTGAACTAGAAAATACTTTGGAACAAGAGCAAGAAGCTTTAGTAAATAGGCTATGGAAACGAATGGAAAAATTAGAAGCAGAGAAGAGGTAGGATATTTTTTCCTTAATCTAAAATTTAAAATACAGTAGAACCTTGTTAATGCAGCCCTTTCTGGGACCAACAATATACGGTCATTTTAATGAAAGGACATTGTAATGAATATAATTGCCATTATGATGAAACAACCGGTACTTTAATTACCAGTTGGTATCTAAATTTCACTCTTAAAAATTCTTCAATGTTTGCTATAAAAAAATTTGAGAAGGAGAATATGAAATTGGTAATTTTTTACATTCTTATATTCTGCTTTTTAGAATGCTTCAAGAAAAACTTGATCAGCCAGTCTCTGCTCCCCCTTCCCCACGAGATATCAATAATGGTGATTTGGCTGCCAACTTGACAATGCATGTACAACAAATGCGCAATGAAGTTGCTAAGCTTAAAACTCAGCTTCTAAATGCTCAGCAAGAACGTGAGTTGCTTATCCATCATCTTGCAATCATGTTAATTATTTTTGTCATATCCTTTTTTTTCCCCAAAAAGATGCTTATGATTTTGTTTTTCCTGTAAGATTCTGAGAAAATGGCACAATTTGCCATGGAAGAAAGACAAGGAAGAGAGGAGAATATAAGACTCCAAAGGAAACTCCAGATGGAAGTTGAACGTAGGGAAGCCCTATGTCGTCACTTATCAGAGAGTGAATCTAGTCTAGAAATGGATGAAGAAAGGCAGGTTTCTGTGTTGATAATCATTTATACATTTTAATTTTATTAAGTTTTTATATTTTTGCAATTAAGATTTTCATTGAGACTTAAATTGATATCTTTAAAATTGAAACTTAACACTTCTAACTAATAGTATACAGTTATTCATTCACCCTGCAGTGAACTGCTTACCTTAATTAATGCATAAAATAGATTAAAATGTGATATTAAGTAATGCAAAATTAATATATCGCATAGAAATCGTAATATCAATATATTTTTAACCAGTTTCAGAAAGTGTGGAACTGTTAATTCATTTTAATCAAAAAAAAATCTGATTTAAATCAAATAAATCCGATTTGGTGGTGGTGGGTTTTTTTTAACTAAAAAATCAGCAAACCTACTTTTAGCTGCAAAACTGCTGTACCCTAAGGCCACCCAGTTTGAATTTTTTAAGGGGGTTTTAAAACCCTGATAGGGTGATTAGGATATTTCTGCTAATCTTTGCTTATTTCCAGTTCTGCTCTAGATGCTGTAAGACTAAATTGTCAATTTTCTATCCCCAGATTAAATCTCATTGACACACCTAATGCTTTCCTACACCTAATAATTTTGATTGATACCTCTCCTAAAACAGAGTAGATTCTGAAGTTCATTATTATTATAGGTACTTCAATGAAATGACATGCTCTTGGCAATCTCGTCCTAGAGCTGCTTCAAGTCCTGTTTTCCACAACCCTTCTCCTAGCTCCTCAAGACCCCTTAGTCCTGGTAATAAAAAGTTCCTGCTTATATTATTGTCTTATTTCTTTATTTGTTAGAAACTACCACTAGTGTTTTCCATTTATCTTGTGACAAAACAAATCGGGATTCATATCAAGGATATAATCAATGTTTTCAATTCACTTGTGTTCTATTTTAACCGTTATTTTATTCCTTGTATATTTATGGTCAGATGTATATATATTCCTTATAAATGGCCGCTTCTGTGAGCTTTACTATGGCAAGTGCACTATTATATCCATTATTAGAGTTTCTTAGGTTGTCATTATAATTATGATTTATTTGCAATTCAGACAAATCAGTATTCTCAATATGGAAATTTTCCTTTTATTAGTGCATTTTCTTTTTACCCATTTAAATTAAATATGATGGATTTATTTTAGTATTAGATGGCAACCAAGTAAGGGCAACAAATTTTTGTAGTTATGATTTCAGCATTCAGATTATTTAGATTTGTTAATCAATTGCTATTTTATACCCTTTTAATGAACCTGCGACAACCATCACAAGTACATGGAAAACTTTGTTACAGATTCTTGACAAATGCAAATTTGTGGATAATCCACTTTTTGCATAAAGCAATTCAATTTTCCAAAACTAAAAAATTCCATATTTGATGGGATGATGAAAAAGGAACACACTCATGGATTCGCAAAAGCAAAATTTCCCTATTGAAAATACCAATATGTCTGATTTAAATCATTGATTATTATTAAAATAAAACTTTAGGAATGATTAAAATGGTGCCATGTTGGCAAAAAGCACTTTCTTTAGTAAAGTCTGCCCAACCTCTATGCAGAAAGATTCCTGGCATAAAGTACATAAAAAAAATGTCCATATATAACTTTATAAATGTGATGTCATATCTGATAAAAACTTACATTTCACTCTTTTCACAAACAAATGTTCATGTTTTCGTAAACTTTTTTAGCACAAATCGGATGTGACATCTTGTTTCTGTCCCGATAATCTCAAAAACTATGGGTAGTAGAAGTTTAGTTTCCTGGGTATTTTTATGTACTCTACACAAAGAATCTGGTTTTGCAGGGTTTGGACGGACTTGTTGAAACACTCTGTATGTAAGTCATGTCAGTGGCAGTTATTAATTTAGGTACAGGTAATTGATTTATGCATTCTTCACAGGTGGTAGGGATGCATTTAGTCCTCCAAACCCTATTCTAAATAAGTGTCCGCACTGCAACCAACCTTGGAGTTCACCTTCATTGTCAATTCCAGGAAGTCATAGTAATCCCTCCCCTCCTGTAGGTTCTGGTAGCATGGCTCACACCTCCGTAGGTGATGTTTAAATAATTGACACTCTTTTGTATCAAGACATTTTGAACTATTACTTACTATTTAAGTAGTACCTATTTTAATGTTTATATAAAACTCAATAAAATGTTTGATTTTCTTTTATGCTAGTTCTTATTACATTATTTTTGAGCTTAGGTCAAGTGGGTTTAAGGCAATGGTATGTCTTTTTATAATCCCAAATGCATTTGCAGCTATTCATTTTTTAAGTTTTAAAGGTTTTGTGACATTACATAATCTTTTTGGTCCATTTCGTGTGTACAATGCCAATTACGACTCAAACAATTTGTACAACCATGTCGAACAATTTGGGTGAAAACAGTGCCTGAGGCTATAGGAGACAACTGTTTATAAAAAAGGGCTTAAAAAGACATAAATGCTGTGACTTGTCAAAACTGCTCATATGTTCAGGAAAACAAAGTTTTTCTATTATTTGGTAGGAAAATGTAAAATCAAATTGAAATCATCATTGTTTGCATCAAATTGAAAGCAATTTTGCTCATAAAAACAAAATTACTTTCAATTTCATGCAATGTTGTTGTCTCGATGTTAAAAGTATGGTAACAGTATTTATAGACTGCCCGAGATTACCATTGAATCCTAAGGAAAATTTGGGGTGGCTAGGACTGAAAGAATTAAGCATGTACACATACATTCTATCTTAAATAATTAGAATTTAAAGGGAGTACCAAAATATATTTGTTTGAAAATTTGAATTTTAAAAGTAAAATTTATTTGATATGCTGTTCAAGGGCCTAGATAAATCTTCAAACTATCCTGAACTTTCAGTTAAGAGATGATGTTGAAGTGCACTGTTCAGCCAAATTTTTGATATTCCATTTGTTAAATATTTTTTACATGTTTTGGCTTGACTTCTTTAATTTAAAATAATTTTTATCTTATCTTTCTATCCTTTAAATAAGCAATAATTGTATTAGTCTTTAAATTCTTTGTTGATATATAGATAATTGATTTGTATTTTCTTGTTTAATATGCTAAAATGACCTTTTTAACAACTTTCTCAGAAAATGAAGCCTTACCATTAAGGAATTACTGCTTGTGATACTGAGTTTAAAAAGGAACAAGTTAAATTTTTTTTTCCCCCCAAAATATTTTTTTTTTTTTTTTTTTTCCAATTTAGATATCATTGCTATATAAAATTATGAGCATTCATGCATTTTATATTAATTTTATGTCACAGTATTTTTCTACATCCCAATGTTTCATAAAACTGTTTTATCCTATTATCTACCAGAACAGTTTTTTTTTAATTAATCATTAATATGCTTAGGATTCTACCTACTACATAGCAAGCTAATTCTGATTTGCTTTTGTGCCCGCCTTGCAGGGTGCCATTCCAATTCCAATCAAGAACATGTCTGTGGGTCCGCACGAGAGGTTTGCAAAGCCCAGTGCTCCCCCACCCATCCCCCCAAACACCCACTTAGCCCAGAGTCCTCTGAGCTATGCGACGGGAGAAAAGAGCTAAAGAAGATGAAGCATGTCAACAGTGCAGGGGTGGAGCCTAGCAGTGAGAAATAACCTAAAGCAAAAAAGTTGTTTTAAGTCAGCAGTTGCTGGAAGTGCCAGGATGAAGAATGCATCATTCAGGTTGGATTGGACCTTGAATGAATTGTTCCTTTACTATCCTTTTGCCATAACTGATGTAAGATTGAGAGACGGTGGATTTCAAGGGTTGTGCCTTTTCCTGTAGCCTAAAGCAAAGACTATTTTGCTGTTAGCTGGGTGACCTGTTTGATCAATGTGGAAATTGTTTTCTACTTTTGCTTGATTGTATCCTTTCCTTATCTCTGACTACTGATACCAGTGAGCTTAGTTATGAACTTGCTTTTCATATAGCTGTGTTTGCCGTGTTTTGAGTATGAAAGACAAAGTACTATATTTTGAAAGTGTGAAAGGCTGGGAGATATAAAGTAGAATGATGATAAAATTTATTGATTTATTCTAATGGGGTCAGTGCATTATGAAAGAGTAATTTATTTTTGACTATGGGATTTAAAGCTTCCTTCCTGAAAACAAACTTTTAGTCATCACATGAAACTGTTTTCTTTGTAAACATATCTATAGTTGATAAATTTTCACTCATTTTCTTTATTTTACTTATTACACTACTTCCTTTGATCATCCAAATATATATGAATATTTAAACAAATGCTTTTATTCTATTGTGTGTTTCCAGAGCTAACCAAGTAATAGTTCAATACATTTTCTTGTATGAACAAGTGGGTTTCATGTAGAAAAACAAGGGGTCCAGAATTTAATGTAATTTTTTAAGTCTAAAAAATTAAGTAACTTAGTATAAGTGCAAAAGAAATAAGAATAATTTTTGCCTTTGTGATTTAATGTTCTAAACAAAGCTGAATTTAAGTCACATTGTCCTTAAAATCAATTGGTTGTGAGATTATTCTATTTATATCTTTAGGGTGCTGGGACTTGTTCAAGTTTGGAAACCCCTTATTGAAACATACTTTATTCTATACAGTGCTGTAGTTGGAAAAATATTTGTGGGGACTCATCTTTGCCTTTTCTCTTTTTTGTCAGACACCATATATTTCAGGGGACAGCATCCCCCTCTAATCTAATCTAGCACTGGTTCTATAAATATGTATAAAAAAAAGTAATATTCTAGTGATGGCAACATGTTTTGTGTTGTAGGACCTAATTATTGTGTTCTTTTTGGAAAGTGTCTTGTTATTTTCAGTAAGTATTATCTTTGAGTGAGTTTTAATTTTACAGTGTAAATCAAAATATTTGTTCTTTGAACAATCTGTTATGTTGCAAAAAATTTTAATGATGTTGAGAGATTTTTTATATTTTAATATTTTTTGTTGTTTGCTTTACATAGTTTATCTTCCTTTTGGCTGATATAATGCTTTTTTTATTCTCATAATTAAGGATATCTATTTTTTTTATCACCAATAATATAATCTGTAAATCCTTTGTTTCTTCTCTTAGACCCTGATATTAAAAAAAATATTGCCTATTATCAACATTTTTAAATTAAAACCTAATGAAGCCAATTTTAAGTCTTGTTAATTGGTGATGCTCTAATATCATACAAATCTTCTCTAATTAAAAACTCCAATCTACTTGTTTTTGCCTTGAAGATTTGCTATTATGCAATATTGAACACTATATTTTTTTTCTAAACAAATTAAATCTCAAAATACATTTTTCAATTTAAATTAGTTTTTCAATAACCAAAACATTACAGATATAAATATGTGCCAAAAGGTTGAATGTGATCTTACTTTAAAGGAAAAGTTGTATAAAACTTTTATGCTCATTCTTTCTAATGTGAATGTTAATCAAACATTTTTTATTATAAATTTATGTTCCGCCATAAATTTCAGAATGTTTTTGTACTAAATATATATTTAATTTTTGTGTTGTCTAACTTAAATCAAACTTTTCTCTTAAGCTCTTATTTTCATTGATTTATTCTTGATGTCACAAAATTTACAGTGTAACTTAATTTAGTTTATCAGAATTGTTTTAATATTCCCCTTATGAATGATTTTTAAAAATTGTTTTGATTGCAATAAGTATGCTCTAGTTTGTATGAAATAATGTATATTCCTCTGCTGTGTATAAATATTATTTAACATTCCTTTTACATTTTTTGTTATTAATTTTTAAATGCAAATTGCATTTAGATTTATCTAGCAGAGATGCCAACCATTCCGAATTTTGCAGAATTATTTTGCATTTCAGCTCTAAATTCCGGAATTACAGATAGCGTTAGAAAAACTGAGGAAACTACGTGAATTACTCTTTGAAGATTATGTGTTAAAATTTTCTTCTAAGGGGCTGTTCAAATATTAAGTAAGAATCTTTGCTCTTTGTTTATTTTTTCTGAGGAGGGGGTATGAGTGATGCTTACGTAAGATGTTATAAACACTGGATTTTCGAAAATCTCTTGTTTCTTGCTTAATAATTTCAAAATTCAACTTAAAATATTTTTTAAAAAATTTTCCATTTTTTTTGGCATTGCTTAACATTTGGGGCAAAAAAAACCAAGGGGTCAAAAAAAGAACAAAGGGGGGGGTCGTGCAGTTTTCTTATGTAATTATGAAGGGGGGTTGCGGTTTGCTTATCTTTGCTGACAGGGGAGGGTGAAAAATAACCAAAAACATACTTATGTAATATTTGAACGGCCCCTAACTCTGATTTTAGCTTCAATCCTTTCATACATTTTTTTTTTTTTGTTTTTTTGAAGTGTGAATAAAAAAAATAATTGATGAGTTAACTGATTAGCAGTAGGTGGAATCTTCAAACACCTCTCAAATCTATGTTTAAAATTCATTCAAGAATTTTAAACATAGACATTTGAGGCTTTTTTCTTTGCTAAGATTTATTTTGTTTGTTTCGTTCCTTAACTGATCGTAATCGCAAAATAGCCTTTATTGTATTTTTGTTTTTTTACTTACAAGAATGCTAAAATCCTTCTCCTTCGCTTCTTGTTTTTATTTTTCACATAATAGTGCAAGAATGCAGTTGAGATTTTACCATTTACTTATTTTTTTATTTAAACTGGTTGCCTGGTAAAATATTTTTATTTGTGGAACCAAAATCCAAGGAAAAAAGAATGTATGATTGGAGAAAGAAATCTGAATTAATGCAGAATTCCTCGTATCTCATTCTGTGTGCACGTGTGATTTCACAGTGCAGGATAGTTGCTGGGCACTCCCCTCCTGATTTTTTTGCAAATATTTTGCCTTTTCAGGACTTTTTTAGAATTGCACAAAAGATTGTGTGTGTTTTTTTTGTGAGTATGGCAACAATTGAGGGAGGTTAAGTGGATGCCATAATCAGTGGGATGTTTTTCAGAGCGGGGTGCGTGATTACGGATGGGCATTGCCGCAGGTTGGCATCTAGAGAAGCTTACATTTAAAAAGCTAAATACAATCTAAATTTTTTGGGAAGGAATGAGTCAAATTTTGTTGGAAATTATGCTTGTGTATATGTATATATTATGATCTATAAATATTGTTGCTTTTCATTTGAAATAAGTTTTTAGTATATATCTCTTGCTTATGTTGTGAAATAAATGGTTATTAAACTATTAATTTAACTTTTTTTAATCCCACAAACCAATTCACAAGCTTCTTTTTTAGTCATTATTTAGCTAAAAAACTGATTTATATATCAGTTCTTATATAAAAATAAACTTATTGTTCATTCTCGGGTTTCCACCTAATTTTCGCCTGTCCTGGTCATGAGTGTTCATAGTTTGTGAATACCTGTAATAGCGGATATTGGATCTTATCTGCAAACACTACTTTCAAATTGAGTTTGAAGATTAGTAATAATAATTCAGTAATAATTTATTTCTCTTGTTATTCATCATGAATTCTTCAGTTGAGTAACTTACTGCCCAAGCAAGTTCTAGCACAATCTGTATCTATAAAATAAAGATTTTTGTTGCTCCATTAGTACCTTTTCAATACTTGATTATCTAAAGGAAATCAAGGGAGGTATGAGTTTCATGAGTTGTAGATGTGATCAGGGGCCCCGAAATTTAGACTAGGTGGATAGAAACAAGTTAAAAAGCTGGTTTTAACGGTCAAATATCCTAAAAATTTCCCCAGACTCCTCTAGTACTAGGATTTTTATATTGTCCTCTTATTTTTTTACATTAAGCTGGTAAAAATTATTTTTCCAAAAAATAGTATCTGAAAAACAACATTTTTTAAATTTATTATTAATGCCATAGAGGGGGAGGGAACTTTTGGGTGGTCCTGGTTATTCCCAGGAGCAAAAATCTAGCTGAGGATGGATATGGCCGTCCCTGAAAAAATTTATGTACGCTACCTGATGCGATCCCAGGCCCCCATCGCCGAGGCATACCAATCAGGTAGGCATCAATTTACATTTTCTGTGGTGGAAAAGCGCAAAAGAATCTGTAGTTCTCGACAAGCGAATCCTCAACCAATCACCGTTTAGTTGAGGCTTGGCTTGACGATGACTACAAAAACACTTCGAAATGGCTACAAAATGTGACTACTCTGTGATAACTACAAAAGATTAATTTAATTTGTATTCGTAAGTTGGCAACTTACTCAGAGACGCTTGTTCTGTTTTTGTTTGTGTTCACTTCGGTCTGATCGTGATCGGAGACGAATTTGGAAATTCAACAATAAAGAACATTAGTCTTTTATGCTAAAATTTGTTATTTTGAATTTTCTTCATTTTTGGTCAGAATACTTTTCATAATTCTTTATTTTTTATTCTTAGTTGGGGGTTTTCATTTAATGCTTTCAGTTCCTCACTAAAGAACGCGTGACAGTTCTCAAACAAAGCGTTGCGCTTTATTTTTAATTAATCACATAATTGTTTTCAAAGTATAAATTATTGCACAGTACTTAATACATACACAAGAGAAGAGAGCCTTAATTTTTTTCTCTATCTGCATACTGTTTTGTCTTTAACTAATGAGAAAAACTGTAAGCTAAAACACAATTAGATAATGTTAGATAATTCATAGGGCTTCATTAATATTTAGCATTTTTCAAACATTTGAAACAATGAGAAATTTTAATATAATGTTGCAAACTTTTTTTTCATTTTAAAGACTAAATGAATATATCGCTAATTGAATAATTCATGAAAAGTGATAACTTGCTGTCTACTTAATACAATTAATTCTATTAAGTGAAGGTTTGAGGGTTTTTTATAAAAAGCATTATAAGAAGTATTTTCAATAAATATATTCATTTTTAATTAAAATAATAGAAACTAAAATCTCAAATTGCCATTACCTTAGTACTGCCGTGTGTTTATATAAAAGAATTTCTCTAGTATTCTGCAAGAAAGTCATTCTAATGCGAGACCTCCAGTGTTTAGTTTCCAAGCATTCTTGGTCCTTAGTTTGTCGACCCACTGAAGGGATGAAAAGTTTAGTTGACCTTGGCCAGCCCGGGAATCGAACCAGACTGTTCGACGGTGGCTTTTTAGCCTGAACTTTTAAATATCTAGTCTTGTTGGCGCTGTATGCCCCAATTGAGTTTTGTGCCACTAAGCTCTTACCATTCTATACCGGGAATCGAACCCCGGATTTGTGGCACGAAAGAGCTATGCCTATTTTATAAGTAATTTTGGTATTTTAGGATTAGCTGAGCAAAAGCACGCTTTTCTCTTTCTTTTTAAAATAATTGAATTTAAATACTCCCATTTTAAAATATTTATAGTTTAAAATTGACTTGATTTTTTAATCTATTTATTTTTATATCCAAAATTATTAATTACTGAATAAATTATATTAATTATTGTTTACAATTATTATTACACTTTATTTATTACTTTTTCATATTATTACTTCCCTTATTAATTGAAAGTATATTGTGCATAATAGGTGGTAGAGTTTAAAAGGTTTAAAACAGATTTTACGCACAAAAAAAAAAAAAATGTTTTTTTTTTGGGGGGGGGAGGGGTTAAGTAAAAAAAACCTTTTTTCTAACCCTGATTATTTTAACTTTTTATAAATAGTCAACAGCTTTAATACCATAATTAAAATATATAGTAAAACCTCTTGAGCAATCACCTTCCGTTCCTAGAAAAATCTGTTAAGAGGGTGATCCGCTCAGAAGGGGTAAACTTAAACCCAGAAGGAGATTGCTTTACAACTTAAACCAAATGGTATTCAAGCTATTATAGGTAAAAAAGCTATAAAAAAATTGATTCCTATACCGGTCATTTTATAATACAAATATTAGAGGGGCACACCGTATATATATCCTTTAACTTCTGCCTTTTGTGTTCAACACCTAGAAGGGTATTTTTTTCTTATTGCTCTTTTTATTCTTTTTACTAAATTCTAGTTTGATAAATTTCAAAAGTCAACAATCCTTTTGTAAAAATTATAAAAAAAGTTACTACATTTAGTCAAATTGAAAATCTTTTTGTGACCTACCAAAAACTGACTGGCAACCCACAGTTTGAGAACCTCTGGGTTAAGTGTTATGGAGAACAAAGCATTTCAGAAATCTAAGCGTTACAAAAGATTTATTACAAAAAAAGAACAAAGGGGGGTTGCGGTTTGCTTATTTTTGCTGACAAGGGAGGAGAGGGTCAAAAATGGGCAAAAACTTGCATACGTAATATTTAAACAGACCCTTATAAAAGCCCAGCCCCTTAAAGGACCTCTATAAATATCTACGAGCTAAACCAAAGTATGGTTACTCAACTGAACAAACCTCTAGGATATACATTAAACAATGTTTACTGTTCATTAAAGGTACTTATAAATCTCTCTTGAGTACTACCAATTGTTGCCAGTCTGGTTGCTTTAGGGGGCGCAATAAAATCACATGGGGTAAGGAAAAGGAGGTTCACTGCAATAAAATCTGCAGTGCGACAGTTTAGATTTATAAAACCTGCATCGACCTTATCAAACCTTTTAATGTCATCCAATGTTGGAACAAAGGAATGGTGAAAACTGGGTACAGGAAGGTGCTGTAGGGGTTTTACTAGTTGCTAATAGGGGTGTTTTAACATATAGATAATATGGGGGAAATCTGTGCCTTTAAAAACTGGTCATTAGAGGAGGGGTTGCTTAGTGAGGTTTTACTGTACCTTAATTGTTTATTAAACCATGATTTCTCATAAAGCTATTTTTTTGTAGGAAAAAAGTTCTATCTACATCTTAAAATTCTCCCATGGGCTAGAACATTAATTCACTGTATCCAAGAGGATTGTCTGCTTTAGTCTGTCTGCTTTATTATTGGTTATCCAAAGTTAATCTACATTTTGAAATTCTCCTATGGGTTAAAGCATTACTCTGTCATCTCTCCATGCTGATGGAATGTGAAAAATTAACAAAAGAAGCTGATGCTTCAGTGATAGAATCAACTACAGGGGACCATGAGCAAGGAGAAGAAAATGGTTCTCAAGAACAAGTTCAACCAACTGCCAAGTCTTGTGCTGAAGGTGGAGAGGACTTAATGGTTTCATTGGATAAAGACATCATTGAGTCACAAGATATAGATCAATGTGAAAATCTTGGAAATGGTATTTCTGTTGCAAATGAGGATCAAGATCCTTTAGTAAGTGAGTCAGCTGCTATTAACAATGATTCTATGCCAACCAATGAAAAGGAAGGCGAGTCTGAAGATATGCCCAGTGCTTCAGATGAAGTCAAAGTTCCAGCCAGGCGTGGAAGGAAAAGGAAGATCTATGATAACAATGATGATCCAGAAACTATTAAAGAAAAGAAGAAAAAGAGAGCTATGGAGCTAAAGCTCAAGAATTTAAAATGTAAGTTAACTTCCAATGCAGCTTTTGCAGTCTTTTATAACTCCCTTCAAGCAGTTTTTGTGTTTGCTATTGCTGTTAGCAAGTATTTTCAGGTTAAAGTGACTTTACTATGCACCCTGTATGACGGTTTTAAATGCCATTTTCAAAGATTTCTCCCTATCTTTTTCTTAAATTGATTCTCTTGTAAAAATGCAAATTGATTACCAAACCAAAATTAAAATTACCAAATTGATTACAAACTTCTGTGATGCTATAAATTTTCTAAAATATAAAATAAATTTTGAAACCTAATATATGTTATGCTGAAATTCTACTGGATTATCTCTTTTACTAGGTAATATTTTACTGTATTTTTTAATTTGAAATCTTTACTTAACAAATCAAAATTATTTTAGGGACTTTGAATCAAGAAACAGATGTCAGTGGAAAGCGGCAAAAGAAAGCACCTCAAAGGTTTGAATTAGTTCCAGTGGATAAAAGGAAATCTTTCATGGACGATATGCAAGGAGGGGGTACACAGCTGGGGAATATTAGTTGGAGTAAGTTTTAAAGTTTGAAATCTTCTGTGCAGCTATGTAAATTTCGGTTCTTATGTATTATCCTGTTGATTTCGAAAACATTCAAACTCATCTCAATCAAAGCTGATTGACTGTTCTACAGCTGTGCCTCTAAATTTGATGGCTGCTTAACAGTCAACGGGATAATACGAAAGTACCTGAATTTCTTAAATACCACTGTTGTCAAATTTTAATGCATTGAAGCTTATTTTTTATTACTTCTGCAATGACATGGCTTTACTAATATTAAAATTTATTTCCAGTCTATCAGCAAATACAAACTGCAAATATATATACTTTACGTCTGCTTCATAGAACCATTTATCGAAAGCAAGGAATGTTTTCTGTAAGTTAACTACTTTGAGTCTATTGTTGTATTTCTGAATAAAAGTTTAGTAATATTTTCAATCAAATTTCCTAGTTAATTTGTTATTCACTTTGTTTCATTGCAGGAAAAACACATTCGAAGAAGTGTTATTAAATTTTCTGGATTTCCGTTTGATGGTACCCATCCAGAAATAAAGAAAAGACGTGAGCAGCTTGAAAAGTATGCAAAAATCCCATAATCTATATCGTTCTTTTAATTTACTTCTAGTATGTGTAAACATTAAATAGAAAATAGTATAACACAACTCACCTTTTTAGACTAAAAAAAGGAAACATTACTACAATATTTATACTTTTAATTCCTGTAACTGTAAATATAAAATTGTAGTTATCTCCAAAGAACTACTTTTGTAAAAGTGTTGTAAACCTTTAATGCTAGCAGGTGCTAGCTACAGATTCAAGGGAGGGCACTTTGAAGAGTGCCACCTCCTTGGGTTATGTAAAGGGGGGAATGGGGAAAAGGAGAGAAAATATGTGTTGAAATTCCACAAATTTTCTGGAAGAGATCCCCGGGCCCTCCGACATTGTGTTACACATGATCTGAAAACTTTTACCCTTTTCAAAGATCACTCCAAGATTCTGATTGCAATCACATCTTAAAAACACTTTGATTTGCTATGTTTTTATCAAATGTCAGTTGAGGCAAAACGAAATATCATGGGTGAATCTTTTGAGATACTTTATGGGAAAGAGTAACAATCTGTCGATTAGTGAGTTAAAAATTAGATTATCCTTAAAAGTGCCCTTCTCTTGGAGCCGGGGTAAATCTGTGGCTAAATGCTAGCTCATTTTTTAAAATAAAACTAAGTTTTGCATTTTTTGCTATAAATTCTCTTAAGAAAAAATCTTTCATTTTCAGAGCAAATGTTGCACATCTAGGTAGTCTTTGTGATTTATTAGCCCTTCGTAGAGCTGGCAAAGATGTAATGATAGATAGAATCATCAGTTTTTTGTTACACCCCTCTAAGAAGTCTGTAGATGACTACATACAAGGTAAACCCATTTTTATATTTAATAAATAGTTAAAATAAATTTTATCTAGTTTACACTTATATTCAGTTCATAACAATAGTAATATACATAGTATTCAGGTAAATAATTTTTTGTAAGCTATAAAAATTTACAAAAATTCCTTTTTTCTTTTTGTTAATAATCTTGTATACTTATTTAGAAAACATGGCTGATAAACTACAACAATCAAAGAATATTTTAGCTAAAGCAGCTTGTTCTTCTCCACTTCAAGGATTTCAAGTATGAAGTATTATGTTCTTAAAATCTGCTTCTGTTTGTTTTTCCAACAAAATCAAGGCTTCAGTTTTAAAATCTATTGTATATTTTCTCTTTATAAAACTTAAAAACCTTCCTATTTTTGAAGAAAATTATTGTAATAAGATTCAAAATTAAAGATTGTTTTAAACCTTTACAACTTTTAGGCCTCACCCTGTATATTTTAAATACTTTTTTATCTTTTAACTGTCTTATTTCCCTTCTTCAAATTTTTCTTCTACGTACAATAATTATTGCAATTTAAAATTAGTCTCTAGCTAAAGATTATAATAGCTTTAACTGTTTGAATCTTAATTAAAACCAACCAAAATTATTTTTCTGTGTATTTTTACTAAGCTTTTACTTGTGTGTTTTTCCAGCCATATGATCCACTTCAGTCTTTCTTTGTTTGTCCAAGTAGTTCTGTAAGTAGTAGCCAAGTTAGCATTATCACTTTTTTAAAATAAAAAAAAATATTTATTAATATAGAGCTGGAATTTCCATGTAATTACATACCTATATTTATAAAAATTCAAGTACCACTAACTGACTTAATGATGTGAAGAACCTAGAAGCTTGAAATAGCAGTACTGTTCAATAAGACTTAAAATCATATGTAGATATATAAAGCATCTTGCTTCAATATATAACATAGCTGGGAGAATAAGATTCATCATTAATCGTAATAGAAAACAAGAAAGTGTAAAGTAGCTAACTTTCAACAAACACTTATAATTCCTTACTCGGGCTTATGTCACTTGCTGTATCGCTCCTCTTCTTCTCTTAGAAGAGAAGCAGTGCAGGAAGTAAGGAAACCATTGTCCCTAACAGAGACAAAAGCAAGGCTCTGTTCATGACTAAAGCAAGTTTCAAGCTTGGAAAAATGTTTATTGTTTGTTGTGTCTAATTGAAAGTATTCTTGATGTATCTTTGATTTTTTAGGAAGATGTCAAAGAGTTATGTGCCCAGTCTATAAATGATGCAGTTGAAGCAAGAGCACTTGGTAATGTATCTTCTAGTTGTCTAGTTACTAAATTTCTGTGTATGGTTATTATTCAGTTGATCTATCCATAGGTAAACTGTCCTTAAATTATATCCCTTGCTTTAAATTTAAGTTTTAAAATTTTTCTTGTACTTTCCTTTTTTACAAGATTTTTTGACAACTACCTTGATTTCCAATTACCTCATCACTTTTAAAAATAGTACAAAAATTATATTTTAGAAAAAACAAGCATTATTTCCAAAATGTTTTATTATATTTATATGCAATACATTATATCACTCAATGCCTCTAAAATACCTTAGTGTTCAAAAACGACTGCCAGAACTTAATGTAATTAATTCTGTTCCATGAAACTTATTGTTTAAAAAAATATAAATTATGTCATTTGTGCTGATTAAGTTAAACAGTTGAATCATTTGGTGTTTTTTTTTACTCATTCCATGTTTTATTGCATATTAAATATCATATTTTTTTAAGATGCTTTAGCTGGTCCATGGAAGAAACCAGCATTTTATGTTGAAGGAAATGGAGTGAAACTAAAATATATTAGAGCAAGTAAGTGTCTGTCAAAGATGGTCTGTTTCATTACTAGTGGGGGGGGAATATGCTAAAAATATTAATTGATCATTTTATAAAAATATTCTGTTGCTTTTTCAAAGTTCTTTATCAATCGTTTTCCTTATAACAAATATTGACACCATTTTTTAGGTGATATTTTGTTCTCAATAGATTTAATTCAATATTCCTGAAAAAGTGTTCACTTTTTTGGCTTTAGAAATGTTTGTTTTGTAATTTTAGCATAATTTCAGAACAATAACTTTTTGTGTATATTATGGATGCATTTCAAATTTTCTTATTAATTCCATGGATCTAAATGCATGAGTGATTCAATGAAATATTTGTTTTAAATATCTATGATCCTGATCCATCTGATTATATTTTCTTTGTAACTTCTGTTCCTTCATTTGATTTTCCAATAAGTATTTTATGTTCTCTAATTCCTAATCTAATCTTGCTAACTTCCTTTTGTAGTTGCTGCAAACATAGAAGTAGCTAGTGCTGGATTCATTGAATTGCTACACCGTCTTCTTTATATGAATGTAGACGAGGTTAGTATCATGATATAAAGGGTTTTAATACTTGATTTTTTTTGCTGTGTAAAATCCTCAAGTATGAATACTTGAGATAATATCCTAGTAACTTTGTCAAGCCAATAATAGTACTCATTTTTCATTACCCATCTGGCACCCATGAACTGACACCACAGATGTTAAAAGTGTGACAAAGAAATTATATTTTAGTCCAACTTTTATGTCTAATTCTTTGTTTATATTTTTAATCCTTAGCCCAATAATATGAGGCGCAGTATTTTGGAGTTTAACGGTCTGAAATGTGATGTTGGCACCAACAACTACATTTACAGGATGAAGATTTTATCAGTGTAAGTGAAAGTTTTGAGTCAATAAATCAGTTGATTTTAAAAATGTTCAAAAACAGGCTTGTTATGTTACTTGGATTAGTTTAGTTTTTATTTCCTTTTTGTTGTATACATCTATCTCTAGTGGAATAGATGTTTTAGTTTTCATGCTTTCAACTCAGGCTTGTTTTTATTCCAAAAAAAATTGCATTTTGAATATTAAATGGCAAATTAGTTACTAATGCTTTTTTTAAGAAAATAAATTTTGTTGGTACTTTGTTAGTCTCACAAAATATATTTGTAATAACATTTATGGAAATGCATTATTTCCTAACATTAAGATCTTATTCATTGCATATTTTTAAACGTAATGCTTGGCACTATATAAAAAATTGTTCTATTTGCACTCCTGTATTTATCTAATTATCTATGTAAATATACCAAGGTTCTGGTTCTCAGCATATGCTACTACATATTTTAGTAAATTTTTAAAGATGTTTTTAATTTACAGTGAGTATTTCTTTTTAGTTTACCAGTGGATCAAATTAAACTTATATGCAGAGTGCTATGTTTACCTACATGGCATCGATCAAGGCAACTGCTGAGTGAAGGGATCATGGATTTTCTTGCAGCTCCAAGAATATCAGTCATGAAGAAAAGAGGTGTGTTAAGTGTCACTAAAAGTCTAAAGTACGAAAGGAATTTTAATTTTCATAACTTCATGTTTATTTTGACAGTATTCTAACGATAGTTTCCTTTTCTTCAGTACCACCCCATTTCAGTGATGAAATTACATTTTCATTTGATAGCGTTAAAGTAAATAAAGCCATTATTCCTGAGGTAGGTCACTTTGCCAAAGATATTTCCTTTGTAATTTTCTTGGCATTTTTGAATGATGGTAACTAACTTTTCACTTGATTTTATTTTGTAACAGTTGAAACCATATGAATCTGAAGAAATTGAAATTGTTCCTGATATCCACATACCTGATGATAGTAATGACTTTAAAATTTTAATTTTTAATTGAAAAAAAATGTGTTTGAGGTTATTAAGTATCATCATTGTTAATATTAATTTTTTTCATGTTATTTAGACACTCCAAGCTTTGAGTGTGACCATGCTTTTGAGAATGAGTACCTGGGAGTGAAATTAAAAAACTTTTCAAATAGTAAGACTTTCGTAAATCCTTACTTTTTTATTATTGAACTTATTTTTATATAAATCGCTTTGTAATTTTGTTTGATGTGTGTATTTCAAAGCAATATTTGGTTTTACATTACCTCTTATTTCTGCTGTCCAAAAAAATTATTAATCCAGCTTTAGACTCTGAAATATTTAAAAACATTTTATTGGCATTCTTATTTTGCTTAAAGATGCTTTTATTTGTTAGGGCACTTTATATAAAAGTTGGTGATGGACTGTTATTTCTTTTAGTTCATTATCAAGTTATTAGTACTCCTGCTGCTAAGTTAAATGATGTACACATGATTTTATACCTGACAACAAGTGCTGTAAGTATATCAGTTTTAACCCTATAATTTTCTATGATATTAAGTACTTTGTACAAGGCATTCTGAAGAAATTTAAAACGAAGTTAATTTTTAGTCTTTTAATTTATAATACATTCAGTTGAAATATTTATTTTTTCAGCATAACAATATTCGTCGAAATGTATTGGAATTTGCTGGTTTTCCTTTTGATGAAAGCACTGGTGATTACAAGCGCAGAAGAGAATACATGGAACAGTATGCATTATTTTTGATAATAATCAACCAATTTCTTCCTATTTCATTGAAAAGAAGTTTTCTTAAATGAACATTTAACAAAACTTGTGTAACATCTTGTAAAATTATTTAAGGAATAATTTTTAGTGAAAATAATTTATGTAAAAGTTTGTTTTTGATTAATGAGTTTATTTTTATTTTTTTATAGAATGTCATTAGAAGATCTAAAAAGTGTTGCCACTGTGCTTTGTGTGTCACAGTATATTGTTGATGAATCTAAAATCTGTCTCATAGAT
This sequence comes from Tetragnatha montana, assembly GCA_963680715.1. Lineage (NCBI taxonomy): Eukaryota > Metazoa > Arthropoda > Arachnida > Araneae > Tetragnathidae > Tetragnatha > Tetragnatha montana. The sequence continues at coordinate 21,807,301 of OY796675.1, forward strand.
GCAATATTAAAGTTTCTTATGAAGCCATCTGCACTTCTTAATAGTAAGTCATAATCTGTTTTAAACTTTTGACAATTTGTTAATTTTTTGTAAGTCTTCATCATATTATGACTTTTCGTTTAAAACTGTGGCTACTAATGGTTTTATGAAAAATAATTTGTTTGGTATATCTTTCCATGATATTATTGTATAACTATTATGATTAACAATTGATGTGTTTGGTGTTTTGGTCATTTATCTTCAATCTTGAAAATGGGAGCTATCCATCATTTAATATAGATCTTATCCAAGTTATATAGGAATCACAACTTCCTATTTTTTAAATTGGTTTTATTTTAAACTGTTGGGGACCTATCAAAGACAGTATTTAGGAATTCTAAACCTCTTATCAGCTATAGTTTAGAACGAATGGCAAAGAAAACATTATATGAATAATTTCCCCAATCAACTAATGTTTCAAATAAGATTATAATGCATGTATTAAAATATATTTGTTGTGTTTGTGTATTTATCCTATCAACATTAAAATAACAATTATTTTACTTACTTGTGAAACCTGAAACTATGCAAATTATAACCCTAGTATCTGAGCAGTATTCACTGTAATGGCACAATAGTTTTGATTATTTTCAATTCTTGTATTTAAATTTTTAAGGTAGTACAATTATGCCTACGATATCTCAAGCACCAGCAGCTCGTAAATCTCCTGTCGTAAAAAAGAAGGCAACCAGCACCAGTAAAGTACCACAGGTATAATTTTATTATTTGTGTTCCCATTTTTATAGTTATAACCGTTTTTTACCTTTTCATTTTATTTCAAGTTGAAAAATCTTGTCTAATTGAAAAAATGGTTTTACATTTTTGAATTAAGTTGATAAGTTCTTTATTATAAATAAGCCATAAATGCAGATTTACAATTGATTGTATGAAAAACCTTGTTCATTTCAGAGCAAAATTTATTCATGTCAAGCAATCTGAGACATTTGAATATTTCATAAAAATTTTACTGAAAGGTATATTGAAATTTTAAAGTACATGAGTTTTAAACTACCCATGGTGTGCTGGCTTACACTGGTGTGGTCTCTTCTCTGCCTAGAGAGAGAGCGCGCGCATAGTAGTTGTAGTTCTTATCACTTGTTGTTACTCCTTGAGATTGAATGGCGGAGACTGCGGTCTGTCCTTTGCAAAGGCCTGCCACTTGTAATTGTTTTAACTTATTACAACCATTAAACCTCTTGTTATCGTTTTACCAAGCTGTTTCATCGTCAAACTCTCTTCCCACACCCCTGGTACCATACCACAGTTATTTGTATTTTCCAGATAAATGATCTTCCACCAGATATTGTGATATCTGAAGTTAGATCTATGGCTAAAGAAAAGGATACCCCAACAAGCATCCTCAACAATGGTAGGAAATTTATGTGTTCACTGAAAATGCTAATAAATAAAGCTTATAGATATAAACTTTTTATACCATTTTTAATTATAAAATACAGTTGTCTCCACTTAGTGTGATCACAATTAATAATTTATCATTCTGACAATGTTATCAAAATTGACAGTTTCCAGTTACTCTTGTTACACAGTTACCTGCTTGTGACCCAAATCACTTATTATCAATTGGATATTGTTATCAGTTTCATTTAATGTTTCTAAACCTCTTTAATATCATGCCTTAAGGGTTATCATAACTAGTCTTGAATTAGGGGGATACAGGCCCATAACTATTTTTTGATATTAAGTCCATGCACACTTACAGGTTAACTGTAGCTTGAATGAAATGGTAGGATTTGAACCTTGGGATATCAAATTTTTAAATTTTATGGGTAACATAGTTTCATTATCAGAAAGGGATGTCTTGGAGCCCCTAGATAGTTTTTTGAAACTTGACTCTTACAAACTCTTTTTTCAGTAATCTGAGGTAATTTACAGTACAATTTTTTTTTTTATTCAACTTCCAAAAATTTGTGTCCCTTGTTCTTTCTAATTGCCCTGGTGAGGTGCATTTGAGAGTGTTTAATCAACATAAACTGAGGAAAACTGATCTAATATCTGCCAAACATATTTGTATAATATGGATGTACAGTACACGCTGACCATGGGAATTTTTTCGGATTTTCCAGAAAGTTCTTTTTCTAAATAATTTTCTTCTGAAAAATCTTTAAAATTTTCTGCAGGTTTCTGTTATAAAAATGTCTAAAACTTTCATCTTAATTTTTTCTTGAATTTTATAATCAATTTGTACTAAACAGAATGTTGCAAGAAATTTCAAAATTAAAGAACTGATCCCATTAGCTAAGCTTTGGCATTCAGTTTCTTTTGCAGAAATTATGTATTGAAAGGTTCAGAAAATGTTTTATATGTATATTAGCTTGCATTAGTTCAGAACCAACAGTTTATTTTTCCCATTACTTCTAACCCCAATAGATCAAAGACAGAATCTCCTGTAAAATGGATAAAGATCAACATAAATTTCAACTGTTAGGGGCGTATGACATATTGCATTTACTGCAGTAACAGCCATTCTAATAAAACTTTTGAAATGATTGGTATTCATATCTATGGTTTTCACCATCCTTTTATTTATTTTCATTCTCTCAGACTCTCATCAATGTGTAATGTTTATGACTCTTCAACTTCCTGAGAAATTTATGTAGAAATTTACATTAGAATGTAAGAGCCAAGCGCAAAAGTTTTTACCAGCTAATGGGACTTGTTTGAGTAAAAGATAATGTAAAAATACTACTATTATCAAGTGTACCTAGTTTTTTTGGAAAGTTACATGCTAAAAAATTAATGATATGAAAATTTTTCTATTTATCACGTTAATATATAATAGTTAAATGACTTCTAGAAAATTTTTGACTTTATGTGCACAGAAAGATTTTGGTTCTGTCAAGTAATCTTCAGAAGGTGACCACATTAAGCAATACCAACTGTATTTCTAAGACAGTCATATATAAATTGATAAAATATTTATACATTTTCAGTTATCAGTAGCACGAATACAATTATAAAGGAAGAAGTTGATGTAATTTCTACATCTGAAATAGAAAAAATGAAAGCTGCTTTGGTAAATAGTTTTATAGATACTTTTTAATTTAATTAACATACTATTGCCTGCATTTGTTTTTACAAACTTCTTTTTTACTAACACTCACAATTTTACAAACATAAAAAAATACTCATTTTCATTATAAGCATAATATTTTACTCACTTACAAACTGAAATTTTGAATAAAGATTCCTATACTTCACAAGGCTTTATCTGATGCCATATACTTATTTTTTTCCTTTAGAAAACATCACAATAAATTCAGTACTAGTTAATATGTTAAGTTTCCTTAGTCAAGAAGAAAATGTATCCCCCCCCCCAAAAAAAAAAATGAATTACAGTAATAAATTATTTGATTGTTTTGTTTTTCTATTATTTGTCAGCTCTAAAAATGTGCCTTGTAGTAGCCAATTGGATTTTCCCAGTATCTGGCTAGCTGTTTTATGGAATTAGCACTCAGCTTCTTACATAAAATATTATGAATGCTATGTATTCAAATATTTTATGTATTTGAGTATGAGTATAAATATATATATTATACAAATAGCAACATTTTGTTATGAAATTTGGAATGTATTATTTAGAAAGTTATAATTAAAATAATTTAGATAAAGCACAAATTATCGAAATTTTCAAGCAAAAGTTTATTTTATTATTAAGCTTCATTATGGAGTAGTAAATGCGCCCATTGAGTTAAAAACTTTTGGAGACCCTTGCCATATAACATTAAGATACTTCTTTGTAAATAAAAGAAAGGAATATTTTTATCAAATAGATGCTGAATTCATGCATAAGCCTTTTAGTTTTTCAATTTTGAGAAAACTATTTGAGAGTCTTCTAAACGTTTTAGCAAAAGTCATCTTAACATAAAAATATTCCTGAAAATTCAAAAAGCTATAATTTTGCACCATTGTTCAAAGTTTTTCTTTCTTTTGTATTATTAAGTATGACTTCTTTTAGTCTGGTGATATCGAGATTAAACCGCTACCATCTAAAAAAAATGAGAAGAAGGGAGAAAAGCCAGCCAATAACCCACCTATTAAAGATTCTTCATGTCAAAAAGCTGGTAAAGAACCTTCTATACAGTTGTGTAAAGTGAAAGAAGAAATTATAGAACCTGATGAGCCATTATCAAAAGTAAAGACCACAGGTAAAAAAAATTATAACAGAGAAATAGGGGAATGGTAAAATTATGAAAACTCATGCGTAGAACTGAAACAAAGCAAAAAGTTTAAAACAATGATTTACTAATCTGTAGATATGAATTGACAATTAAGTTGGAAGATGTTTTGTAGATGAAAATTTTGAAACCATAAGCATTGTACAAAGGATGTTTTTATGATTATAAAATATTATTGAATATGATTGTGTTTTATCAGGTGAAAATAATTTTGATAATTTTACTAAAGATAAAAAACTAACCATTTATATAAAAATTAAAATATCAAATAAATTTATCTAAAGTAATTTGATTTATGAAAATAAATTATTTTTATTTCTATGCACTTTTATAATAAAAAATTTTTTATCACTTAAGTGCCCATAGTACCTGTGCATGTGCCATATTATGAGAGTGATGATGAAGATGATAAACCTCTATCAAAGATGATAGGCCATCCCAATGTGAGTTCACTTCTGTAGCTACTTATTTCATAGAATCATACTAAATATTCAACTAATTATTTTTATTTTAAGGATGACCAATTAAGATTGCTTGTGACTAAAATTGTAAAGGAGTCTCTTCTTGAAGATATCACCATGAGAGCTGTAATACGAAAGGTGAGATGTTTTGCTTGGTACTTTTAATTATCTCAAATATCCTACTGGATTGGCACCAAAATTTTAAAATAGTCTCTGCAACTAAGTCAGGGAAACTTTTCTAAATATTAAAGGATATTATGATATTTTATTCCATAAAACTAAAATCCACAGCTTTAAAAATCTGATATGTACAAAATTCTTCAGAAGTTATTTAATCCAGTGCATATTAACCCTTCCGATAATGAGTATTGGTTGGTGTTTTCCCCATTTACACTATTGGGATATCAACCTAAATTACTAAGTGTATGTTTTTTTAAAGAAGTTAATTTTAATCTCATCATAAAAACTTTACTGATGCTAAAAGAACAATTGTAGGCATTGAAATTTTTCTCAAACAAAAGAAACTAATGCCCCTTTTTTATTCGAACCTCAAATAATGAAAGGTTAGATCATAAAATTCACCAAGAAATTCTTCCTGTTTTGTAACCTAAGAAAAATTACTTCATTGCAAGATCAAAGCATTCAAGATCTTCATTTTAGGAAAATAATGCTTTTCCAAGCGAAAATTGCCATGGCTCAACAAACTCAGTGCTATTCACAGGATTGATGCGTTCATGAGGAATCCATTCATGCTGTTGGTTCTTGGTGGTCAATGCTTCTATATAATAGCATCAAGAACAAATTGCATGACCAGATTCCCCCTCTGAAGGTATCCCATAAATGTTTGGATTTTGCTGGATTTACTGAGCCATGTTTGTGGGCAATGCCATCTTTTGGAATGAATGTTGACGAGCCACAAAAAGTATATTGTATGTTATGGTTGATATTATATTTTGTTTCTTCAGGTTTTCGACACTTATCCAAATTTTGATCTTGGATATAGAAAAGAGTTCATCAAATCTACTGTAAGACAAGTAAGTTTCAGTTCAATGGGTTTAGCTATTGTGAAACAAGCAAACTATTTTATACAGAAAAAACATAATAAATTCCAAAATTGCACCTGATACCTACTTATCAAAAAATTGACATTTCAAAGGTGACCCATGTTAAATTTTAAATATTGTCAAGGTTTTATTACTTCTTGACAAGTTTTTAAAGTGTGTTCATACTTTAAAAAATTTCACAAGCTAAGATTTTTTGTCTGAATACTCAATTTTAAAAAAACATCAAATAACAAAACCAATATTTACTTAAATAATATTTTTATTTTATTTTATATTTTTGTAAAGATTGCTTTCTCACATATGCATCTGATTTTTTTTTTCAGAAGCATGTTACGTTTGTCTCGTTCTGTGTAAGTTTTCTAATTTGTGTTTTTTTACCTATAGATTTTGTCTCAGATGGATGACCAAAGTAATTTTGTGACTACAACCGTGATAAATATATGAAACGCTGTGGTTTCTTTTATACCCATGTTAAGAATTTCACTTTGATAATGTGATGTTAATGTTTTTTGTTTGACTATTTCATTTAACTGCATTTATTTTTATGATATATAGCTTAAACATTTTAGTAGCTGTGCACATATTTTGTGGGGTACAATGCTGAAAAAATACGGTAATCATTTACACATTTTACAATGTTGGCTGTTTTCATTTTGTAAAATAATCAGTAGAATCCTTAGTGATCATACTGTGTGAACACTCTGATTCTGTTTACCCATCTTTCAACCTTCTGTAGCTGAAGGATTTTTTTGTTTGTTTTTCTCTTCCTATAGTAGATGTGAATATAAGTATCAATCCTGAGAAAATTGTTTTTTTTTAATAAATTAACAGATTTCTTTGCTTAAGTGCAATCTTTATTTTTTAGCATATCAGTTGTGCAATGTAATCAAGTGGATGTCATGCGCACAAAAAAGAACGTAAGACACTTTTACCATCCGAATTTTTAATTTTTTAAAGTCTTTAATCATTATTCAAGTATTTCCATGTAAATCCATTGCCTGTATAATCTTTTGAGCAATCAATCACATTGTCTTTTCAATTTTTTTCTTCATATCTAGCCTACAAGAATAGTTGTACTCAATCTTTCATTTTGAATGTTAAGCATCTTAGTTGAGTTATAAAGAGAAAATCATTGTTTGAAATCAAAATTTGTGTCCTAAAAAATCTTAATATATATGAAAGAAATTAAAAATGGAAAAAAAATGTTTTTGTGAAAGACCTTTTAAAGTTTTACCGTTCATAATGGCATTGAAGTATCAAAACTAAGTCAAAAGAATAATATTTTATATGCGTAAGGTAAAAGCATTTTTCCATATCAGTATTCACAAGCTTAAAGTTATTGATAAAATAACACAAAATTAAAATGTTTATTGTTGAAATAACACTTGTTGTCCCATTATATAAGTATAATTATTTATATTTTTGGAATATTGTACTGGGGTTGTGTGCTTTATCTGTTAAACTTGATGTATCATGAATTAGAAACATGCTTTACAAATTATATTGTTTTCAATGCTGTGTGATATTTCAATACACAATGCAAAGCAATCCCTTCAGAAAAGCATTTTCCCATTGACGTCCTTAAATGAATTCATGTGCTCAAAACTTGCTTGTACTTTGGAAAATAAAATTGTTGCATTTCTTTTTATTACAAATCATTGTATTTATTCTATGTAGTCATACTCTGTGAATTGGGATACCTATACCATTACTTTTAAATTGAAAGAATTAAGCCTGAAAATTAAGGCCTGTCAAATTAATAAACTGTAAAAGTTTTTTATTTTTATAACTAAAAGTCAATGGCAATATATAATTTCTGTCAACATTTACAAAATTAGATACAATTGGTAAAATAATGGCAAATAAAATATAATTCCAGTATATATTCTGTAGCTTCAGTTATATTGACTCATGGTTCTGGGGTGTTACACAGGAGCTGTTGAGCATGTTAAGTTTCTATTTACATTCTTAAAATCAGTTTGCCTTACATGCATACCTAAGTTAATCTCTCATCACTTACAGATCTTTAACTCCTAACTGCCCTAAATTTAAAAAGATGATCTCAGTTGTTTAAGTTAATAGCGAGGGAGACAGCTCTGAAAATTCTCAAATAGCTACATTCAGAAACCTCTTGCATAGAGGAAGTAAACAATTACACTTATACAGGTTGTTTCAAAAGTCCCTTTCACAGCTTTTATTTGGAACCAACATCTCCTAGGGTCATGGAAGTAAGTTCTACCCCTAGGTAAGTGACCCTGGAGAATCCAATGAAATGACTTGCAGCACCCAGAGCGGTAAAATAAAGTTTAAAGAATTGATTAAAAATCTAAAAAAGATAGAGCAGAAACCATGGAGCTAGGAGGCAGTTCGTTGGTCTCGTTTTGGGGATGCCAGTGTCTATTGGAAAGTCAATGCTTTAAAAGTTGCCATTAGCATCTATGGAGATGAGACCTCTGTAAGTGCTATTCTCTGGATGTAAGGAATTCTCTGGATTAGGAGATGTTTAAAAATAAAAGCAGTGAAACAGACTTTTGAAACACCCTGTATAGTGAGTGTTTCCAGGAAGAAAATTTCAAAATTTAGTGATCTGGCTTTAGTTGATCTGATAGTGGTCCTTAAACATTTTGCTTTGCATCCCTCTTAATATGGTTGGTTTAAAGTTCCAAGCCTCTCTTTGTTTTCCATAAACTAAAAATACAACACATTACTTCTAAATGGTTATTTATTATTACCAGTGGACTAATATCTTTGTTCTGACTTCAACAAAACAAAAGTTAGGATTATAGAGCATTTTCAATCACATGACTCGGACCTAACAACGGCCTTGGCAACAGAAGATGTTACAGTTTTTTGCCCTACAGAGGTTAACAGTTACAGAAAATGACTAGCCGTGGAATTCTTCTATTGGAGCATTTGCAATCACGTGATCCCATACCTAAAAACCGCCTTAGCAACAGATAAACAAAGGCCTTAGCATCAGTTAAAAGCCCTACAGAAGGTACACAGTTAAAAGAAAATAACCGGTTGTGACGTCACCTGAAAACACTCTATTACGCGGGATGTTTAATAAAGAGGTTCAAAGTGATATTGGCTATAATTAAAGAACTGAAGGTTTTATTCAAAAGTAATGCCAGAGGCAACCGCACAACTATCCCATTAATTTGATTAGAAAATAAGTAATTTTAGTTCAGTGAATTTCAGCACAGGCCACTTGAATCAACCCTTTAGCCTGAGGAAGGTAGGAAATATAACATTTTCAGTTATGCACATGCAACCAGTGGTGGTTTGTGGGTAGTTAAAATAGGGGTTCACAATTATATTTTGAAAATACAATTAAGTAATGATCTTATAATTAAATCCGAATTTTAATTACATTAATAGTGGTTTTAACAATAAATTTCGTAGGTATGAAGTAACTTATTCAACAGTTCAATTTTATGAAGACTTGTAGTTTACTCGTATACACAAGTATGCAGATTTTCTATGAAAATCTAGTTCACACACACAATTATTATTTTTAAATCTCTGCTTTGTCGCTTAAAGTATTTTTCCAGCGGTATAAAAAATTTATAAAATATTACTCTAACAACCACTTAAACACACAAAACTAAGATTTCAAGAATATTATCTGTAAGTATTGAAAACTCAAGAAAAATTACTGGCAAGTAGAGCTTAATCGAAGAAATACAAGCTGTGGTTGGAAGCTCATCCCAAATAGGGTACAAATTACAAAAAATTTTATTACTTTTTCATTTATTTTAATTGAGGGACATATTTCATTTACTGGTGGTTTAAGTGCCACTACATGTGGTGGGATGGCTACAAGAGCCATAGCACTGCGACCAAGGGTCTATTGTACTTTAAGTGCCACTACATACTACTGAAAAAGTATTGTGTATGAACCACAACCATTTTCTGAACAGGGCTTCTTCACTTTGGAGGGAGACTTCCTAAAATTTCCTAAACATAGCTTCCTCACTTGTCTTTTGATTTTCCCAACTATATTCAACAATTTTAGTGTAACAGTCTAGAAGTCATATAGGAATTCTTACCTTTTTGAAGTTTTTATTGCAATGGTTATTCATTCCGAAAAATTTTTGAAATTAGCCCTTAAAATGTGCACACAAAACAAGAATCTCAATACAGTAACAGAAACATATGGTCTTTCTAACAGAAGGACATGTAACTCCTTATTTAATTATTCCTAAGATTCACTAATAAGTAAAATTTTCTATTTTCACTAAGATTTTAAATGATAAAATACTAAAAATAATATTATCTAGTTATATTTTTATTTTTAATCTCTCATGGAATTGTTTTAATAAATATGCTTGGTTTTGAACCTATAATATATCAAAATACATAAATGGTAAGTGGTTAATTGCCTCTAAAATCATAAGGATGATCAAGTATTTAGCTAAATAATAATTAATTTATTAATTAGTAATATTCTTAACAAGTATCCTGTGGTAAAATGAAACTAAATTTTCCAATCAAACATAATATTCAACCACAAAATCAAACTCAATATTTAAAACAACTTTCTGATCATGTTCTAGTTTATAAATGCTCATTTTGTTTTAGCATCTTCTTCTTGATGCCATTGCTGGTTTATCTTCCTAACAGTCTCGCCTCTTGATGCAGCTTTTTTTCCGCTGTATACCATTGCAAAGCAAGCAAAAGCAGTGATAAAACAAAATATTATATTAAGTTTAATCCTGGACCAGTCTCTCACTTTTGACATAGTATCAACTCTAAAAAAAAAGAAATCAGAATTTAAGAAAATGTTTAAATTTAGATATACAAGCATTGAAAGCTTGAAAATTTCTTTAAAATAAAAAATTTACAGACAAATTATAATTTCTATCTCTATTCAAATTATAAAACCAAGTCTATTGACACACCCTGCAAAAAATACTCCCATGAAGATGCTTGGGGTTTTTTCAGGCAAATCTAGTATTTTAAGGTACATTTAATGCATGGGTGCCACTCAGGGTTGGAAAAAAAACATGTTTTTTTTTTTCAAAAAAAAAAAAAAAAAAAAAAAAACGTGTTTTATTTGTTTTAAACGTGTTTTTTTTTGTTTAAAACGTTTTATTTGTTTGTCTTTTTTTACCCACAACACAGAAATTCTAAAGAAAAACCATGATTTAAAAAAAATTAAATTAAGTTTTTAAAATTGAAAATGGATTAACAAAGCTATCCCTGACATCAAATGGCATCTTGAGCTTTTTAGCACCTGTTTCTTTGAGCTTGGCTGAAGTAAAATGATTGTTTTGGAAATATGTTACTATATCAACAACTTCAGCTTTAACATTAGAAATGTCAATATATTTTGCTAAAAGGTTTAAGGAGCTAAAGGAGTTTTACGAGCTAAACATTTATAAGTTATTATATTCATATTCATTTCAGTCCTTTTCAGTTCATTGCATATTTTTACAACATTAGCAGCATTGATCATTTAAAATATTAAAATAAAACATAAAGAACAGGTCAATTATAAAAAAATATGATTTTTAAACAAGTTTATTTGTATTTTTTATTAAATAACTTTCTAGAAAAAAAAACAAATAAAACAGTTGAAAGTAAATACCAAGTTTTAATGCCATCTGTTCATAGAAAAAAGAATTACTAAAAAAGTACATGTGTTTTAAACAATGGTTTTTTTTTGCTTTGTTTTAAACGTGTTTAAAACAAGTGTTTTAAATGTAACAACCCTGGTGCCACTCTTCCATCCTGGGGACGGAAATCCGTCTTTCTATAAGTTCTGTGAACGGAATTCCGTCCTTGATTTATCATGAAATGCAAAACCAGCTGATTTCAGGCAGCGGTTTGTACTAAATTTCAATACTTTTAACGCACATTTTGCCCACAAATAAGCTTGTTTTACTTAGATACAGCTGTAAGTTAAAATTTAAGGACCCATTTTATTGTTCATATGATATTTTATAAGTTTTTCTGCAATTTTAAAAAAATTGCTAGATTAAGGGAAAGGATTAAAAAAGATAGTTCAAAGTTCAGTCTTAGAATTTTTGAAGAGTGGCACCCATGATTTAATGCATAAATTTTGTGGAACAACGTGAGCTCCAAGTAATAAAGGGGGTCTGGGGGCCATTTCCATAAAAATTTAAAATATTTAATTTGATTAAATATAAAGTTCAATTCGATTTAGAATTCCAAATTTTTGAAATTTGGTTGGTACTTTACGTACTAGGTCATCGATCTGTACTGCTGAATCTGAAAATGTCGCCAAACCCAAAGTCACCAAAATATGGCTTTAACACCAATATTAGAAGATGGTGGCATCATAAGTCAATGAAGAGATAGTTATTGCCAGATGCAATTTTTCAAAAATGAGGCAACCAAATAAAATTTTTTGTTTTATTTAAAATAGTTCATAACATGCCTAAGATAACAATCTTTTTATTTCAATTTTAAAGGACTTAAAAGAGTTAAATCCACCCAAATAATTATAATTTTTTATTATATTATTATTCATTACATTTTTTTATTTTGATCATGGATTTTTTGTGGCTTACTATTTAGATTAATTTTGAATTTTTTTTGGTTGATCAATGAAGTAAATTTGATATTCCGATGTTGGCAACGTCTAGTGTTCTCTTTAGAGACATTTTCAGATCCAGCAGCAAAGTTAGCGAGCTTTGGCGATGTTTTCAAATTTAGCGGCATGGTCGATGGCATAGTGCCTTTGGCCCTTATATGATGTGTTTTAACTTATTTTGAGACCTCTAGAGTTGCACCTGAAGAGAAGTGCTACCCATACTATTTTAAAGGAAAAAATATAAACATTATTAGTGTGGGGGATGGGTTTGGCGGGCTGTAGCCCCATAAAGGCTCCCCCTGAATTCCCCTTATGATTATTTACTACATCTGTTCCAAATGTTAGAAGTTTGTTGCTGTATTTCAAATGATGTTATCCTATAGAAATAATTCTATCCTTAAACTATTGAGGGTGCTCCAACCATATTAACAGTTGCATTAGTGATGGTCAACTTGAAAGTACTTTCAGGCAAAGATAAGATTGGGGGGGGGGTCCCATCCAGAGATTTGAATATTTGGCAACCAAAAGAATTTAGAGATAATTAACGGGACAGTTGACGGAATTGAACCAAAGGTGCATCTCCTTAACATTTTTTACAACTACAGCACTTCTTCTAGAATCATATTTATTTCAGTTGGCAATAATATTGTGTTAGAATTTATTGACCATTTGAATGGTAATGGTGAGTGTGTTTACCGAAGTAGGAATATAAAAGCTAGAAAATATTTCTTTCAGTCATAAAATGACATTCAAAAGAATACTTACGATACTGCATTAGGGACATCTTTTACTGACGGATACTTTTTCATCCAAACCAATAAGTATTTTTCTAAAGTGTTTGGTCTGTGAGAGCCTGAAACAAGAAATAAATACCTTAAACCAACATTTTCTCCCTTAATTGCCCACCAAAAGACCTAAAGGCTTCTATTTAAAAATATCTACATTTCTTATCTGCTTAATGCACCTAAAAAATGCACACACACACACACACACTTAAATCCAAGTGGTCTATGAAAAGAAACCCAAATTATTACTTATTTTTTAATAAACAGGTTTATGTCATTTGATTTAATCTATTCATTTTAAAAAAAAAAATATTTATAAGAGGATTAGTATTATTGTAAAATTTTGTGGTACCTAAGTATAACATTTTAGTACTCATGAAATATTATGCTTTAGCTGTAGAACAAGTCGAGTACTTAATATTATTTTGACAACCTTTAGTTAAAAAGAAATTTAATTGGTACAATTCCGTTAGAGTCCCCGCTAAATATCGCGAATATACAATCGCTAAATATATCCAAATATCAACAAATTTTTCCGACTTGTTACTCTGAATAGTTATTGATATAATTAAACATTTTAATTCAGAAGTTTGAAATTATTTATGAATATTTCTACTTTTTTGTTGTCTAAGAGAACCGGGCAATATTTAGCGGGGACTCTAACGGAATTGAACCATTTAATTTACCAGAATCTTTGACAGGGAATGATTTCAAAGCAGATGTGGATATTTTTGGCTTTTGATTATTAGCTTCCAATGTTTTACATTGAGAAACGCGTTGTAAAATAGTTCTGTAATTTCGTAGATTATTAACTAAAGACATTATTTGACTTCAATAACCTCTTTCCAGAATGTTATGTTTACAAACAAATCAAAAATTCCGAACCCTAGAGCCTAGAGACAGAAAAATGAAACGAACTCCAATTGGATAAATCATCTTTACATAACAGAATAACTTCCTGTTTCTAAGCGCATAGGAAGGAAAATGAGTGCGTCACATAAAAAAGTGAAGAGTGAGTCATAAAAAAGAGTGAGTGAGTCATTAAAAGAGTGAGTAGTTCCATAGGAGTAGAGAGTAGCATTGGCGGCGCACATAATAAATAATGTGAGCTCCAAGTAAAAAGGGGGTTCTGGGGGTCACCTCAGAAAAATTTTGAAAATTTGTCCCTATAAGTAGTATTTCAACTCATTTTGAGACCCTTTGGGTTACATAGGAAGAACACATAATTTTCAACGAAAAAATTTCCCCAGAAATATTTTGAAAGTTTCCCCTTTAAACTACCAAGGTAGCACGCTATATATATCCCTACGATATCAACCGATGACTTAAGTCATCAGTTGATATAAAATGATACAGCTGTCCTTTTGAGACCCTTTGGGTTGCACCCAAAGAGGATTTCTCCTTATCGGTTGCAGAATTTTCAAGTTGAGTTGTCAGGAAATTGTCGGGCAAATGAACGGATCCCCATCTTTCATAGTCATCATTGTTCATCATTGGAGATATTTTTCAAAATTTGGAAGAATATCTTTTACACAGCATAAAACTTTACTTTGAAGCATTTCACAACTTCAAAATCCTAATTAAGAAGCGCTAAGAACCAGTTATTCATTCCATCATTCTGGGGAAATGTTTTGAATTGAAAAAAAATATCCCCTCCATCACTTAAAACTATAACTTTCAAAACGTTGTCAAGTGCCCAAATTAAAATTTTAAGAAAACTTATAAATGCAATACATCCAAAATCCGAATTTTCATAGTTGAATTTGGTCTGCTGTAGAAATAAGCTTGACATGTCTGAATTAAAATAGTTTTTCATATATTGTTTTCCTTTGTATTGTTTGTAATTTCCCTTCTTTATTAATTCTGCCTCTCAATTTCTTAAACTAAAATTTGTTTGGCTGTCGAGTTACTTCAGGTTTTACCATAGGCTAGGGGGGGTTATTGAGGTTGTAACCCCCCCCCATTACATCGACGGTTTCTAAAACATGAAAAACTGGAGAAAAAAATCCCTTTACAAGGAAGGCGGTTCACAAGGAACTGTTCTTTTAAGAACTAACCCAAAGGGCCTCAAAATGAGTTTAAACACTACATTGAGAGACTAATTTTTAAAAAAATTCTGGGGGAGAACCCCCAGACCCCCTTCTAAAATTTTTACGTCTGTTATAGTGCTATACTGTATTTTTCCCTTGAAAATTAAGCCTCTTAGATGAAGTTTTCCCTTCGGAAGTTTTGCAAAAAAAAGTTGTTTACTCCTCCCATCCTTGATTCGTTAAGGTACATTTCCACTGATGTTGGGCAATAGCTGACGTTGTACGTTAGTGCAAGTTATTTTTTAGAGAAATTTTTTAAAAGGGAGTAATATTTTGGAGGGGTTGACTGGTCGGAGTAACACCCCCCATAAGTCAACTCTAGTTACACCACTGGGTTTTACCATCCTGGTTTAGCACATTACTAATGGAAATCTAAAGTGGTATAAAATTACTAGCATATAACACTCAGAAATAACACTTTTTGTGTTAGAAATTATTTAAAAACTTTCATTTCATCACATGAATTCTATTATTTTATATTTAAATACATAACTAAACAATGAATACAATAAATCCTTAAGTATATTATAAAAATGAAACAAAGCTTTTAGTATAAAAATGTTTTTATTAAATGATATTTACAACAAAAAAAAGGTCATTTTACAATCGAACAAAACTACACAAATAGCATTTTATAAGTAAAACAAATTTTAGAGAGATTAACAAAATGCCTCAATACAGCTGCACAATTTTGTTGGAAATTTTATATGAAACTTTGATTCAGTTGTTTCATAAACAGCTTCTTAAATCAATTTTATCTTCATACTTTTGTTGCAATAAAGTAACTTGAAATATTCTTAGGAACCTTCAAAAATAGGATAGGATAAAGTAAAGTTAAAGTAAAACTAACTTAGCTTATACAATGAACATTTACTCCTTTTTTAATTAAAGAAAGCCAGATTTACTTAAGTTTAAAATTAAGTAAAATTAGGGAATAATCAAGTTTACAAAGATCTTTTCACTTGAAAAGTAGTAATAAGCTGGGTAAGATCTGACACAGAAGATAGAAATAACGGACTATTACCCAATTTTATAGATACATAAAACCCCAAATCAAAACTAACGAAAAAGTTTATTGATACCAGAAATAGCTAGAGCACTTGCATGACCTAGATACCCATCTTAATTTGACTACAGAGTTAAATACCCCAAAATGGGTTTAACTATAAAAAGCAAAAATTGAGCAGTAAATTATCCTACTTTTAAAAAGTTCAACTACAACAAATCAAGTTTTTGCCATTAGTTTATTGTTCCAGAAGATTTTCAAAGGCCAGGGAAAAACGAAAAGAGGAAGGCCAGTGAGGTTGAAAAAGAGATTAAAATTCTAAAAGTCCGTAATTGGAAACAAACGGCAAGAGACAGAGGGCTTTGGAAGAAAATTGTTAGAGGCCAGAGTTAGTTTATTAGAGAGAGTTAGTTTATTGTTCCAGAAAATGAATACAGTCAAAGAAAAAATTTATTCATTTAGAAAGTTGCGAGTCAAAAGTTTTTAGTCCTTCAGCACTTTACTTCTTAACCCTTAATAAATTATACCCATTTATAAAATTATTTGGTACTTTAGAATTAGCCAGGCAGAATTGCCAAGTGTTCTGATAAACTTTCAAAAATAAGCAAATATCAAAATAATTAACAAATAAAATATTTCAACTAACAGTATTGCTTATAATATTTTAATGTGTAATTTGTTAAAATGTTGCCGACAAAGTCCAGTAGGCAATATGTGTGCTCGGCTAATCTTAAAGTGTCAATTATTAAATTATTTCACATACTGTTTCAGTTTTAGTCAAAGAAAAAAACTGTCTTCACTTTAAATAAGAACAGCAAATATTGAACTTTTTAAAATCAAGTTACAAACACAAGTACTATTTACAATACGGGACATAATGCCTTGATCCATGGTGCTATTTACAAAGATGACAATTTCATTGCTTTGTCTTCTTTGTGATAGTGCCAAAGGCAGATATAACAGTTGGCTTTGTTCCGGTTGGAACCGGTAACACACTTGGTGTGATGAGAGTAGCTGGCTTTAAAGCAGATGCAGGCAGTTGAGAAATTCCAACATCCCACTTACTTTTACGCTTACCAGCATCTGAAAGAATTATCAAGTTAGAATCAGACATATTCATTCATTAAATTAAAATTACGCATTCAGAAGAAAGCACTGATATTAGAAGTTTATCACACAAATTATTCCTAAAATTAGCCAACATTTTAATCTTTTATACTTAAAAAAAATTTAAAATATTTCATATTTTTGAAATTTAAATAAATGAAAATCCCTTGATTCTAAATCTATATTTATATTAATAGTGTAGATTCTATTTAACTGATTTTGACTACTTTTTAATTCTAAATACATCGGGTTTCAGTCTGACATTCAAATATACAGTAGAACCTTGATACAGCGACCCCTTATGGGACCAAAAACATAGTATAACACATTCTATATTGTAAGGCAATCAATGTAAACATTCAGAATGTGATCATTCAAAGTAATTTGCCTTTTAGATATTCTCTTCCAATACCTTTTTATCTGTTTTAGTCTCTTAACCAGCCATTTTTTTTATGAATTCAGGCATAAATTGGGGGTTACTATATCAAAAAACACATGTGTTTTGGGAAGCTGTAATGATTTAAAAATAACATTATTCCTATGATAAAATAATCAGTACTTAAACAACAGGTCATTGTAAGGAAGGAGTCATTATAAAGAGGTTCTACTGCAGTTTCATTGTATTCATACAACAAATAAATAAGTAAAACACCAATTATTATAATTTAAAAACTTATGTACTGTGAGTCACAAGCATATGCACCAACAGCAATTTTTAAATAAAATGTGTGTTGAACATTCATTTTATTTTAATCTGTTAAGAGTTTATATTTTTAAAACCATTTCAACACAACTTAGTTTTTATTATTATAAAATTAAGTTTCAAAATGCTAACAAACTTCCTGTATCATAAGAAAGTTTAATCACAGCCGGCTTTTATCTATTTAGAGAAATACTTAACAGAAAATTAATGCTTTAATATTATTTCATTTTGAAGAATAAGCTCCTATGCAAGTGTTTTCATCAACAAAACTAGATTCTGAATTGTTTGTGGCTATATTTTGTAATGAGGATTTTCAATGTTGGACTTCAAGTCTTAAATTGAAGAATACTGCTTACCAAAATGTGCACATGAGAATACCTTCTATTGGGGAAGGTCATGTCTAATATAGCTACATAATCCAGACTCCAACCTCCAATGAAAATTTTCTGTAGATACAATACATCAACTGTAGAAACTATAGAGAATCCATACAACTTGGAGGGTCTCTGCCTAATCCAATATAGGTACTTTTTTTTACTTTGGTTCAGGCACTTATAAAGTTGACTTGGATGAATGAGTAAGAGCATTGTCCTGCTCAAAAATAAAATATTTTCTTCATAAAAGTTTTCTGAATAGAAGTAAAGAACTAAGAACTGGTTTGAATTGTAAAAACATTGATAATTGCCTGAGATGAATGACCATATGAAGAAATCAATCCTAAACTATGAAAAAAAAATCAACTTTAAATATACCAACTGTAAAAACATCAAGATTCTTTCTGTAAGTAATGATGAATTATGTCTAGGTCATCAATCAAATCAGTCATCATAATTCACCTTTTAACTGTGACTGAATGACATTTTCACAAACTGACATGTGTTATTAGGCTCACTTAACAGGAGTCTTTCTGTGAAGTTGTTTCGAACATAATGATCAAATCAATCTTTTTTTATATATCTTGGTTCTATATAAAAATTTTCTAATTAATTTAAAGACATTAAATTTCATTTTAAATTTGATTTAGAGAGCTATTTATGCCAAGGCCAACTTTTGTTGTGCCTCTTTGGCAAACCAATGGTAGTAACTCAAGGTCTTTCCGAATAATATTCTCCAAAAATCTTTTTCACGAGACAAAATACTTAATTTAATGCAACTGCAATTTTAAAAGCAAACACAATTACTTTCAATGTTCCAGGTTCGAATTAGTTCAGTCTCTTTCTGTGAAAATTTTGTTGACTAAGGCAGAATGTGATAAAACTTAAATGTAAAATCTGAGATTTATGTTTACTCCAATATCATCTGTTTGACAAACTGTTAATTTGTGAAATTTAATTTAAAAGACCCATGCAGTTTGGAAGCATTATTAAACTATCTGTGTCAAAAATAGTCTAAGGATTGAAATAGTTGATATAAATATAATAGCATATTAAAATAAAATGGTTATTAAAATAAAATTACCAAAAGTTGTTGTGCATAAACTTGTGACACACTGTAGATTGACTCTACATGCAATCATATCAATAAGTCATACAATTGCATAATGTAAAAGGCTGTACTGTAAGGCTTGAAGCCATACTATTTGATTTTCAATATGGTTGCATGGAAATGACAACTCAGCAGCAGATGTATGGCAACATAGTTGAACTCTGATTGGATGGAGGCTTGTTTTCTATTTCAAGAGAGGCATGGTTTTGAACATATGGGAGGCTAGATCTAACATTATTTGTATTTAACAAACGGCCAAGGATTTTATAAAAAACTTTCAAAGGGGGAAATCATCTATTATAAAGAAAGGAATTTATTTATGAATTCACAGCACTTTTACTTCCCTATCAACTGCTAATTCTATCTATCTTATTAATTAGAAGAATATATTATATATTTAAGGCAAAATTTAAAATTAAGGCTTTGTGTAACTTGCAATGCATGAAAAATTATAACAATAAAACATATATATATATAAAAACCTTAACACTTTATTCTCATTTAACATACATAAATTTGTGATATATATTACCTCAACCTTTTACCTAAACCTTTTATTTATTTTAAATCTAGATGTGGTGCATTACATCTTTTATAGTTGATAAAGACAAAGGGTTGTTTACCATTATCTAAAATTTTGCTGTTTGTCGAATCCAATTTCAAAAGGCGTCAAGGCACATTTTTGGGAAACATATTTTGTTGCCTAACAAAATCTTAAGTCTTTGTTAGGCAACACATAGTTAATCTTTGTTAGAAGAATTTGGTATCTTAAGCAACAATAAAGCAATGTAGTCTAGTAATAAATAATGTTTTGAATTATAAAACAAAAAAAAACTAATCAAATCAAATTTTAACTCATTAGCATTAGATTTAGCATAGTAACCAACATTTTAATATTAAATATTATTCTTTTGTAAAAACAAAAAGTAGCACTATTAAAAATGAATATTTACCATTACTTGACTCCGAAGCAGGTCGTTTAGTTCCAGATATGAACTCAACCTGAAACACAAAAGAAAGCATTAGTAACCATTGAGAGCTATGTATTAAATCAAGTTTTATTTATGAACTACACAACAGTGTAACTGTACCAAAATATACTACAAAATTTTAATTCTATAATAAAGAGTGAATTAATTAGGATGTGTTAGAAATTAACAACAAAAAATAATAACCCAAGTCCCCATACTTTAGTTTTTTCTTTTTTCTCCTTTTCTCTTCTATCCATATCTTGTTTCTGCCTCTTGGCTATTAAAAAAAATTAATCAGTAAAATGTTTTCATAAGTACATTTAGGTAAGTAGGGGTAAAAAATAAATATGTGTTATAAATATAAATAAATATTTTGTTTCAATTATGCTTAAAAGGACAGAAGACACAAAATAAACAGTATCAAAAAATGACTGTGTTGTGCAATACTGTTAGTACTACTTATAAATCAAATATAGTCTAATTTTTTTTAAACATATTAGTTAACTGTATAAAATTTGAACTTTTTTTTTAAATTTAAAATGTCATATGACAATTTTCAATCATGGACTAATTAATGTTAAGTTATTAGCTATTTTTTACATTCCAGAAATACAAAACTTAATAACATTCAATTTGAACTAAAAACCAAATTACTGCACTCTTTTGGTTTGAGTATTTTCAAAGACAGATTTTTATAGAGTATTATTAGATATGTTATTTTATATATAGGTTCAATGGCAGAATGAAAAGTTTTTACTATGATAAAAGTTCACTCACCTAGTTCTTCATAATGAGACTCTGGGCCCCAGCAATGTGGATCATAATTTTCCTGGGGTGTAAAATATATTTTAAAATAAAACACAATTGTCCATAAACATCTACCAGTCAAAAAACAAAACACTAAACACAGTTAAATCCATATAGGTGCACCATATCTTATTTTATTAAAAATTTAGGTGCACAGTCGGTAGTTTTTAGCAAGTAGACAAAAAACTAATTAAAATATTAAGTAATTATAAAATGTGTATAAAAGTACAATTAAGGATTGATACACTAATTAGAATTATTGTTGAGGATTAATTAGCTCCATTAATATACATTAATTAACATGAATATTGTCCACTACATTTTAAATGAGTAGAAAAGAAACAAATTTACTTACAGGGGGATAATTTGTTCCTTGTTCATCAATGTTGCAGTAGTTAATCAACTTTTCATAGATACTGAAAAACAATTAAACAGATCGTAAAATACCAACACACTTCAATCAATAAAAACTACATATAACATTTTAATTACCTTGGATTTCTAAAGTCTTTTCTTCTTTGAATTAAAGCACTCATATCCTTGCCTTGCATTTTCTTGTCTAAAAGTCCTGCAATTTTTTCCTAAAATATTAAGTGTTTAATTATTGTAATTGAATCTTAAGGGATCTGCATACAATTTCAAGACAATCTTTCAGAAAAAAAAACTACAATGTAATTTATGGCTGACATGCAAGGAAAGTTTTTAGCCAATCCTGCAGTTTACCCACATTTGATTTAAAGGCAAACTGTGTTTGCTTATACAATTGTTTAAAAAGTAATTAACCACCAAATAGTCTAAGTCATTCATAAAGGCTAAGCCTAATGTCTAAGTCATTAATTCAAATTATAATATTTGACCAGTTTTCTCGAATAGAAAGCCACAAAACAGGCCAAACAATAATGTTCCGCATTTTAAGGTACCCATAATTGGCAAATATCCCTGGGTATAAACTAGCTGTTATTCAAGGATACTGAGTTGTTGCATCAATGCCCTCAATTATAAATTAAGTGTACATTATTAAAAGTACAAACAAACCTGTAAAGATTTAGACCACCTTCCTGTTGGCTCTGCAGGAAGTTGAATGTCTTCTCTTTTCACATTAAGTAAACTCCGATGAAAAGAGACTAAAAGAAAAATTACATACTGGTTATTATATAATGGTACAGCTGCTGGATGTTTAAAATTTTTACTGTCATAACTGCCAACACTGGAAAATGAATGAAATAAATATAAAACACAATTCAAAAAAGCGCATAAATGAAATATACACACCTGGGGAAAGAGGAGGAATTCCACTTGGAACTACTCTATTTTCTGAAGATGACTGTAAAATAAAAGACATTGTTTAAGATCATAATTTGCAATAAAGTCAACATAGAATTGCATAAAATAAAAATTTTAGCAAGAGGCTTAACATTACTTATAGGGGAAGGTATTGTATCTCGGACCTGTTTTTACCCCATATTTTTTATTTATTGAAAATAAACCGATAAAACAACTTTCCCTCAATACTTTAGCCTTTCCTACACAACATATATTTTTTCTCGGAATTTTAATTGAAGTATTTCAGTATGTAATTAATGAAAGAAAAAAACTGAAAATAGGTCCAAGGTACAACATTTCATAGCGGCCAACATTTGAAAACATAAATTAGGGAGATTGTTCACAAAAATTAGGGAGATTTTTACGACACCTAATTTTGTAAGAAATACAGTACTTTTCCAAGACTTAAGAGTAAAAACAAATTAAAAATAATACTATATAAGGATTATCACGACAGAAATACAACTTAAACTTTTTTTTATTAACTTTTACTACTAATTTTGATAAGAAAACCATTGCACACTTTTAAACAAGAACTACTTCTATCCAAAACTTCAAACAACTTTAGCTTCTAGCGATTCTAGCCTATTATCAACTGGTTTCTTACACACTCCCAATCAGAAAAGCGACAATTGCCTGTAAAATCCTCAACCTTGATTTATAAAGAAATTCGGGAGATTTAATACTTTTTCGGGATATCGGGAGATAACAGTGAAATTCGGGAGTCTCCCGAAAAAATCGGGAGAGTTGGCTGCTATGACACCTGTATTATACCTTGGTTTCAAGGGTAGTGTTCCTTGGACCTATGTCAAAAGCTTTAGTTAGACCTCTAAACCAGATGCATAACCTCATAGATTCAGTTGGAGCACTTTTCAGCATAAAAGTTTTTAAAGCATTGTTTTTATCACAAAATTATAGATTTCACTTAAAATTAGTGTTAGTCATGAAACTAAATTTCTACAAGGTGATAATTCTTGATAATTTACTGAAAAATGTCTGATCACTATGTTCAGCTTACCCCTAACCCCATTTTAAGCACAAACTATTATAGCTGAAAAAATACACTATAATACATAAAATTCATTGTAAAGCAGAATGTGTATTTTTAAACCTATTCCAAATAGTTCACTTTTTTAAAAACAAATTAGCTAGACTGTGAGTTCTGGTTGTAAGGATGCTAATTACATGTGTAGTGTTGCCAGTTGCCATATTACAAAAAGTTAAGCTAAAAACAGAGTACGACTGAGGAGCACTTAGGTCCAAGGTACACAACCTTCCCTTATCAGTAATTTTTAAAAACTAATATACTGGTGATTTGAGTATTCTTATCATTTGAAAGTTTGAAGACCTAGGTCCTCATTTATTATTTTGTGGCCCAATTACATATCCTTTGATACCTTAAAGGGATATCAATAAAACTTTAAGGTACAAAAGGTCAAAATCTTAACATAAATTTCAAAAAGGGATTTCTTATTTTTTAAATTACTAGGATCTTCGGTACCTAAAAATGTGTGTTAATGGATTTTAGCTTGTTTTAAAAATATTTCTAGCCAAACTTCTTAATAAATTCCTTATTTTTGTGAGTGTGAATACTCCCAGCAGCCTTCAAGGTAACCAAAGGTACTACTACTGCTGTTTTTGGCTCTAGATGTTTGAAGTTTTAATAATATAGTTACACGACTATATGTAAATCCATTGACAATTAAAGAGTCCTTGAAACACTCTTTAACAAGAATTAAGATTTAGTTCATAAAGATGATTTTTGTTGGCAAATAGAAAGGTGTTTTACAACTGCAAAAACCTTTTAGTTTTTAACACTGAGAAGTATATATTAAGATATATATTAATTCAAATATTGAATTTATATAGATGGGTGGTAAGCAAATTGTCCAAAAACTACACTACATATCACCAGACTTGGATGAAACAAAACTATCTATGCACAAAATTATCTTCAAATATTTACTGCTACTGCAATAAATTAAGCACCCCCAGTCCTTTAAAATTCTATTTGAGACATTATGAAGGTCACATTGTTCACCTGATAATGCTTTTTGTGCAACACAAGTAGGAAGAAATCAATTTATTTATCAAAAATATAAATTATTCCAAAAGATTTTCTGGAAAATCCTAAAAAGCATGTGCATCTATATTATCCAACTATGCATATCATAAACCATGTCAATAAAAAGCTTTGTTGTTATTTGATAGTTATCAGAAAAATTCTTTTATTATAACTTACATCTTCAGGATCATTTGATGATGATTTGGAATCATTTGAATCACTCATTTCATTTTCTTCATCATCATATGCTTCTGTAGAATATGAAACCAACTTGTTCCTATTCTTGTTTTCTTTATATCCTTCATCTACAATGAAAGAAAGGAAACACTAAAGGAATGTAAAAAAATATGAAAATCAGAATTATTATAAGAACTACAACACAAAAATGTGGTGGCCCCCAAATTTTTTAAGTACATCTTTAGGGAAACTCTGAGAAAACTTTAGTCAGCAGTCGGCAAATTTTTAAAACAAAAGAGCCAAATTCAACATTATAAGTAGTAAAACTTGTTGGGAATAAGCCTGCAAACTGGATGCAGTCAGTCCTCTTTTGGTGGTCTGGCAAACCTTGGATGATTCTAAAATTTTAAATAATTGTTGATAATTAATAAAAAAAAGGTGCAATTTTTTTAAAATCTTGAATGATTTGCAGAAGAATTTTTTAATGTAAAAACATTGAACTGTGTAGTCCGCCGATTTAAAAATGCAAATTATTGAAAAGAGAGCTTTTAAGAACTTTATAAAATCCAAGCTTTATTGAAACTATAACGCACAAACTTGTATAATATTTCAAACATAGTGACTTTTTATAACAGTCAAATAGTTTTATTTCTCATGAATGTCATAAATAAGCAATATAGATAATTTAGATTTATCTTTCAGCTCGCGAAATCAATGAATATCAGTATTCTGGCCAACTGCAAGTAAGTTGTCCTAATTTGGCCCACATTAAATTGAAGTTGTGCAGGCCTGCTTTAGAGCCAAAATTTTAATCTAAAACTAAATAAATAGATTGTGCCTATTAAAAATTCAAACTAAGTGAGATTTAAGCGGAAACTTCCCTATATTTTTTATGAAATTTAATTTTAAGGTATTCATAAAAAAAGTGCCCATGATTTACAAACATTTATGGAAACAATACTCTTGAATATGCATATACTTGGAACGTTTTAGTAAGTTATGTATGTATGTAGTTGTTTATAATCTCAGGCAATTCCATGTTTATGATGAAGTTCATGCTTAAATATAATTGTTTAAGAGAATGAGTAGACCTAGATAGGGAAGAAACGGTAAATGCCCAGTTTTCTCAACTTATCGTAAGAATCAGGAACGATTCCAGGTGCTATAAATTAACATACCTTCCTTCTTCAGGTTTTTTAAAGTAGACTGTTGCAGACTTAATTCACATTTATTGTTTTCCAACAATTGAGGTTATTAAACAAAGAGTAAACTCTAACAGCTTTATGTAAATTTTAAGAAAAAGAAAAAATATGCAACTCCTGCAGAAAGTGATTCTTTTTCTTAAAATGTATGTCTTATATTCTATTTTTGTGTCAAGTAGCTTTAAGCGCTGATACAACATGAAATTAACTTAAATACAACTTTTGACATTTAAGATTGATTCTCTAACAGCTTTACATTGGAGTTAGCAAATTGATCCATCAAGAACCTCAATTCCATATTTAGAACTCAGTTTTTTCACTCAAAATAGGATTTACCAACTCTTTATATTTCACATAAATCCAAAAATTTTTGAATTGCATGTAATTTTAAAAATAATAGATACAGAATCATGGGCACATTTTACAATAACACATGACATGATTATAGTTTCGAGACTTACATGAGAAAAAATGATTCATGCTACTCATGGAACTAGGACTGCTTTCCCTGCTAACAGTTGTGATTTTTTCTGGGATGGCTTCTTCTGGATCAGACTCTGCTTCCCCTTCAGAGTCTGTGTATGTCTCATGCAATGAAGCAAGAGCAGTTTGAGAACGGCTTTCAGAACTCATCTTGAGCTTTGAGCACAGCTAAAAAAGCAAGAGTATGATTATAGTTTAAATAAACTTTGACACAAAAGAAAAAACTTAAAGTGAATGTGAGATAAAGATCAAATTGAGAGATATAATTTGAGTCCCTTAAACAGGTTGGCTTGCTAGAGCTTTGCCTTTAGTGGCAGCAGTTTATGGGACTCGAATAAGCATCCAGCCAACCAATTAAAGCTGGGATGGGTTTAGAAAGTATTGGGAAGGAAAAGAAATGGGACACTAAGCAATAAATCCCAGTAGCCCCATCAAAACAGAAGGGGTTGTTTTAATCACTGCGGGAAAAATGTATGAATGGGTTTTACAATGGAAATCATTATCATTTTGTATAAACCAGTGATTCCAAACTCGGGGTGCACGTCCCCCAGGGGGGACAATTTGATTTTCGGGGGGGGGGGGGGGAATTAGAAAATTTTCAACCATATTGCCCCCATAGATAGGGCATGGACTACCAGGTTTTAAATATTACACAAGTGTAAAAATTTATGTATAATCTTACAAGGATAGGCATGGAAAATTTAGAAAAGCTTTGGTGGGGCATGGACCGAAAAAGGTTGGGAAACACTGGTCTAAACATTTTCATAGGGAATTTTTCAACAGGATATCAGTAAATGGTTTGAGGGGACCCTGGTGGGGACCCATACATGGTCTGTAAAGTGAGGCAGCCCCCTTTGAAGACAGCAATTCTTTAATATCTTGACAGAAACTTAGAAAATATTCCATTCAACTACGAAAATTTTAAGAACACTTTATTCATTGGAGGTTTCAATTAAAAAAAAGTTTTAAGTTACTGGACTAACTTTGTAATGCCCCAGGGTGCAGCGGCGCACACTTTGAGAAACACTGACTTACAGTAAAAAGAAAAATTTTCCATCCTACCCCAATAACGGGACACAATGAAATCAGTCATTTAATTTGTCAGCTTGGTCCTTAAATAATTTTGTATACTGAATTTCATGAAAAATGAATTTCATGAAGAATGTCCTTATTATGGTTTATTGACATATTTTTTTTATCATTGTTAAGAGAACGTGTAAGTAAATGCAATATTGAAAATTTATTGTTTAATGAATAATTATTGTTTATATTAGATTTTCAGTTTTTAATCTGCGAAATCCGAACTTGGCAAAATGTCAAAATCAGATTTAAGTTGACAAGAAAGAATGTTGCCAAAAGACCTCAAGCCAACACGGATACAGGAAGTTACATCAAAAAAGGTTGGAATCAACCATGTATTTACTGTTATCTAGTAAAAAGATATTACATACTAAGGTAATCTAAAGAATTCTAGCCTGGCACCAAAACTTGTGATGAAAAAGAGAATTCTGGGAACCTAAGTTTTCTCACCAATGGGATTCATTGGCAAACAAATTTTACTAATATAATTGCAAAGGCCTGAATTGTTTGGATTCGCCAATTACTATTTCGAACTGGTTACATATACCTATAAAACAGTTAATGTTACCTCTATACAGTTACCAGTAGATTCTAAGCTTGTTTGGCATACCTATAAACTATTTTAAGTTAGTTTTAAGCAACCATGTTAAAGATAGCTATTATCCAACAATTTTGTATGTTTTTAATGAAAAGATTCCTGATATGGTTACATGTTGAATGAGGGAATTGCACATTTTTTGTTTTAATTTTATTATGATAGAGGATGAAAATCCATGAAAAATGACGTAAAAATTATTGAAATCGGAAAACTATTCTCCAAGATATTAATTTTTAAAATCTCGTTTCCTGTATTGGCGGGAAAAACAGTAATTTCTTTATGGCTGCTGTGTGACGTCACAGCGCTTGGACCCACTGGTTTCGCCATGTTATTGTTTGCTTAGCTTGCTTCATTCTGCTATTCTTCATAAAGTTTTTACCTAAAAACTATGATATTTTAAAGACACATACAAATATTTTTTATAAAAAGATTGGCGTTTTGTTTTTCAAAAAATATTAATTGGTTTTGGAATTATTAGGATTCAAAGTTTTAATTTTTTCTTTTTCCGGCCGTTCACTAGAGAAACAGACGAGTTTTATGCGTGTTTTGGTTTTATGATAAGTCTGATTTCTTTTATTTTCAACAATTCACTAGTTTCGACGGCGCTGTGACGTCAAATCCCGTTTTTTGATCACATGACTTTACTAGTGTTTTGGCAAAAATAAAATTGAATTATAAGTTATTTAAAACATATTTTTGAACTTTAAAATCTGACATTTGAGAGTTTTAAACTATAAAGTATCAAAAAAGTGTAAAATTAAGCAAATCCCTCACTTAGGCAATTCCCTCATTCTGAACCATAAGTTGATTGTCAATAACAATGAAAAAGCAGTTTTAAGTTTAAAAAACTTACGAATAATTACTTTTCTATTCTAGGCAACTGAAGTTCGAAGATTCAATATGAATCACAAAAGTGGCTAATATATATTCATACAAGAAATAATAAATTAATCTAATATCAAAAAAGGTACAACACAAATTTTATGAAAATAAACACTGAGTCGCGGTCGCAGTTAAAATGGTTAAATGGTTAAAAGGAACAAAATCAATATTCAAACGAAATCTGCATTTATATTTAAAGCGACATCTGTGACGGTACTTTAAAATATTCAATATTGCATCCCAAACATTTACCTGAAATTTTAAGTACGATATCTATTTACTGTAATTTGGGCGGATAAATTACTACTGTTTATGCATGTTTAAAAGTTGAAATTTAACCTCTGTGGTTTACCTGCCACCTGCCAGAGCTAGCATTCTTGCAAATTTTGTTTCTCTTCAGAGTGTATGCCTCAAAGTTTGCCTAAGGCTCTAACCAGGGGCGGGTCCAGGGGGGGGCCCTGGGGGCCATGGCCCCCCCCCCCCGAGAAACCCTAACAAATAGCTTAAAAAACACTTTCTTAATGTTAAAATTCAAAAAATATTCTGGGGGAGAACCCCCAAACCCCCCTTTAATATTTTGACATCCATAGGCGCCAACTTTTATAAAATATTGGGGGGGGCAGTGCTGAAATTGGAGGGGGACGCGGGGGGACGCCGTCCCCCGAAATGATTGGACCGTCCCCCGAAATATTTTTACCGTCCCCTTTCCCTAAAATATTTGTTTTCGCGAAAAAGAATTATAAATTTAAGGTAAGATTTTTATACGAAAGCAAAAAGAAGAAAAAAAGAAATTTTTTCTGACCTAAATTCCTATTCGAATAAGTGTTCGGAATCGTCTATCAGCGTGCCAGAAGTCTCCCATTATCCCAATTCGCAAATATATTTGTATTCGGATTTTTAGGGTCAAATTTCAAAAAACTTTCTGGGGAGGACCCCCAGACCCCCTTTAAGTATTTTAATCTCTATTACTCACGATTTGCTACACAAAAAATGAGTTAAAACCCGGTTTTTAGAGTATAATTTCCAAAAATTTTCGGGGGGAGAACCCCCAGACCCCCATTTCGTACTCGGAATTAGATTATTCACAACTTTTTTAACATTACGTTGAGCAAGGGGATTCAATTCGATTAACAAATTTTAAGGCCCCAAACCAAATCCTGGATCCGCTACTGCATGGTAACACCAAGATGAATAATGTTGTTTGTTTTTATTTAACTTTCCATCAATATTTGTAAAGATGTAAATGTTACATAGATTTATGTTATAAAAATTATAATAACTGCATTTGTGCTTTTATTCTAGCATTTAAAAAAATGTCCCATTAGCCCTCACTTTCCCCTAACTATGCAATTTTAAGTAATCTATGACTTGATTATTAATTTGAGTAGGTACCCAAAAATTAGTCATACTTTACCCTCCATCAATCATCTACTCTGTAAAAAGGTGAGTCCCCCCAAATATTTTTCTCCAATTTCAGCACTGGGGGGGGGCCAGTACAAGACATCAAAAAACATAAAATTAAAAGAAACAACCATTAAGTTTACGCGTGCCTCATTACCTAATTTTGTATCAGATGTATAGATTAAATTTCGTTACATGTCCCTTTAAATATCGCCAAGGTGTAATATTTTGAGGTGCATTTAATGTAAAAGTTTTGTGTAATAATGCGAGCTCGAAATAAGATGGAGGTCTGGGCGATCTCTCCCAGAAAATTTTTTAAAATTTGACCCTTAAAAGAAATTTTTAACACATTCTGAGATTCTTAGCCCCCCTTCAGCTAACATTGGATGGGGCTCAAGCCCTCTCAAACCGGTAATACTATAGTTTAAATGGGCGTATTTGCAAAAATTTTCAGAAGAGGACCCCCGGTATTTTTCAAAATTGGGCATCTATTTATAACTTCATCCTTGAAAATTCTGTGGTTTACATGCTTTTAAAATGAGCTGAAACTTTATTTTTAGAGGCAAATTTTCAAAAAAATTCTAGGGGGCAACCCCCAGACCCCCTATTGATTTCTCATGGTTACTTATTTACTGTGTTCTCCTTGAACTTGTTTCTCTCCTCTCCTTTTAGGAGTACAAGAAGTTACCCTCTTTAGGTACCAAATGTACAAAATGGATACCAAATGGATACTCCAATGGATACCAAATGTACAAAAATGAGTAGAAAAACTTCTATTTGAAGCCAAATTTCACAAAATTTTCTGGGGGAAGACCCCCAGACCCCCCCCCACATTTGCTTTCGAGCTAGCATTATCTGAAGAAACCTTTAGCCAAACACCTTGCGAACACAAGTATTATTATGGCCTTACAAAAATGTTTCACCCCCCCCCCCACTTTCTAAACAATGGCACGGGCCCTGGATATCCTCTAAGTTACTATAAACCCCTAAAAAGCTGCTTGAAAGCAAGCACTCTTCAAAAAATTTTCTGAGGCACTGAAAATTTTGAATGTAATACCCTCCGACTTTGACATGCCCCCCCCCCCGAAAATCTGGTCTGGAACCGCCCTTGGCTCTAACTAGTTGCCAATTTGGCCGGGCCTAATAGGCCAATAAGTTTGGCAACAATTTTGGCCAATAAGTTGCCTATTTGGCCCGGGAATTTGCCTATTTGGTTTTATTCCTAGAGGAGGACCCCCAGCCCCTTCGAAATTTTGACGTTTCTTCCCTTGAACCGTTCTCTTCAAGTGTTACCCAAAGGGTCTCAAAATGAACTAAATCACTATTTATAGGCCAATTAAAAAAAAAAATTCTGGAGCTGATCCAGAGACCCCCATTTTTACTTTCAGCTAACATTGTAAAATTTTGACATTATGTGCACACTGTAAAAAAATCCCGTAAAATTTACAGTTTCAAACTGGCAACTGGGTTGGTTGTGGAAAACTGTAAAAATGACGAAGTAAATCCGTACAAACAACGGTGTTTTACCTTGTAAAACAAAAAAACATGAATTAAAATGGTAACACGCCGTTGTTTTTACGGATTTACATCGTAATTTTTATGGTTTTCTTTACGGTCCCTCCCCCCGAAATTCTGACTAGGTGTACTAAAATGAGTGAAAACCCTGTTTTTTAGGGTCAAATTTTAAAAAAAATTCTGGGGGAGGACCCCACACCCCCCTTTCATGCTTGGAGCTCAATTATTCACAATTTTTTCGGGGCGGAGGGCTTAGGAATATTTTGGGGTCCTCTCCCCCGGTGCGAAATTCTAGCTTTCGGCTTATTAAAAGATATTTTTTTAGGATATTTTGGGCCCCTCCCGAAATAAATTTCTATACGCCACTGCAAACACACAATTTTTCTCAAAAATCAAATATTAAAATAAAAAACAATAAAAATATCTCAAATAGCAGTATTGCATTAATTTTTGCTATTGAGAAAAGGAGTTTGTGAAACTTGCCAATCTTAACAGAAAAGTACCTAAGTTTTTATGTTTACTTTTTACAGTGTATAGGCGGCAATTTTTGGTTCAGCCTATAGGCGGCACATTTGGAAATCCGCCACTGGCTGACAAATATACTACGAAACTCTACTCTTTTTCACCCGGCATCTGCCTGGCAATGGTTCTGATTGGAGCTCCGGGACTGCTACGTCACCGGCAAGACCTATGGCGCATGCTCCAACTGCCGGTTTTGCCGTCTAAATAGACAAAAAAAAATCTTTTCACACTCTACAAAATGAATCTTGAATCTATACTAAACACATTTAGTATACAATAGTAGAGTTCGAAGCCAAAAGAGGGATTTGAAGGTCCTCCCGCAGAAAAATTTTGGAAATTTTACTCTTAAAATTACTGTTTTAACTCATTTGGGACACTCTTGGGTGATATCCGACTACATCGCAGAATTTTCAAGGAGGAAACCAGAATATAGTAGTCAGATGTAAAATTCATTCATTAAAATCCCTTAGATTTAGATCCCTAAAGTTGCTACCATTTCGACATAACGCTTACTTTTGTATTTTACTTTATATTTACCGGAATAAATCCCAATTTAAAGTGAAAAGAATACTCGATCCACAGACACTTTTGAAATTCCAAGTTTCTCCAAGGACATATTTTGTAAACATTTTTATTACCTTATTGCCCCTAAGCTGTTCAATAGTCTACCTGTACACTTAATTAGTATTAGTAAATATTCAACATTTAAAAGATTATTATTTGAATTTCTATAAACATTGACGACGTTGATATATATTTTTCACTTTGAAGCATTTTACTTGATAATGTTATCCAGCTTTTTTGCCATTTTTTTAAGTGTTTCTATTTAAAAATTCTAAGTGTCTAATTCTAACTAAATCTAATTCTAATTCTTAAGTGTCTATTATTTTTTTTTCTTTATTTATGTTATGAATATATTTCTCTTATGCCTGTACGGGAAGAGCATTTCCCCCTTGGCATATCACATGTTTCTTCTATTACTTGTATTTCTTTTGTAAATAAAATTTGTTTGTTTGTTAAATATTTGAAATAAAATATGACATGTTTTTTCGATTCGGTTATATCACTTTTATTGAAATTGGAAGAAAAAAGATTTAAGAGATAACAAAAAGATGATAATCATGTGTAATATAAACTATAAATGTGCAGAAGAAAATGCAGACTTTAAAGGCGTTTAAAATTTCCAATTTTTTCCCTAATTTTTTTATTAAATTTTCATATTTTTTAAAATTTAAAGTATTAGTTAAATAATATTAATCTCAAAGGGAGAAAAAGCTAGGTCTAGCTTCTAGGAATTATAAAAATATTAAGCTTGATGTGCAAATTCAAAACGGTTTTTAAAATATTTGCCGGATTTTCTTATTATTACAAAGGTAACGGTTTCCCTTACCTTTTTGATTTTGCAATCAAAAGTTAATTTCGACCCCTTCTAGAGCCTAAAATT
This sequence comes from Tetragnatha montana, assembly GCA_963680715.1. Lineage (NCBI taxonomy): Eukaryota > Metazoa > Arthropoda > Arachnida > Araneae > Tetragnathidae > Tetragnatha > Tetragnatha montana. The sequence continues at coordinate 21,841,269 of OY796675.1, forward strand.
TAGTCCATTTTAAAAACGTTGCTTTTAATTTTTTTATTCATTAATTATTTACATACCATTAATTATTTTTTTACCATGTTGCACACTACCTTCTTAATTAAATTTTGTGAAATTTTTAACAAAACTGATGTTAATTGCCGTTGTTAAAACCATTTCACATCACAACAACACCATTTAAAAAATCAAATCACTCTTATAAAATGTTAAAAAAAACATTCATACTCCTAAAATTAATCAAAACATCATATTAATTGTAATTTGTCAATAAATTTTTCATTCACAATAATAGTGCGGTTTTCAATAGCAAACTTACATTAGATTCACATAAGATTCCACACACAAAAAAATTAAAACATGATCATAGAACCACCCTTGTTTGACGAACTGGGTTGCTCTTATGAGGTATGTCAAGAGTCTTTGAAGCTCTTTTCACAATAAAGTTTACAACACTCCTATCTGCAGATGAAATAAACGTAACGCAATGTTTGTCACAATGAGAAAGTCTGGAGTCCACTTCTCGACTCTTCACAGTCTGGAGTCTATTTTCCAGTCTCTGGAGGCGTTTTTCTCGAAGATTCCTCTCTTCAAAAAACCGTTTCATTCTTTCCCTTCTCAATAATTTCTTTTTCTTCAGGTCTAGTTCAGTTCGCTGCAAGGTCTTAGAAAGTCGGTGTTGCTCTTGAGGTACTTTGAAACACAAAGCCACGGTTAGTTTTGACGAATACCACCCTAGATCCGACTGTGGTAGATTCATCAGGGAAGGACTTGAATTTTCAAACGAAGAAATCAGGCCTGCTCAACAACAGCCTTTCACTGAAAGTACCTGTGAAAAACATCGAATCGCACAACTATTGAATGAGCAGCATAGAGAAAGTTAAGTTCAATATGAACCCGATTCAGTAATTTATTCCACGTGATTGGCACTCCACAATTTTACTGCTCAGATGAATCGTTCGAGCTGTTATGAATGACATTGCAGTTCACTGTATGGATAGATAAGTTTCTCATGGCGGATAAGGAATAAACTTATGTTAACCGACAAAAGAACATGCATAAGTGAGAATACGAGCTCAAGACGACGAGAAATTCCTAGAAGCTTATTTGAAGGAATATGACTACTCTGTGCAAAAAGGACGAATAAAAAGTGTCTCCTGGTTAATTAGAATTTTCAGTCATGTCCATCAGAGAAATTATCAGGGTGGTACAAGGGAAAATGCGATGAATTATTCGTATTTTTAGCTCATTGATTTCCCCAGTGAGTATCAAAGACACGATTCGTGACTTCGAGGGTATGAAAAATGAACTCGGAAGTATTACCAAACCGGCCAAAAGAATTTTCATTAGGTGAAAGTAAAAAAAAAATTAAAGGAATTTCAGGAAGTAAAATTGATTTCACAGACAAAAATGGAACTCATAGAGGTTTTTTTACGCTTACTCATAAAATATAATGTTCTCCATAGATTCTTTCACAAGAAAAAGCAATCCCCAATCAGTCTTAATTTGTTATGTTGCAGTATACTGTACACGTACCGTAACCGCCACGGGATAAAATAAATAGTTCACTATATACTATTATACCTGAAAATGTATAATAAACATATTTTCTAATATTTCAACATTTAATTAGAATAAACAAAAATTATCAACTGAAAATGACTTTTATAGGTTTACAAATCAAATCAACCGCGGAAAATGTAGAAGATTTTTTTTTGTAGAATATCTCTCTTCATCCCCATATTTAAGATTCTATCATTTCTTCTCCGAGAAATTGCTTTTCTTCAACGCACAAAAACACATTTTCGCTTATGCAACTTCACCCAGAAGATATCTTCATTTTTAAGTATAGCATAAGACATACAGAACCTTTACAGAGGTCTACTACAAAATTTTATTGCCGAAGCTACTACGTCGTACGTGGGACGAGATGTAGATGACAAATTTGATAGGTAAACGTCAAGCCACGTAGAATCGGTTAACAATGGGAGGCAAAGCTCAGTAGAGGAGGACACTAAATTTATTGACAAATTTGAACAGCAACCTAGACGCCTTAAGTTTTTATCCAAAGATTAACTACTAAAAAAAATATAAATCTTTTTCTGTGTATTTTCTTTTTTTCCAGGGGGTGTAAGTGCACCCTGCTGCCGGCGCCCATGGTGTCCAGTTTCGAATCATGCAATGTATGAAACATTACATAAAACATAAATCTGTTGAAAATTTTTTCCCCAGAAAGTTATCCTGTAGTATGAAGAATATTTTTATATAGCAATTCAGATTTTACACCACTCTGCTTAACATAAATTAACAAAAGAAACTGAAGTTAAAATAAATATTTAACATTATTGCCATCTATAACCCTTTACTATATATGATTAAAATCTGTTCTAAACCTTGTTGGGATATTCCTTTTTTTATCGTTAATAATATTTTTAATGTAACATACACCTGTGGGTCCTAAATCTACCTATGAATGTTGTGAACATAAGTAAAGCACGTATTTAAAGGAAACCTTTTCAAAAAACTTGATCTTTCGGTTGTCGCAACAAGAGAGTGAAAATCTATTTCAAGTTCAGAATAACATTGTTTTATTTCTTAAAAATGAACATCATTTCCCCCATGACTAAACACTTAATATTTCATCCGTAAAAAATTCTTAATTGTAAAACATTTCTATAAATACGATCATAGAAAATGAAGCACCACATTATTGAGGGTCATTCCATTTCAAAAGGTCCAAAAAAAAGTAAAAATTGGTCGCTTGCTCGACCATTTTAAATAAATCTCAAATTTTTTGTACATCAAACCTAACCAAAAAGATCAAAACCACCATTATTTTTAATTTAACCTATTTTGTTTGTCCACAGCAGCCCCTCCATATTTCGCCCTTTTTAACAGTTTTTGCTCATTTAAGGGTTTACAAAAATGCGTATATCTCCGTTGTAAAATCTCAAAATCAAATGGGGTTTGAAGGAATATTGTTCGGAATAAAACTGTCTAAAAGACTGATGCAAAAATTTATTGAAACAAATATTAATTGGAAGAAATTTAGTTCAGAGTTAAGGAATTTTTTTCAAAATAATCTATTTTTAAGAAAAAAAATTATATATATTTTTTTTTTATAAATTTATAAAAACAAATATTTACTGGATGAAATTTAGTTCAAAGTTAAGGAATTTTTTTCAAAATAATCTATTTTTAAGAAAAAAAAATTATATATATATATATTTTTTTATAAATTTATAAAAACAAATATTTATTGGATGAAATTTAGTTCAAAGTTAAGGAATTTTTTTCAAAATATATCTATTTTCAAGAGGATTTTTTTCTAAGAAGGAAACCTGTCAACACGAAATAATTTTTTTGTGCATACAATCAGAATATACGTTAAATTATATAATAATCTTTATTAACAAATGGGAAGAAACACATAAAATAAATACAACTAAAAAATATATGACACGCCCAGGGGAAACAAATGATCCCATTCTGGCATAATAGAAATTAATACATTAAAAATACAATGGAAAATAACAGAAAGACAAGAAAAAAGAAAAACACTACAAAAACACATACAAAAGAAAGAAAAAAAAAGAATTCTAGAACAAATGAAATAAATACATCAAGATTCAATATCAATTAAAAAATACATTATGATTCAATTTAAGAATAAAATAAAACAAAATCAATAACACAAAAAATAAATAAAACAAACGAAATATATTAAAAGTAAAATAACTTTTTTACTTGTTGGCAAATTCCCAGTTGCTACGCTGTCGCTTCATATAAATTTAAAAAAATAAAAGTATGTCATCTAAATTTATAATAAACAGAAAAAGTTTGCGCTTAAAAGTAGAATATTTCTTTATATTTTGTATATATCTGGGAAAATTGTTTAATATATATACAAAGTTTATTATACAAATTATAACATTTTTATTTATTATACAATTTATTACAATTACAATTATACAAAGTTTTAAATCTGAGACTTGGTTTCCCTTTTTTTTAAAAAAAAAATCCCAAATTTGACAATTAGTTAAAAATTGCTTTTTTGAGGGATCGATATCTCTGGTGGGGCACGAGATAAAAATTTGAAATTTTGGCACCGGATAATACTCTACTAAGGTAGTATTATGCTCAAAAAGTTTCAAGATGGAGATTTGACTGCAAGGACAAAATGATGGAGGGCTGCTGTGGACAAACAAAATAGGTTAAATTAAAAATAATGGTGGTTTTGATCTTCTTTTAGGTTAATAGAATTGATGGAAAAAAATCAGATTTTTAAAGATGGTCGAGCAACTAGCAACCAGTGCTGAACCACTTGAAATGGAATGACCCCTGAATGCTCTTAAACAGTGTGATGATATGTAGAAAAATTTGAAAATTAAAGCTTTCAAAAATTGGTTTAATTATTAAAGTGCATTTGGGATTTATAACAGCCCATAGCTGCCAATCAATTTCTTCGTTTATACTGCCATGATAAATTATCAACATCTTAAAGCAATAAATCAAATTTCTTTTTAATTCTGAACATTGGTATTAACACCAATAAAGAAAAAATTCTCTTTTATCTTGTAGCTAAGAATTTCTTTCAAAAGTAATTGTGATTGCTGCCTTTACATGATACAGATACATGCCAAATAGAAAAGCTCAATGCTATAAAATATTTGAACATATCATGTTTCTAATCTCATTGATATTTTTTATTAATTTTTTTTTAGCATATTTTAAACATGAATCAGAAGTAATGCTTATAAGTTGTTTTCCCCCCTTTTTCTTTTATCTCATTTTCAGATACACTGATCTAGGGGGTTAACCATATAGGGCACTCCCATAAAACATTGATTTTCCTAAAACTTCCTTAAATGAATAAGACTACCTCTCAAATTTTTAAATTTTTTTATTCAGATAAAAAGTTATTAATATTTTAATTCACCCACATGTAAAAGTAGCCAAATAATCCAAACAATGTTTTTAAAAAAGATGCACTAAGTTAAAGTATCAAAAGGTTTACTAAATGTTTTATTTACATAAAATGATGAAAGATGAGAAGAGATAATGAAACATGAGTTTTTAAAAAGCAGGAAACTTTTATTTCACTTTCTCCTCTTCCTCTGTACTTTCGCAGGTCTTAGATATGGGTTATCCATAATATCGTTGTCACCTGTAGAATCTTTGGGATTTTCTGAGTCTTCATGAACATCTAAAATGATTTTATCATTAAGCATTAATCAATGAAGCACAAAATTATACTTATTAAATTTTGCATACCATATACAGTCAATGCTTGTTTATACAAACCTCTTATTTTCACAAATAATCACGTTTTTAAGTTTTGCAAGTTGATCATCCTGAATTTAGCCTTATGAACATAATTATAATTTCACTTCCAATTTATGAAACAAAAAGAAATTGGAAATGATCTATTATATTTTATTTCATATTCATTTATCTTTATATTTGATTTTAGTTCAAGTTCACATGCTGCTATGGACGAGCTGCCACTGGATGAAAGTAATTCATGTTATGTATACCATTGCTTAAATTGTTTTGTTAAAATTTTAAAAATCTTATTTTTAAAATATGTCTAACCTCAGAAGAAATGTTTCAGATCTAATATAAAAACACATAGATATGACTCCAAATTTTAAAAAATTCAAGAAAAGTCAACAACAAAAGGAAATAATATGACACTAAATAAATGGGTGATTTAAAACTAAACTCACTAGCTTTATGAAAAGGTAGAAAACACAAAACAAAATAGAATCACACAGTTGTATGACTAAAAATTCTAAATTTTAAACTTTTTGCAGCTTCTATTCCTTTAATTAATTAAGTATGCTCAGTACAAATCATTTCCAAAAAAGTAAGTTTTAACAATTTACAGTTTAGTTTAGATTAGATTAGAATGATTAGTATGGTTTAAAACAGGAAAATATTTTTTGTTTTCACTGCAGTAACACAGATGCGTTAACTTATCAGGGGTCACAACCACATATTCCTTTTGTACTCAATATTGCTACTCAGATATTTTTACTTATTACTGATTTAACTTTATAACAGCTAATCAGGTTATAGATTTTTGTCATACATTACTAAGTGTACACAAGTTTTGAAGTTTTTGTTTACTAGTATTTTGTTATAGTGAGATTCACAGTATAAAAAACAAGCAACATATAAAAATTGCTTACATGGAGGGGAGTTCTTATTAGGATCTTCTATTTCTTCTTGGTCAAACATCTGGTCAGAAAATAACAACGCTGAAAACACAGGAGTGGGCGATGGTTTGCATGCTATTACTGAAATATAAAAAAATTAAAATGTATGAAAACAACAAAATTTAATATAAATACTATTATATTTGTAAATAGAACTTAACTAATTAAGCTACATCTACTTACGAGGAAAAAGGGAAACATCATCCGAAAACAGAGAATGTGTAGCTCCTGTTTTAGCTATAAATCTTGTTAGAGCTCTTTCTGTATCCCGTTTCTGTGTGGCCACCTTTTCTCTTATGGTTTCATACTCAGTTAAGGGTTGACGATGAGTCTAAAATTTTGAAATGGAAGTTAAAAAGAGCTTATCATAACACATAATTATAAAAACATTAAGATGCTTTGAAATTTTCTTACAAACCCTTCTTTTTTATTATGATAATTTGCTTTTGGATATTTACTCATTTATTTTAAATAGGAAAGTTAAGCATGACGTGAAATGCTCAATTAGAAAACTTACATGTCTTTAAAAAATAAAGTACTAATAATGGGTAAAAACAAATTGAATTTATTGTTTTAAAACCAGCTATTATACGTTGGTCCTTAAAATGAAATATGCATTTTATGGTTGGAAACAGATGTTTACGAGCTCTGCGTACAAACTGAGAGCATTGCAGCATCTTATGGTAATGTTATCAGGGGTCTGTCCAGACTTTTTACAACGGGTCCTGTTGCAATTTAAACCTTGTAAGTAATGCTAAATTGTTATATCACTTAAAGATAATAATATTAATACATTTATAAAAAGTTTTAGAAAGAATGGAACTGTTAATTCATTTTAATAAAAAAAATATGTTTTTTTTTTTAATATAAAAAAAATTAACTCAAATTTTGTGAAGGGTCTGGAAACAGACCCAAATTTCTTCTAAAAAGACCCCTGACTATAGAAATAAATGTACTCTGAACAGACATAATTTCCAGCATATAAATTACATTAATTGGTATCATAAAATAGTGCATAAAAATAAAGTTTTCACATACTCCTATCTTCTATTACTCATTACATTACATTAAATAACAAACATTCATTTTATATATAATCAAAGGACAATACAAAGTACTTATATATGCAATTTATTGTACTCACTGGAGTTCTAATGTAAGTATGAGGATCAGGGAAAGGTGGATAATATCCCCGATCTGGTATATAACCAGGTAAAGATTTCTTTTCCCCAGCCTGCAAAATACGGGAAATAGAAGCCCTGGGTAATGAGGTTGCTAAAAGCGAAAACAATCATTAGTTAAAATATACCAAAAACAAACAATTCAGAATTTACCTATAAAACCGAATGGCAGTTTTCATCAATCATTAAAAGAAAGAAGTAAATTTTATCTGCTCTATACCACTGAAAAATATTTTACAAGTACTACATATAGTCTTTGTAGTGTTTCAGATAGTGTAGTGTTCTTATATCAGAAAACTTGTCTTAAAATAATTTGTTTGTTATATATTGAGTTGTCTTCCACAACTTTTAATCAAAAATTTTTTTTTTGAAATGAAAGATAAATTAATAAAGCAATAAAATGTATTATATTCAAAGGTCAAATATTTAGGACTAAAAGTAGTTTTTAAAAATAATATTTTTAATCTTTTAAAATTAACAAACTTCTTAATTTAAAAAAAAAATAGAGCAGTTAATTCATATTAAGAAATATATCTCTGATACAGAAATTGATGCACAGCTTCTTTTTAATAAACTAAAAGAAATGACAGTAAGATTGGTTAAGGATGACCTAAACACTTTAATTTAAGAATTTGATTTAAGGTTAAAAACAAACTAATAAAAACCTAAATACTTACGAGTGGGTAACGTAATACGATTGTTGCGTTTAGCGTATGGAATGAGTGATTCAATATTCATACCTGGGAAAAAATAAATAGATCAGAAAATTTTAAACATCATAAAAACATTTAAATTTGATAAAAAACCAAGTTAATTAAAATAATATTTAAAAAGAATAATGTTATTCTAAAGTACATACCCATTTCAATTAAGGCTATTATGACATCACTAACAATTGCATCAGACCGACCACTAAGCTCACAATAGGAGCGACTGCTACGAGCCAGTTCTAACATGTCTGTAAAGAAAAAGAATCAACATTAAAACCTTTTCCAGGTTTATTATAATTCAAGAATTTTAAAGATTACATGGTGATACTTCCACAAATATTTGTAATTAAAGTATTATAAATATGCTATGATTAGAATAAAGGTTCACTGATGCAATGATTTTTTAGACTTAAGGTAGGATCAATCCATGTAAAAAATCTGTACTTAAATCTTACACCAAATCATGATCTATAAATCTATAGGCATCTTATCCTTAAAATATTTATTTTGCTAAGCAGTTATTTGTTGCATATAAGAGCCTGTTTTCCTGTTTATGAAAAAAATATTTCTTTTACACAATAAAGAGAGTTAGAGGCATAAAGAATACAGCAAAACTTCGTTGCATGAATAGAATTTTAATTGATGCCACTGTAGTGTTCGAAAAAAAAATTACAGAAGTGAATTTGTGCTTTGAACTAAGAGATATAATTTAATTGTCAATTAAAGTGGTTTTTAAGTTTTTTAAAATTTTATTAGTTTAAAAAAGGGAGTATGTCTGTAAAATATTACTGAAAAAACTTTTGAAGCCAGATAAACATGAATGAAATTTGCCAGGGGGTCATAGAGGGAAATGCCCCCCCTAAACATTTTCAAAATTTTCCATTTCATATCTGTATTTTCAGAGTAATTAAGAAGAGCATGCGACCAAAATTTTAAACTTGACAATAATATGGTTCCTTTTGTATCTAAACCTGGCTATGCAGATACGATACGAGTGAAATGTAATAAAAAAGCCCAATGAATTCTTTCTAGAATACCAAAAAGTGACTAAATAGGGCGGTTCTGAAGTCAAGGTTTTACATGGGGACAATATAACGATTAAGTCCGACTATAAAACAAAGTAAGTTAAAGTTTATCAAACGTATGATCCTTCAAAAATCATAAATGAGAAATTCTGACAAGTAATTTTTTGGGGGTAACGTGAGGGTTGCATCTACATAAAAGAAAAAAAAAATCCCGCAATAGTTACATCTCCCCCGAACAAGCCCGAGGTGTCAAGGATAAAAAAAATGCTTTCCCATCAGGTAGAAAAAAAAGAGGCCGGTGGATCTTTCCTTCAAGGTGCCTCCAACTCTTCCCCAAGCGAGGGCCCGCAGGCAGGCTCTTCACCCTACCCTTTCGCGCGGCGTCCTTGGGGGTCCCGGGCTGACCTTCCCGGCGCGCGGGCTGGCCTTGGTGCGCCGCCGTGACCTCTGCGCGCCCTTGGACGGGCCGCAACCCTTTCGCCGGGATGCGCGGGCGAGAGGCCCCGCGAAGGGATGGGCCGACGCGCATCGCTGCCCGCGGAGAGTGGCCGGGGTGAATGCACCTGCGCGCTCTCTGGGAGGATGGGTGATGCGGAGAGGAGGATGGAGCGATCTCGGGATGCTGTGATGATGATGGAGGGGGATTGCGTGGGTAGTGGGTATAGATGAGAAGGGATTTCTGAATGTGTGAAAGTGGCTGACTAGTTTGGGGGATCTGTTATAGGGTGTGGTGGGGGTGATGGCGATGAAGAAAATTTGTGAGATCGGGATAGATAAAAGGAAGGAGGTTGATAAAGTGGGTGTAGGAGGAGAAGGGATTTTTTAATGAGTGAACACAGTGGCTGAATAGGGATCTGTTTGAATGGGGTGGGGTGATGACGAAAAAAATTTGTGGGATCAGGATAGATAAAGGGGAAGGGGGTTGATAAAGTGGGTGTAGGAGGAGAAGGGATTTTTTAATGAGTGAACAGTAAATGGGGATCTGTTTCGGGGTGGTGGAGATGACGGAGACATTCTTGTAGGAGGATCGAGGTTGTATTTCGACAGTACTATCGGGATGAATAAATTGAGGAGGAGATTTGGGGGGTAAAGGGGTGGGGTGGAGATACAGAAGATCAAGGGGTTTATGTAGTATGTGAATAGTTTTGGATTAACATCGTTCGTGCATGCTTTATTTTGAAGAATTAAAGGATATTCAGACTAGTGGTTAAATGTTGTCTCAAAACCCGAACAGCCCCTACTTTAATTCAATAAATATAAAACACTTCTTTAGTTATCCCAAGCTTTTCCCATACCCTTTCAGTTTTCCTAAATATTTTACACTACATAAAAAAACCCATCAACAATACGCATTTGCTCCCTCCTAACTTTCTATAGCTGAAAATCAATCCGTAAACGCCTGTTGTTAGCAACAGGAACGGAATTACGTCACCTCCTTGATCACACCACTACCCATCCTGATGATGATGCACCGTGGAATTGAAACCGCGGCCATGCAAAATAGTGCCTTTACACGATGACATTGGTACGTCTACCCGACCTTCCGTCCAAGGAAAAATCCGATGCGAAAAAAAGTCATTGTTTGCATTTGGCGGCAGATGATGCAAAATCGGAGAAGGCTAGTGATGCAAAACTCAGGAGACCTTGGTAGTCATGGCTGCAGTGGAGTACAAGGATAGGAGCAAGGTGAACGGAGCGTTCGATAGAAATATTTCCGCTAAGTGCCGCTTTTTTTTCCCATATCCCCTTCCAAAGAAATGAACTTGTCCAAGAGCCACATATATAATGTGCTTGTTTTTTTTATGTAAGAACAATTAATGTAATGGTTTAAGCGGTATACTGCATCAGGTTCTTATAGATCTTGCTAAGTACAATTTTTTTAGTTTGATCTTTTAAAAAAATGTAATCATCTTTTAATTTTAAACAGAAAAAATACCATTATGCGATAAAGGAAAGAAAAGATTAAGAAAGAGGCAAGAAGATGACTCAAAAAAAGATTAAACACAAAATTACATAAGTACCGATTTATTCGTAAGCATTTTCACGTGGATGAAAATGGATAAAAAACGCATCGATAATTTTCGCGTTGTAATGTGAAATGTTCGTAAGATAGCAGCTGATAAAAGCAACTACATCTCTTTTTAAAAAATAAAAACATCCAAATTTAAAAATTTTGTTTGGTAGTTTCGATTTAGCTTCAGGACTAGGAAAACAAAACACTGCTCTTTATAATGGTTTAAAAATTAAACATTAACAAAGCAGAGGTCAGAGAAGTTTGAAATTGTGACGAGGGATAGTAGTCCTGAAGTCACTTTTGATAGATCTTTGACCACAACTCAACTTCACTCAGACTTAAATTCAGTACCGCAATATCACCAGAACCTTGGTTAGTTTCTAGAGAAGGAAAAAAATTATTTTTATTCGAATTTTTAAAGGTTTAAATGTTTATAATAACTCAAATAAATTTAATTCAATTAAAGTTAATAATTAATTTTTTTAAAAAACTATATTAAAACATAAAATTTTAGATTACTGGAGAAACTATAAGCAATGGATCAAGTCAGGGCAACTCTTTCACACATCACAAAATCGAGCTTCTCTGGCTTTATGAGTCTATGTGGCCATGCCATAACTATCTTCCCCCGTAATTAAGGAATAAAATAGACTGCACGACACGCGAGTGCTTTCTCCCTTGAAAAAGAAGAAGATGGTCTCGGCGGCGGGCGGTGTCAAAGCACCCGACCCTGAATCACAGGGAACGAAAGAAGCGCTCGTTTTGAACTTGAGCCTACCTTGAACAACCTGGGGTGACCTTCGGGAGCGGCGCTTGACCTAGATCGCGAGCCGCTTGACTTTCGGTCGCCCATACGGTGCCAAGGGCGGCCGCCTATTTGGGTTACGCACAGTACGAGACGGCCCGATCAGATAGTCTCTGGTCGCGAGGTGCGGCGAAGGTGACCGTGGCGGCGGTTTCAAAGTCAAAAGCGCGCTGGGTTCGCGGACCTGATAATGAGCGCGGATATGTGCGACCGATTTGGTGGAGGTCATCACGTTTCATTGTTTTTGTCAATAACGAAAGTTAGGACGACGTCACCGAGTAGTGAGTGACGTTGAATACAGCTGAACAAAGGCGCTTTATCTACACTTAGAGCATTACGCACGTAGTCGGTTTTTAAATGTGATTTTACGGTAAAAATACAACCTGCAAACACTAAACATATGGTTTAATGTCCTAAGTGTGGTTATAAGATTATATCTTGCGGATTGCCCCTTTTTTTTAAACAGAATCATTCAGCCCATAGATTTCCCCCCAGTTGTTGTTGATCCCCAAAATCCAGTTGGACTAGATTAGGTCCATAATATTCCTTCAGGTGACCTTCTATGAGTAGCTCTTTTTTACTGAGGTCTTAATTATTCTTGCAAATTCCAAGAATGCTTGGCTAAAAATGCCCAATATTTTTTTTCATTTTCGACCAAACCGAATGTTTATCATTCATACAAACAACAGTCGAAAACATCCTAACGCAATATTGAAATTACAGAACTACAACCAATTTTATAATAATCCTAATTTGCAGCAACTTTACGTTTTTATTCCTTGCAGATACAATTTTAATTCCTCCTCTTTTAATATAGCGGCATAACTTTTAGATGACCCTTTCCAAGAGCATCAATTGTGCTCATAATTATATTTTTACATAAAAAAATTGACTACTCCCTCAACTTAATAAAGGGAATATTGAACTAACCTCACATTCCAAACCCATTCTCTTAACTCCTAATACAATCAATTATTGGATTTCCCCTTACACACATATCCTCGGACTACTTACATCCGAAATCAATAGGCATTTGACAGTTTAGTGTCACCGAGGGCAAATGAGGTCTCGCGGACAGGCGAAAACGCACCACGCGGAAACAAAAGATTCACTTTCACCAAAATCCAGAAAAAGAGGAGGCCTACTGATCCACTAAACTCCCCTCGTCTTCCGCAACCGATATACGAACGCGGAACGGTCCGGTCGACCCCTTCCGCACTCGGGGTCCGAAACGGGGTTTCGGGGGCGAGCGGGCAGAAAAGTGGGGTATCGAGGGTCCTCTCAAGGATGTGGAGCGGCGAGTACGGAAGTCTCGGAGTTCGGAGTCGGGAAGACGCGGGGTAGTCGGACCTAGAAAGGCGGAATCGGGGCCCTAATTGGAACAGGTGGTGTCGCGAGGTCGAGGACGAAATGTTGAAAACGAGAGGAGGTCGAGGGAAAAGTAGGAAGTGGGTGATCAGGAAATTTTATAGTGAACTAGATTAGAAAGGCATGACAACAAAGGAAGATGCAAACCCTTCGAGGTTGATTCAGTTTGACTTTTTTCGAATGTAATTTTTTTTCCAAATTAAAAAAAAAATATTTGGTCTATAAAATTGCTAAAACCTACACACACATGTAACTTAAAATGTTTTAAAATATAATTCGAGCATTGAAAAAATTAGTCCCGAACTTAAAGAGACGGAATTTATAAAAGTGTGAATTTAACCTGCCATATATGTCTAGTCCCAGGTAAAATCGAAATAGTAAATTATTAGCTGAATTATTTTAAAAAGAACGCAGTACACAAAGCTATTAAAATCTTGAAAACAACTTTAACTGAGACTATAAATTGGAAAGGATAATATAGACTAGCTAGAGTGAGTTTTCAATGATTTCAAAACTCTGACACTGAATGTTTGCTTCTTGCTGAGCAGACCTTTTCGTTAAATTGTTTTTGTTACAAGTGTTCATTTAAAGCAGGAAAGCCAAACATCAAAGAAGGGGTAGGAAAAAGATGTTGCTTTTTCAAATTAAGAATAAATTATGTAATTATGTATATTAATAAGAAATTATAATAATTAATAAAAATATTACATAGAAAGGGTTTAGAGTAAAATTAATAAAGAAATGTAGCACTATAATTTTATATGTATTAACTATAATTTTACAATAAATTAATACTTACAAATTGAAATTGCATACAAAAATATTAAAGTAGTTTTGACCTCAAGTTTTTTATTTAGGATAAGACAGAATAAAAATTTATAAAAAATTCAAAATTATTAAAATTAAAAAAAAAACAATTAAAATTAATTAAACATTCAATTCGGGTAAAATAAAATTCTTAGCCCCATATTTTTTCTTTTAAATTTTTCTGATATTCTCAAATAAAATATAAATCAAGACGTAAATAAAATATCCTTCTCCCAAAAAAAAATTCCCCGTCAGGTAGTGCCACCTATCTTCCACAACTAAAAACGAAAGTCCTTCCGCCAAAACAACTCGGGAAGAAAAAGTAAAAGTTCTCGTGCGTGACTGGCATCCCCAGCACTTTCTCCTCGCCCGCGAAACGGGGTCAGCGGCCCCCTGAAGAGGCCTCTCGCGCCCCACATACCTCGCTCGGGGGCCGTGGGTGCATCGCCGAGTGACCTCCAGGGTGCCGGGAAGATCTCGGTCAAAGTGGGACAGCAACGGCCAAGGCTGGGCATATTTGGGGCAATGCTTGGTGATGCTAGGCACCCCTCATGGAGAGAATGGACCCGACCGTGCCCTTGGATGAGGGTGTTGCGGATGCAGGTGCAAAATGGACTCGTCCGGATGGAGGTTGGGCGATGTCCTGCCAGGCGTGAAGGGAGTCGTGACCGTTGAGGGATTTTTTTTGGGGATATGCGTTCTCAATAGAGATTATAAAAAACGACTTCCCTCATAACAAAATGCATAATCTTTTTTATTAGATTGATAGGCATGATTAAAGTCTTAAGATATAGAAGATGGTATATGGACTAAATGTCTAAGTATCTAGGATTTAAGCCCCCTCCTGGGGGGGGGGCTACGGAATTCAAATCTACGAAATAAAAGCATTACTACGATAAACAATTATCCAAATAATTAACTCAATTTCAAGTATGCATTCCTCTCCAAGCAGAGAATCTGGGATTTTTGTCTAGTCAGAGGGCTATTGTCCCAGAAGGATTGTATCAAAGTTAATTTAGAGTTTTATGGGGGTAGACGAAGTTGATTTCCTTAATCAACATCATCTTAAATTCCTATATTTCATATTTTCTTGAAAATGAAGAAATTGAAATAAATTGGTGAAGGGAAATTTCATTAAAATGAAGAAAACGGTTCGACTCTGGGGATTAAACTTCATAGATGATACTAAACTATAGGGAAGAGGAGAAAGAAAGGCAAACTGAAGAAGTCAGTGTAATTACAGGTATGCATACTCATATAATGGATATCTAATTATTAGTACTACTTAATAAATAACAAACGCTAAGAAAACTCCTTCAAATGTTCGGCTAAACCTTCACTTTATTTGATTTATTTCAGGATTACACAATAGTGGGTGTGGTAGTTTAAAAATTTAACAGCAATAAAACGTCGAACAAAATTCGATTCTAAGTCTGATAAACGCGTAACTTGAACCACAAAGGTCAATAAATGACAGCTTAAATTAACATCGAATGACAGTTTATCAGTGGTTATGATGAATCGTCCCAGTCACAACTAGGATATTAATGGTAGTAACTTGCACCAAGAATAAATGGACAGGGTTACGAAACCCCCGACACGATTCCATCACCGGTTTGAACTTGGAAGAAAAGTTCAACGGGCCAGCCGGACCATGCATTTTGACATTGGCCCGACTTTCTACTGCATGAACTCTCGCACTATCATTTCGGTGGGAGGGTCACCTTGAACGGTGGATGCAGCGACCCGGGCCGTCTCAGGTGAGCGATCGAGGGGCCGGCCCTTGACCCAGTGCGTCCCTTGTCACCTCCTCTGCCCCACATCGCACCCGCCGCGACCCCACTGACACCGTGCCCCGCATCCGTGACCCACATGAGATGCGCGACAGCTGACAACAACACTCCATTAATTGATTGGGAGCGATACGAGGATGATACTGACACTCACTTCCCGCTTATGTAAGAGAAAAAAAGAAAGAGGATCACGCAATGTTTACGTTAGGGAAAGGAGGGAAGGGGTTTCTGAATGGGGGAGATATTGCATCACAATAATTGAAAATATATTTTATAACTAGATAAAGCAGGAATTGTTATACCAGATGCGGTAAAGTGTTTTGAGATTGCTTTATCGGATCTCATGGCGTTTTTTGCATTACCCAAAATATTTTAGTAGTTGCAGTATTTTAAAATAAAAGAATATGGTCCTTATTGAAATAATTCACAAGGATGAATTAACGAAAATGGGAGACAAAAAGCTGTGAATGGAAAACAAACAAGAATCTAAAAGTAGGTTTAAATAGGTTAAGCTAATGAATGGAAAGATATTATTTTAATAAGACACTTAAATTGATGATTTCGAGATACTTTAAACAAATGAGGTAGGATTTCCAGTATATTTGATGTTTCCTCGAGGTTTAGGTTTTAAAAGAAGCCGAAACCAGGCAGTATAATCACTCAAGGTGTTTGAAAAAAAAGTTGACAGAATGGGGAACTTTCACTCCAGACAAAATGACGAAAGCGAAAGGAGATTTCGCCAGTAAGGAAATAACGGTCCTTCGCTCCGATTCCACCAATTTCCCAAGACGCAACCCAATAACCAGGGCCGCGAAAAAAAATCTGGATTAATCCACCGAAAATGAGAGAGAACCGCGTAAAAAGGGTCACTCCCCGACTTCCGCTCCGCTTTCTCCATCCTCGTCCCCTTTCGGATCGGACGGGCGCGAAAGGCTTCCTGCCGCCCTGCTCCACTTGGGCCGGGCGGCCTCGAAAAGGCGAGCTGTGGCCCTGGGAGCCCCTGGACAACCTACAAATCGCAGGCGGCGGCCTTCGCTCCCCGGCCTGACCCGGGAGAAGGTGCGCTTTCTTCTTCCCGGAAGGAAGGGATGAGGCGGAAGAGAAAGTGAGAGCGAAGGTCGGGAGAGTTTACTTGTTTTGTGTGGGTAGGGAGGGTTCTCTCGTCTCCATAAGTGAAGGCCGACGTCTCATTCAGACTTATCACTTTTGTTATTCATTTTGGAGGAATCATCCAAAGTGAAAAGTTTAACTTCGCGTTTCATTCTTTGCTAATTTACTTTTCTACGCTAACTAGCGATTCGAAGGAGTGAATCAATCATTCAAGATGAACAGAGAAAGTGAAAGAGTGTGAATGAGCCTTAAATTAGGTGGGTAGGGGGAGATGCGAGAAGGCATGTTGGATGTTAACTTTAACTAGTGATGAGAATATTACAACCTAAGAAATAACATGGAGTATGGAGTTATATTCTGATCCCCCTTATTAAAATTTATTAAAGGATAATTGGGGAAGTTAAAGTAATATTTGTAATATTGTTGTACAATTACCAATCTTTGAAATTATATAGATAATAACCTAGAAAGGTCTTTTAAACTGTCTGAGACCTTCCATGAACTACTCAATTTATGTAATAAAGGTTTAAACAAAATTTAGAGCGACTGAAAATAATGTTTTGCTGATATATTTAGACATTTGACTGAGGCATTTTAATTAAACGTTATACAATTTCGGCGATTTGGTACATAAAAATTATTATAAGGTATAAAACATGTGATATTATAAGGTATAAAATGTATTTTATTATGGCCACAAACAGGAAAACGATTTTTACCAACGATTTACTATTTAAACTAATCAATCGCGTTCAATTTCTTAGCTTAAAAGTGTAAAATTACTATACGAACGAGAGTGGATTGGAACTGAAATGGACCCAGAAAGACACAACGGATAAAGCAAGAGGAGTAATGCAGTGAAAAAAACTATCACAGAAACCCACCTCCATTCCAAATTTCCCACTCAATAATGGACTCGCCATACTCCACAATGGACTCGTCCCACCCAAACAAGATCGGTCGTACCCAATTCTCCCCCTCCCTCCACAACAAACATCCCACACCCCCTCGAACACAAGCCGCCCTTGACCCACCAGGTAAGTGGGTCGCTCGGGGACTCCGAAGGTCTCCTCTTCACGGTCAGGGGACGCGGATCGCGGGCACGGGGTCGCTGGGACCGAAATATGGAGCACTGTGTCGAGAGGCTCGGGTACAGGTATCGCGAAGACGCAGACTCGGGTCTTCTTCGAGTCGTCTTGGGATTCCAAGGCCAAGGTCTGCGTTCCAGACGGTCATCGTCTGGGCTGGAGGAGTCAGATAGGAGATTATCGCGGAGGGAAGGGTTGCTTCGAGTCAATGTCGTTCGGGAGGCCTCTCTGAGGAATTCGGGAGGAGATGATAGTAGGGCAGGATTCCAGAAGAAAAAGAAAAGAACGCGGATGTTAGGGACCGAATGATCAGAGGACGTGAAGAAAAATTATGCATTAACTATTAATATCAATTATCTAGCAAAAAGGACAAAGGGAATTCTTTCTGTGAATAAGAAATTCAGTAGGTATTTTATAATATGGTATATCTCTCTATATATAATGAAGGTGTCCCTGCCTGCCTGCCTGCCTGGCTGGCTGGCTGGGTTCCTGCCTGGGTTTGTCCGGAACAGATTTGGCTCAATTTCTCCAAAACTACCCGTCCGAATCGAACCAAACTTGGTACACATACGTATGGGGACGGGGGAAAGACAATGACATTATTTCCAAATTCCTAAAACCACCCCTTCACCCTCTTTTAGGCCTTTTTGTAAAAATCGCCTTACTTCTCCACTAAAGAAGATCTGTTTAACTCGCATTGTTGCAAATAATACAACAAAAACCATTTTAAACATAAAACAAAGTATTTAAAGATAAAACTTGGCTAAAATTGTTTTAAATGTTTTAAAAAGGTTATTAATAATTTAAAAAATTAAAAACGGCCCTTATAAAAAACTTTATAACAGTATTTTCTTATTAAAAACTTCATTTTCCATGAAACTTTAAGTTGAAATAGAAAGTTTTAAGAATTAGACTGGTTAAAGTAAAGATTACATCATGCAGTTTTTTTTAGAAAGTTGATGATAGAAACACTAGATCAATTTGTTATTTAACCTTATAATTTGTTTCTTTGGTGTAGTTTAACGGGATTTTTTTTTTCAATTTAAACAGGGGGTATTTACAAATTTTGGGATTTCAAAAGTCTGTAATAATTTTAATGGATTTTTTTCACTTAGAATGGATAATTGGGTAACTGTCGTAATTAAATGTGCAACACCGGAACTGGATGGTTAGGTTAGATTTACACAGTTGGAACCGGGAGGGAAAAGGCACAGGGAGCACGGTGATGAAAATGCACCGGGAACACCGAGATGAAAAGGCACCGGGAACACCGAGATGAAAAGGCACCGGGGACACCAAGATGAAAAAGGCACCGGGATATGAAAAAATACTGGGAACACCGGGATATGAAAAACTACCAGGATGATTGGTAATTATGGTTACAGAAAATTAGGCATGTAACTTGAGAAAATTTTAATAAATTGATACGCTCCACCCGTGCAAGGCCGGGCATATCAGCTAGTAATAAATATTAAAATGAGGTAAATATAGTGAATATTAGGAAGATAAAAAAATCAATGGGATGTAACAAATTATTACTTTTGTTAAGAATGTGTAATAAATAAGAAATAATTATTGATAATCCAAATTTTCGATAAAATTTTTCTTTTTTAAAATATTGCAATATTTTAATTTTTCTCACATCAATCTTTTTAAAAGCTATTACGTAATCTGCAACCTTATAGTAATTGAAACACAATATTTGCTTTCAGTAATTTCTTTGAACACCAAAAGAAAACTTCAACCGGCTTATAATATCTTCTACATAAACTAATTCATTAAATAAGTATTCTAATGTTCTTTTCATTATAAAAAATATAATCAGTTCACCCAATTACAAAATCAAATTATTCATATTATATAAACACAAAAGTTAGGTTTTCTCTAAATTTTAATAACCTTCATAAAAAAAATCATCTCCAACAAATGGTTGTTGTACTTCAATCGTTAATATAGATGGTAGCAGCAACAATTTTCAAATGCTCTAAGTGCTACATAATTTTGCCGATAGATAGCAGCACCACTAACTTTGAAGGAACCTCCAAAGACCACACTTTAATATTTTTCCAACAGATGGCAGCACCACTTTTTTAAGGCAGCACCGCGTCCTATTTTGAAGGGTACAAAGGTTTTACGAAAAGTACAACAACTTTAATGTAGATGGCAGCAGGAAAATAATTTTAAATTTTAATGCGATAATTGAGAACTTATATTTTTTATTGAACATACATATTAAAAAAAATAATCAAATTTATTTGTCCAGGTTCAGTAATTTTACTGATGTACAAGAAAATTTTTATTTCATAAGAGATCATTAATACTTTATTTTGTATTAACAATAATAAGCAAAATTGATAATTATAAAAATTAAAACTTTTAATAAACAAAAAAAAATTCTCGGAGTATCTGAACTACACTACTCATATTTTTGTGTTCTTTTTACCAATATCTTTCCAATAGAAAAAGTCAAAATTTTATAATAATGAAAAACTCCTTTTCCCTGAATTTTTTTTTTACAGGAGTGCAGATCAGGGTCTGCCAAAATTCTTGGGAAATATAATTATATTAAAAAAAAGTATTCCACAAATTTGTATTTAAAAAAAATATTTTTAATAACAATTAAATTAAAAAAGTAATAAAATTTATTTGCAATATGAGGTAATTCTGTTTTAACTAAATATATCAGGTATTACAATCCGATTTCACTGAAATAAATTTGTCATAAATTTGAAATGGGACTCAAGAACAATTTTAAAATTCTTGAGATTTCAGTAAAACAATTATAGAAAAAGGAAGAGAAAATGTTTTAAAGTAAGAGAACAACATCCAGTTTCTTCACTAACAAGTAAATAAACTAATATGTTTTAAAAAAAAAACCTAATTTTTTTTCTACAATTAACTGCACTGCACTTTCCGCAGGGAGCGGGAAATCATCTTTTTTATTATTTGTTTTTATTTTTTTAAAACAATTTTCGGTTCGGAATACCAAGTTTCTAACACAAATCAAACCCCCCAACCCAGCTTTCCCAAAACCGACACCAAGAGCCGATCCCAATTCACCTTTTTTATTTTTATTATTTTTTTTAACCTTTCTCGGCTCGGAATACTAAGTTTCTAACAAACATCAAACCCACCAACCCAGCTTTCCCAAAAACTACACCGATCCAAATTCACCCTGACAACATACATAATCAAAAACCAACAGGGTCGAAGCGCGACCTCGATGCCTAGCCTAGCTACACTGACACGATGACCGACGCACCCCGATAAAACACCGAAATCCAAATCCACCCAAAAAAAACACCCGGAACACGGAAACCCGCGGCCGAGCTGCGGAAGAGAAGTCCGATCGGCGGTCGCACCGAGGAAGCGAGGCCCGGCGAAGGGAGCGGAAAGCGGCGCGGTGCGGAAGATGCGGGGCGAAGTGGGTCGCGAAACTGAGCCACTGGGTTGGTGAGTGAGCGGTCTCGCCCCCCCGAATCGGGAATAGACTCGCCCGGTGGAGAGAGAAAGTGAGGCCGGGATAGGGTGAGTCTATTCTGGAGGAGGGGGATTCTGTAGCCCTTTGTGGATAGGTGTCGCATGGAAATGGGGAGGAGGAGTGTGTGTTGATAAACAAGGAGATGCAGGTGAACTGATAATGGCAGGTGGCATTGATATTGATTTAGGATAATTAATTGAATGATATTGATATGAAGTTATTGAATAAGGGGTCACCCAATAATATCTCATTAAATTATTTAATTTTAATCCCCCCATATCTGATTAAATCTACTAAATATTCAATTTTCCCCACTTATTAGATGAGTTTCGAACACCTTTTGGCTATTATTTGATCGAATAATTCCATTCTTATTTTAAATGGACAGAGTATAGTTCTTAGTTCACTTAATCTATTGTTTTTGAGAAAAATGTCTAAACCTTTTTTTGCACTACCCACAAAAGGATTGTCATAAAAATTTGCTAATTAATAAATAACTTGAATATGTACAAAAACTGAAAATTAACAAAATTGGCTGTAAACCATAGATTAATGTATACATATAAAAAATTTAGCATTGTTTTATTTCATTAACTGAACATACGCTAATCACATTAATTAAGCAGAACAGACCAATTAATTCCGAGATACAAAAAATGGTATAAAGCAGTTTAATGAGTAAATTTTTCAAGGCTCTTTATTGTTTACATGGATAGTACACAACTTAAGGGCTATATGTTGTTTCTCAATCTTAACTACTTTATTTTGAACTTGGTACCCCCTGATCTAACAATGAGAATACTACTAAAGAGTAAAACTAGTTCGAAAGACTAAAAGAGGCACACAAGGAGGATATGAACTCCTCACACCGTTCGATCTCAAAACCGTCGTAACCCCAGACGATCGCCCTTCACCACTAAAAACACCACCGACCCTCGAAAACAAAAGTCACCTTCAATGACCCACCAGACGATCCAAAAGGTACAGGAAGACCCCAGTTGTCCTCCATACCGTCTCCAGAGCCCCTTGAACCATTTAAGCAACCCAAGAGGGAGAGTCCACTATCTGGAAAGAGGTAGCGAGGGATTCTCCGCCGAGGTAACCTTGGCATTGCCTCGACCGCGATCCAGATCCATGACCGTGTCATCCCTGGTGTACCACCGATCTCACCTACAATCGACCTGCCTTGTCCTCCTGCGGCCTCCAAAGGGATGGAGCGACCTGGAACGGTTAGGGCCTCCCCCATTGTCCGATGACGTTTTTTCACGCCACAAAGGGCCCAGAGACGAGGGGAGGAATGCCAGGTATTCGCCTGGAGACCTAGTTCCATGGGGGTGTGCTGAATTGAGCCCCCCTTTACATTCAATAGATGCAATTTGAAAAAGTGGGTGCTATATTTTATTCATTGAGCTATGATGTGGGTTGGTTGGTTAAATTTTTGTGGCACAAAGTATGACAACATTAGAGCATAAGGCGTCAACCAAAGTGAGGCATGAGGGATTCCTGTTGGATGTTAGAAGCACTGCAAAACCTTTTCTGAATAACACTAACCGAATCTTAGAAGTTGAATCCCTGAAGCGTATTTTATTCAAATGTTGAAATTGTGCCAGCATTCATCTTAAGTGTATCCTCATTAACTAGGGGGTTTCCACGAGCCTAATATTTAGTTCATTGTTGTAAAAAGTTTTGAATTCAAAAAC
Source organism: Tetragnatha montana (assembly GCA_963680715.1). Lineage (NCBI taxonomy): Eukaryota > Metazoa > Arthropoda > Arachnida > Araneae > Tetragnathidae > Tetragnatha > Tetragnatha montana. The sequence goes on from OY796675.1 coordinate 21,864,566, forward strand.
TGGGAAAACCTTACTTCGAAACAATGTAGAAAAAAATAATTTAAGGGAGATAATTTGAAAGAGGAAGAATGAGGAGGGCCTTCGTTTGTGGGCTAATTGACCCCCTCATGCCCTCCAGAAGACTTATTTTTGGTAATAAAATCAGTGACTGTAAAACTCTAACATTGCTCTTTTTCTAAACCCATACAAAAAACCCATACATCAAAAGAAATTTCACTTCACTAAGAATGGTTTAAAAAAGGAACTAAGAAGCAAACGGGTTAGATTTACTTTTCCAAACGATTTCCAATAAATATCAGAAAAATAAGCCACATTATGCGCCTAGTAGAATTATTTATTAATGCTACTGCTTTCAATACCCCATAATTTACCTTAGTTTCTTTATTGGGATTAATGGATCGCCATTGTTCGTAAAAACCTCCATTGAGAACATGGTTTGCTCCTATTTGGAAACTAAAAGAAACTAGATAAACGACCTCCTTTCTGGAACAAACACAAACACTCAGGAGAAAGCGATAAAACTTTCTCTACCCCACATTGCACATCGCGGTTTCCTCACAACGCGACCGGGATCGATCCATTTTTTGACGAGAGGTGAGGCGGGCATGCATCCCCTCCCAGTAGAGGCACCAAAGGGGTGCCCGCGACCGTCCCACTTTCGAGGTGTCAGGAAGCGCTGCCGGACGCCCTGACCTCTTTCGGGGCGCCGCTGTGCCCGAAAAGCGCCGACCGGGAAGTGGGCTGCCCGACTTTTCCACGGAGAGAGATGGTTGCGGAAACAAAGAGGCGCGCGGGCGGAATTTCGGTTTCGGTTTTTGCGCCAACTGGGGTGGGAGTGAAAGTGGACTGCGTTTCTTGACGCAACAGGCGTTGAGTGAAAGTCGGACCTACTTTCATTTGGACGTTATGAAATCAGTTTTTTTTTAAGATTTGATTTAGAACTATTCTCTTCACTGTTATTTTGTATAAAATCTATGGCCACGTATTATTGGACGAGATCATGTATGAATACTTTTTCAATGGACGCAAAAAAAAATAATTATAATGTCAATAGCTAAAAATTTAAGAAAAGAAATACCTATTTCAATCTCAATAAAATATACTAATGCCCTGAGAGTACTAATAAGAAAATAGGTATACTAAGGGGTTCTAAAAGTAGAAAATAATAGTAATCAGAAAATAAAATTCCCCTTCATTAACGTAATTCTATTATGATATCAGGCTAGATAAAGGATTATAATAACAATTTCTTTATTGATACTGTGAATATGCCTCCCATAAAATTACGATTTCACACTTTCACTACCACTAATTAGAAAATCACTCTTACTCATAAAAAGACGATTTTTCACAGTTTAACGTATCTCGAAAAGAAGTAGCCAAACTTCTCAACAAAGACCCGATAGTCCAAAACCACAACAAACAAGAAAAGAAAACCAGGACCGCCATCATTCAGACGATTCCATTCCGTTCCAACAACCCTCCTCCCCTCCCGAAACAAAGCAAGACCAAGTCAAGGCCGCACTCTACAAAACGGAGGTCGGCCGCGAGTTCACCGCGAAGAGGTCAAGCAGCCAAACAACGCGGAGTCAACGCTCCCATCTCCTCAAGGACCTCTCTCGCTGGCAACAAACAAGGCAGCCCCGCCGAAAATAGCCGACCGTGAACTAACCGAAAGGCGGGTCGAAGACTCCGCTCGGGTTCAGCCCGGGTCGTCAGCCCCCGAGCGCCCTTCGCGCGTCCCGCGGTGACCCGACGGCGGCCTTCGAAAGCGAGAGTGCCCCTCGGTGGGGATGTTGTTCTCCCGATATTGTATTGGAATGTTGTTTGTTTGTTGTCGACGTGTGGGTTCGGTGATCGCTGTGCGAGGTCAGTGTGGGTTGTTGGATCATGCCGATTTGCGGGAGGGGGGATTGTGGAAGAAGAGTCCATTCTTCGGAGTGTTACCGGTTGTAGCATTGGAAGCTTTCCCTTCTTATGAGAGAGTTTTGTATTATATGTTAGCTTTGAACGAGGATGAAATAGCTCGTATGTCTATGTACTTGTCTATTTCAATAAAGGATGCTTCTAAACTGATTTAAAATTAAATAAAATATTTTTTTTACTAGTATAAATTCGTAATAAATTACAAGGTGCCGAATCTTTAAAAAAAAATGCTTTCCCATCTTGCTCCCAAAAATTCCGTGGGGCTTAGGTCACAGTGTTGGGAACAATGGATCAGTTTTAAACATATGATCTGATTAACACAAGTTAGTAAATAATAAATTTTTAAAAGCACAAATACATAAGCGTTATATTTCATTTAACGCGCCCAAAATATTTTCAATTTTAATATCTAAAAATATTTCACTTGTAATTAATTATAGTACAATAAACATATTTATTAAAATATTTCACAAATAAAAAAAATGATCAACTACTGAAAAAAATAGTATGGGAAAAAGCCAAACGGAATACGCCATACTTGTTTGAAGATTCCAATTTTTTAATGTCAAGAAATTTTGTTTGCAATTGGGGAGTGCATGTCAAATAAACTTGAAATAACACTTCTGATAAAAACATCCCCTCCCACCTCCTAAAATCATGACCTAACGGCCATCAGAGAACATCCAGATCAGATCAATGGGTCACAACGAGAACCAGACTGTCCTCAAAGTTCACTTCTCCACTTAAGAGGTCAGGGGATGAACTGACATAATCCACCTGAAAATCCACAAAACGACACTCCAGACGACCCAGGTCCACCCCATTTCTCCGACACTAAAGTTCGCGGCAGGTGAGAACGGGAGCACAAAGAGGGGAGAAAGCAGGTGCGCCTCAGGTTTACGGGGGTATAAAGGGGCAGCCCGGTTACCTGGATAGCATGTGGGGCAGATCGGAGCATCATTCGGGTCATTCGAACAGGAGTATCGAGGTTTCTGATACGAGTGAGGGCCAGGGAGGTGGTTTGATGCGAAAAAGGGAAAAGTGTACGTTGGACTTTATGGGATATGTGAACCAGGGCGGGTTAAGTTGAGGGAAGTTGTACGAGTTGAGAAATTGTGATCCGAAAAAGAGAGAAGGATTCTGAAGAGTACAAATGAAACACTCGAAGCGGAAAACAGTGCATCATAGTTTATCATTTTAATGGATCAAAAGAGGTTTTAACTGAATGTAATAAATAAGATGAAAGCAGAGAGTAATAAAGGACTACCAATTTATTGGGGATCAAGATTTTTAGATTAGACGGACTTAATATTTATTAGAAAGAATCCTGGAACTGGATAAAAATAAAAAAACATGTTTAGAAAAATCAGCTACAGTATAAAGATGTAATATTGCATTCAAAATAACAATAGGATCTAACAAATTTATGCACAAGTTCTTAATGTGAATTCGGAGCATTTCTTAGGTACTACTACATTGTCCCTTTTTTCATTCCTCATGAATAAGAGCGGGATGATTGAGATCAGATTAATAAAGGTTCATTTATAATTAAAATTTCTTTGCATTAAACAAATTTATTGCCAATTGTGTATTCCAGAGAGGGAAATTTTTTATGGGTGTAAAATTATGAGATTTTTTTTCATAAGATCTTTAGGCAATAAATATTGTAATTATGGTGTGAGGTTTTTTTTATTGAACTCAAACATAAAATGATTCTTTAGAGTGATTTAGGAGATTCATTCAAAATATTTTTAAATTTATTTATACATTTTATTAGGATATCTTTAAGATACTCAACATTAAAATTACAGAGATGAAAGAAAATACATCCAGAGCCACTTCCATCAAAAACGTCACGACAGCTTAATTCAATCCTCAGAGACCCCTGTCGGTCAATACACAAAGGTGCCAAGAGCATTCACTTTCTAACCTCAAAAACGACTTCCTGACCTTCCCCAATTTCACTTTCTAACCCGGAAGGTCCTTCCTGGTTGGGGTCCGGCCTCGGAGAACCAGGACTCGAACCGAGAGGCCCTTTTGGGGCCGGGGCCGACGCGGAAGGCCGGGGCCCGAAAGGGGGTCACCCGCGCTCGATCTGGGGCCCATCGGGTCACCCTCACGGCAAACTGGGCCATCCGCTATTGTCCCCTCGCCTGGTTCCCTAGATTCGACGAAATTCCGACGTCCGGGCCAAGGAGAACCGCGGAAGATGAGGATATTGGAGAGTCGTTCTGAATTTGGGACGAAAAAGTGACTTTCGCCTCGTTTTTTGAGGGAGAGAGTGGGGAAAGTGAGGCCGGAGAAAGGAGGTTGGGAAATTAAAACGAACCGATGAAGTGACATATAGAGAATTAATTGGGATACAAGTTCTCAAAGGGACATTGGTCCCCTTATAGGAGTAATAGAAGGCCGGGATGGAGGATGGCAATAATATACATGGCAAAAAAAAAATAAGGGCAAGCAGATGGGTTAATATTGTTTGGTTGTGAAGGGATTTGGATTTCAGTCAGCCAAACATGATTTGCGTTAGAGAAAGAGAGGAAAAACAACTGAAAAAAAAACTAAGGATTTGATTAGGAAACCTTTACTCACTTAAAAATAAAACAATCCACAATTTGCCTAACATGGGATGATAAGCTCTGAAACATGCAGATGGCCATCGGGTAGTAACTGAATGTTTTTTTTTTAAATTGATGGGAAAACCTTAATAACTTTAAATCGCTAAGCGTGTAATTCAATTATCCCGTAAAATGTTAATTTATAACACAGTAAAATTTATTTGGTGGGGATATCTACACATGAAACTTTTGCTGCAAACTTTGTAATGATCCTCAAAATTACTTTCCTTCATATAATTAATCTGTTAAGTTAAAAAAAAAGATAATGCCTTGGATACATAACACGGGTATGTATTTATGAAATCGTACAAGCCATAAAATTTACGCCATATTGAGAAAGTGGCACTGCACAAATCCCCAAATCGAAGACCTCCAAACGAATCAGAACAGAACCTTTCACTTTTTCGGAAGGTCGGCCATCCTCAAAGGTCCAACCACCCCACAGTGTCCTTTCCTCGACCCGAGTCACCCACAAACCCCACTCGCGTCCTCCGCTGCCCTCTTTTCGGTGCCGGGGCCCTCGCGGTGCCCCACTTCGCACCGGGCGGCCCCAGATTCAGTGCGTGACCGGCCAAGGGCAGCCGAGGTCGGGACCTCGAAACCAGGGGGCCGTTGACGTGGGCCGAGGACAAGGCCCCGATGAAGCGCAGGTGTCAGGTGATATGTGTCACAAGACAATTGAAAATGGTGTGATGTGAGGTATCTCATTTGATAACGGTTAGTATGGTGAGAATTCCCAATGGATTTATCAATGTTGAACGGAACTTGTGATATGTTTATTGATATGAAAAAGGGGTATACGTGATAAAGAATCACGTAGAAAAGAGCTTTTTCTTTTCGTATAACCATGCTATGTAAAACATATTGAATAAAGAAATGAAAGTCGAGCATCTTTAAATAACAATAGAAATTAAATCGAGTCTTATTGCCTTTAAAGATGTTAATTTTTAGGACAGGGGTTTATCAAGTAACAAAGAATACAGTTTTATGAATTTAAAAATAATTTAGTATAGGAATTATGCTGATGTTCAAGAATTAAGAATCTCTAATTGATGTTGTAGAAAATATTATACATGCATCATGCAATGCTAAGTTTAAAGGGGGTTAATAGCTTATTCTTAAGTTTAATAAGCCGAGATTTCTAAGAAGCCAAATAGTTGTGATCTTTCAAAGATAACCAAGTTTGTAACTATATACCTATTCAAATGAAATACAATTTACAGAGAAAATATTATTGTATTGAAAAAAGAAAAAAAAAAAAAGAAAAAGAGAAAACATTTCTCTTTCTTACTATTATTATATTGGTTTTATAGTATTTGATCCCCCCAAAAATTCGTTGGTAAATCTTAAAAGGACTAGCATCATAAAAATAATTTTTATTGGAAAGACATTCAAAGATATCACACCTTTTAAAATTTTAATTTTCAGAAACACTGCTTTAATAATTTTCTTCGCATAAAATAAACCCATCAATTCCTTGATCGGGCTACAAGATAAAACAACTTTTCTCGTCATTTTACAAAGGAACGTGCACTCTCGTACAGAAAAAAGAGAGAAAAAAAAACTATTCCTTAACCACCATATAAAAAAAAACCTCCGCCAACGCGAGGAAGAAGCGAGAGAGCAAAAACCGCAACGAAAGCGAGAGGGAGAAAGGAGCATCCTCCCGAAAAAAAGGGTCAACAACCAGAGAGGAGCGGAGTCAAGGCCGAGTGGAGAAAGTGGTCGAGCGGAGGAGAAAGCGGGAAGATGAATGGCCAGCGGGCAAGTTGGTTCGCCTTTCTCCAAACGGGATTAGCCGGTAGCGACGAGTACTTATCACTTTTACACAGTACTTATATGAGAGGACAGGTTTTAAAAAAAGCATTTTATCACTAATAGAACAAATCGGACAAGTACACTGGTAGTTAAAAATAAATAAAAAGGTGCACTTTTTAAATTATTGGTTTCTAAAAGCGCTGATTTGGAGAGAAACGTGTTTTAAACAAGATTGAATATTAATATTTAAAAATTATATATTATTATTTATATTAAATTATATAAATTAATTAATACATTTATATATTAATTTATATTAATACAGTAGAGCCCCGATTATCCGCGAGTGCCACGAAAAAAAAATTAAGTGATTTAGATGTAGATTTAGTTGTATTTTTAATGATTTAGAAGTGAACAAAGGTTTCTGCTGTACTGTACATATTTTAATAGTTTTACATATCATGTTTTTTGTACAATAAAGCATAGTTTTTATGCTTAAATATTTTTTTCGTGTTTTCACCTCATTTTAAGCCTATTTACGGGTTATCCGCGATTTTCGCTATCCTCGGTACCCTTGCCACCCAATTCCGCGGATAATCGGGGCTCTACTGTAATTAATTTATGTAAAATATATAAATTCTAAACTAGATGAAATGAAAAAACAATTAATTTATCTTTAATTAATAAACACAGATAGGCTTAAATTTATTATTAATATTATTTAAACCATTAAAGGAATATGACACTGATGAAATTAATTAAACCTAAAAAAGCCTAGGCATGTGTAATCTGTAAAATAACTTAATAAGAAATATAAAATACCTTTTAAAGTTTAAACTTTATGTCATAAATCAGTAGTTATATAAATATTATTCAAAATTCCCTTCTTAAGAGAAACTTTAAGGTTGTAAAACAATGGCACCCTATATTACAGACTCATTTTTCCTTTAACTTTATGGTTGGATTTGTAATACCTTTTTTATTTGATCAAACAGTTAGAAGTCCGTAGCAACAGAGTCAAACCGATTTATATGAATCAATAGTTAAAGTTTTTTTAAGACAAAATAATAATTGCGTCAACAAAAATATCTTTTCATAAAAAACTCTTATCCAAAAAAATCTGCGATTCAATGTGCCCAATACCCAATTACATCAGCCCACGGTTCGTAAACAGACCGCAAATCGAATTTCTTTCGACAATGAAAAACAACCTCGACACAAAAATTTATCCACACATCGATATTTAAACAGATAACCGTTGAGGGCAACTACCACAAAAAACCCGAACAATCTTTCAAGCATATACGATAAAACCGCTCAAGCATTACAATAAAGGCCGCCAAAGTAGCTCAGCGGGACAATAGAGAACCTCTTTTCTGTTGTCCCAGTTCACAGCGAGATCGACCCATTGGGACCTAGATCGCACAGGGTTGACCCAAACTGACCCCTTTTCGAACGTTGAGGCCCAGGCCTTCCGCATCTGTGGCCTTCACGGCATAGCCCCCAAAAGGGCCTCTCGAAGGGAGGCCTGGATTGTGGAGGCCGCAGCCCAACCAGGAAGGACGGTTGGGGCGAGAAAGTGAATTTGGAGGGCAGTAGGGGAGGTCAGCGGATCGGTTTCAGGTTAGAAAGTGAACGTTCGAGGGACCTTGTTTCTGAAAGAACGGCCGGACGTGTTTCACTTTCACCCACATCACTCTTATCTTCATGGTGTTAAAGAACGATTTTATTTTCACATAACTAGATTTCTTCCAGTTAAGATTCCTTTATATAAAAAAAATCCCATAAAGATGACGTGTTATAAACTTTTGCGGAATATCCCCCAGCACAAAACCTATTACTCATAAAATTTCTTTACATAAAAGTATCTTATGAGGATGAGGAGAATAGTTTCTATAGCATAATTACTCGACAAACCGATTCCTAAACCATATTCCAAAGTAAGGTCGGGAAACACTTAGTAAAACACTGCAAAACAGAAACTATTTTTAGTTAAACCTTTTAATTAAAAAAAAGACCGCATTTCAAACAACTATGTCATTAAAGTAGAAATATCACTGATTGATGATGTTAATATAACTGCAATAGATTTTAACACTAAGTTAGTTGAGTAGTAATGCACAAAAATACCTAAATTAAAAACTCAAAGAGAGCAAAGTACTCATCTATCGGGTCCTTTGTTTATCAAAAATTTATAAAAACTACGCTAAAAAAATTGAAATCTAGAAAAGGATCAAAGACGTCTTCCCTAATACCGCGAAAGGGGAGAAATCCTCTTGAACCGGCGGAGGATGTTTTCCCCGCAGAGCACAGAACGGGAAGGGAACAAAGGGAGCGACGGAAAACCGTTCCCGTAAAAGTGTCTTCTCCTGGAGCGTTGTTTTAGTGCAGGGAAGCAAAGATCGTGAATGCAGGCGTAAAAGGAGGAAAAGTTTAAATTAAAGGGTATATTTCTTGGTTCTAATCTATGCAAACAGAAATGATGAGTATTCAAAGAACTTAACGAGCGAATAAAATACGAAGAGAAATTTGAAAGCTATTCTCTATAAAATATTAAAAATCTAAAAGAAAAATTCTTTATAACATGGATAAATTTGTATTATTTAAAGCATCTTCTTGGTATTTTTTTCACTTTGTTTCACTCGATGCCTTTTAACAATTGAACATATTTTCGATATTCTTTTAATCACTACGTAAAATTAATTAACATACTTTCATTTAGCTTTTAAATTAACATTTTAAAAATAAGACAAACATTTAATTACTAAAGATTAAATTAATTGTTTTTCCTTAACTAATAACTGACCGATAAACCAAATTTACTTAAATTTAAAACTACTAACTTCTCAACTTTAAAAATAAACGTGACAAATTTTAAAACTTTGTTATGAATCCCAAAAGTTCTTTTAATTATATGCGTGATTAATAATTAGGCATAGAAAAGGAGTACGATACTTAACAGAACCTAAAATCCCATATAAAATTATCATTTCAACCCAAGAATCCATTTTATCGGTCGAACAACGATAAAAAAAAAGACCTGACCTCACACAACCCTATCCCCATCCTCCCTCCTCGCATATCCAAATATCTCCACAAAATCCCATCCCATAAAAAAATGCCGGCCTCCCAACCCTTTCTTAGCCCCTCCCCTATCGTGCAGAGCCCGCCCCCAGCGGTCGAGGGCCCCAAGGCCCTCTTTTCAAGGTGAAGGTTGCGCAGGTGAGCGCCAAGGCCGGCAGAGTAGCGCAGAGATGACCCTGGACGGGGCACAAGGATGCGCACATCGAGGTACGAGCGCGCGCAAGGAAGGGTCGATGTGTCGAGGGATGTGCAAGATTAGTTCAATGCCACGCGGTTTCCTTTTTCTTTTTTATCACCGCTGTTTCGAGTGATGTTAGTGGTTAGGGAAGGGAGAGATGGCTAGGCTTTCAGTGACGTCAGAAGGGAGAGTTGCGTGCTTGTTGGAAGTTTTTCTTTTGGTGGGTACTTTAACGTTTGTGGAGGTAATTTTAAAAAATGAGAATGCATTCTGCAAAAAGGGTAAAATTTTAAAGCTTTTAAATCGTTCAAATAATGCTTGATTGAATGTGAATCAATGTATAAAATTAATTAAAAATTAAACACATTACCCTGTAAAATTCATTAATTAAAAAAAGATGAAATTGTTTGAAAGTTTGGTACGCAGCGAATTAATAATATGCTATTCTTCAATTCTGTAAAGGCTCCATTATCGTGGCGTCTATTGTTGGTTTTAGGTATTAAAACTAACCTGTGGGACAAATTCAGTAAAAAAAAAATTTTGGAAGGTTGTTAAGGAGAGCAAAATCTTCAAAGGTGTCAAAAATGTAATGTTCTAAACAAACAGGCTGTCACAAAGTTTTCTTTCCTAAACTTGGACCAAAGAAAGAGAACCACATTAATTAGGGTTTTGGTAAAATGAGTACCAAGTTACATAAATACCAAACAAAAAAATCAACAGTAATTTCATGATCAAAATGGTCATATAGCTTGAACAGCCAGAATATAAAATGATTATAATCCCCCAATTGCTATTTGTGGAACACGAAGCAGACATAATTTGACATGATAAAGATTTTAATATAGCCGTATTAAGGTAAAAACAATTTGACACGTATTAATTGAGAGAAAGTAATATTAAATTTAATATAAAATATTGGTCTTCCAGACGAATTCCTTTTAAAAACATCATTACCGGCCTCTTAAAAAGTACATTAAGACCCACAATAACAATATCAGATCTAAAAAAAGACTATATGATAAAAAGCGCTTCGAATTTCATCCCCGCGGTTTACAAACAGAGCAATATTTAACCAGAGGTGTGACGCAACATCCACCAAGGCCTTGCACGTCACATCCCTCTACCTGTTAACGTCACCCCCTTCCTGAAGCATCCACCCATCGATCCCAACCTTGAGAGGGAGATCGTGCCAGTAGGTCGCGAATGTGGGTCATTGCCTCAAAGGAGTGAGCCGTCAAGGGCAGCGACGGGCGGTCAAGGCCACTTGTTGCCTCCCCGTCCGCCGAATGGGATCGCCCGGGATGCGGAGGAGCGAACAGGTGGGATGCTCGTGCATGGGAATGGACTCTCCCGAGTGCCAGAGGAGGGGCGGATGTCGATGACGTCATGAATGATTCGGATGGGGGTTCTCTTCAGCTGATTTTTGCGTCACGCGTATCGGCTGACTGTCACGTGTGTTGGTTGGACTGTCTCATGTTTCGGAGAATGATAGGGGAGAACGGGAGATTTGATGAACGTCATAGATAGGCTGGTTGAGGCCTTTGCTAGCAGAATGGATAAGATAGTTTATTAGAGATGTGAAACAAATGAGGTGATTTATCAATTGATTAAAATCATTTGAAGTTTATCATTGTAAGGGATAGAGAAAATAGAAATTTGTGACAGAAGTGTAGTTGATGTATATTAGAAGAATAAATACCGTAATAAATAATTAAAAATTATTTAAAAATTTTGAAAACATAATATTGTTATGTTACATTATGGGGCCGTCCATAAATAATGTCACACTTTTTTTGCCCATTTTTGACCCCCCTCCCCCCCTATGTCACAAACTGTCACACTTCCCCATACCCCCTCCCCCCCTGTCACATGTCACGCTTTCAATCGATCAAAAATTAATTTTTTTGGATAGAAATCTTAGGAAAAAATTCTGTTTTTGTTATTTTTGGTTGATTTTCAGTTTTTGGGGAGGATGTGATGTCACAACTTTTGAAACCCCCCTCCTCCCCCTTGTCACAAATTTATTAACCCCCTCCCCCCCTCTGAGCGTGACATCATTTATGGACTGCCCCTATTAATAGCTAAAACCTATTTTTAATTATTGATATAACATTAAAATATTTTTAAAAAATGTATAAATATTAATAATTTTATTACTGAGCGAACCTTTGCATATTTCGTGATTTTTTTAAACTCGGCCAATAAAATCGAGTGAAGTCTTTATTTTCAAAACTAAATTTATTCAAGAAAAAAAACCTAGGAGCATTAAAAATTTATTTTAGAACAATAAAATATAGTTAACTGTAAAAAATGTTTAGGAACGTTGAGAAATAAAAATTTAAAAGTTTTGGAAAATTTACAAAAATAATTTCTAACGTATAAAAAATTCAACAACGATTAAATTAAAGAGAAATTGTTTTGAATGACTGAAATAATAAATATAATTTTATACTTACTTTGGCGCCATCTAGACTCAAAGCAAGGAACAATCTCTAGTTTTAATTATCACTTTCTGCATTTCCATTCAATTTTCTTTTAACCAAAATATTAAAGTAAATTAAGGAAACAAAATTTAATTTTGTAAGTTAAAATATTTAATTGACAAAAAAATTAAATTAATACAAATTAACATTTAATTGATAGAACTCTGCAATAACATAAACAAAAACCACATATTTATTAAGAGCTAACTAAGAGCTCTAGATTTTCTTAATATTCACCATTAAAAAAATTAAAAAAAAATTTTAATCAAAAATTGTTTGTAAAGAAGTGATTTCTATCAAAATTTATTTAATAAAATTTAGACAAGAAAAGGAGAAATGAATTTTCTGGAATGGATTAATATTAAAATTGTTTTTAAAAATATTTTTTTTGTATCCCCATATTTTTTTTTGTAAAAAAGTTTTCAATTATCCTCCCTTATCTTTACCAATTTGCGATAATTAATAATAAGATTATTCACTTTAAAGGATTTTAAACCAAGACTTTGAAGAAATTTAACTTATGGAATACTATCAATTAAGATTTGACTTTTTTAGGGTGTAAATCCAAATTACTGCAATTTTTAAAAACAGACAATTTTTTTTACGCAAGGTTTTATTTTTACGGAACAACACAAGCGATCAAAAGCTCCCTAAGTCACAAAGAAAGAAGTCTCCAATTAAAAGACCTTGCATAAATCAGCCAGAGCATTCAGGCCAAGGCAAAGTAAGGGTACATAGCACAGCAAACTTTAACTCGGAATCAGATACTTCCTTTTCCTTGACCCACTCCAAAAGCAAGGCCCTGTACAGGTAGTACTACTATCGAATGGCCCCCAAAAATACATGAGGACACTCGTAACGAGTTTTACGACAAGGGAACCAATGCCAAAGAACGCCGTTTTATCTTAATGTAAGGAGGGGAGTGAAATGAAAGCCTTCGTGCCCGTTTCTGTTAATAAATACAGAATGAGAACGTCAATGTCATTTCAATTAAGGGGACTATTCACTAATTGCGTGACATACAAAAAATAAAGAGGAATTCAAAGATGAAACAAATCGATGTGCAAGGAAAGAAAATGGTTGTTGAGAATGTATTCAAATATTTTTAAATGAGGGTAGCAAGGTGAGGCGGGCGAATTTTTATGTTAATAACAAATTATATTGGGGAGCGAAAGCTGAAGGTACCCCCGAGATTCAATTAAATATTTTTGTTACTACATACTTTGAGAATTGTTCGTGTCATTTTATTCCGTAGAAAACCAGTAGAAAATTTGTATCAGTTGAAGACATTCGAGAAAATTTTAGAGAAAAACCAGCTTGAAAAAAAATTCTCAACAGTTATAAATACTGCATTTTTTCTAAATAATTAATTCTGAGACTTAAGACAGTGAAAGTGCTCCTTTTATGAAGGTATGCAAATTAAAACAAGTTTCAGTTGTCTATGCTAATCAAATGAAAAACACTCTTTAAGAGAAAAAAAAATTCTAAATGTACGGCATGAATTACGGAACATGACGATTCATCCGAGATTATTCCCTACTTGAAAATGAAACCGAAATTCAGATAGCAAACATCCAAGTGGAATAAAACCTATCACATTTTTGTTTCGCTCTCGTTTCCAACCCCCTTTCCCTCTCCATCCTCCCAAAGGATGCCCTCGCAGTGTGCTATTCGGCACGGCGGAGATTCCCAAAAGCCCAATCTCTTCCGGGTAAAGCTAAGGTTCCGCAACACCAACCCACATATCCCTCGCGCGGAAGCCCAAGAAAGTGAGACCACCACCTGTACATCTCGGAGACGACTTTGAACTACATCTCGAAGCCCTCCTTCGCACCACTTCCTACATCGAGTCGCCCTTCCTGCACGGTCCGCTTCCCTGAACGAAGGCCGGTCGCTAGGCCCCGGCCTCGATAGGCAAACTTTTGTCCTACAGGGACCCACTTCTGGCCCGAAGTGGCCCAGATCGGCCTCCGGAGCCCTCGGAGTGTCCTCCGATGCTTTCGAGAGGGAGAGGCCCGCGCTGACCGATTGTCGCCGCTTCCGGGTCGAAGGAATCAGGGCACTTTGTGTATGGAGGTTTAATGGAGATCCAAGGACTGTTTTTTGTGTGAACAGCCTCGTATTAAGGGTTTATGGCCAGATGTCGACGCGTAGCCTAGTTTGCTTTGGTAAGACGCGGTCATGATTTCGTTCAGGGAGAATGACACACAACACTGTAATTATAGGGAGGTTGGTATAACCACCTGCACACGTCCTTCATTCTGATGGATATGGAGAATTATTTAGATAGAATAAAACTACCAAGTACATAGAGGGGAAATGTAGCAAAAGAGTATCGTCAGTATTCAGCCATGTTATACCTTTTGCATGCCTTTTCAACATACTTGCCCCTTCATATATATACTTGCTGTCATTTGTTACTCTCTTTAAAATTCATTAAATATACGAACACGTATATTCACAAAATTATAGTACCAATGTATGGAAATAAACACTTATCCCCAAGAGGAAGCTTAGTAACACTTCAGAGAAAACTAATTTTATTTTGATAAAACATAATAAAAGTGCTATATAGTATTTTTGATGGTTAATAATGTTATAGTATTTTAATGATAACGATTAATAACCACAACAGCGTCAGATTTCTTTATTTCGACAGAGTAAAGCAAGAGTAGCCATAACGAAAACAACTTGCACTTTCCAATAGAAGAAAAACATTCACTTGACCGGTCGTTTCTCACGCCCATCATCAAAAACAGAGCGACAACAAAACCTTTCGCAACAGCATAAACAAACCGCAAAAGGAAAGTCAATAAACGGCACGGCAAACAAATCAAATCACAAAACAGCTTTCACCGTGAAAAGCGAAAGCGGAAAACCGGTTCGCGAGAGAGAAACGTACTTCCCTCGGGCTCAAAGGGTTATTTGCAGGCAAATGAAGGTAGATTCAGATGGATGAGCGTCTCATCCAAGTTCAAGGTCACTCGGGAAAGAGTTTACTGTGTTTTGGGATTCCGGATACATTTCCAGGCCTACGGTAACGGGTCACAAATCCCCGAATGTGTTTTTGTGGCAGGTAATGACCGGAGAGACACACGCGATTAGATGAGAGGGTGTGATCTAGTTTTTCGGACATCACAGGTGAAGTGAATCGGGTTTTGATGACGATAATAATTCCATTCATGGAATTTAAATGGTGGTTGTTTCCTGTTCCAGTATTTTATGGGTAATTTGATAATGTTTTAGCGCAACATCAAAACCTTGTCCGGGTCTGGAGGACATTGTACTTTTTATTCTAATGTAATGATCACAATCATGAAGAGGACAAACTGAATTTCTTAAGTTTAAGGGAACAATACAGAAAACTCCCATTTTTCATTAGGCAAAAATTAGAAAACCAGTTCCATTTTTAGAGTTTCTCAATGTTCCTTCCTAATTGTCAATAAAGTAACATAAATATTGAAATTCAATCTTATGAAAATTTCGATAAAGATTAACTGATTTCTTTATATCACAATTTTTTTCTGTTCTGAATTCATTTTTCAATTCCTAAAGTGCGAAGCACATTAATGAAGTGAAACTTTTTTAAAGAAAAAATTGGTACAAGCGTAAGGTCAATAAAACTTCTCAACCTAACCTGGAAAATAATTGTTTTAATAAAATTACTATGGTGTTTCAATTACTGTTAGCAATTTGAGAAGCACTTTGTTTAGCCTGAATAAAGCAGAATACATGCAGTTATTTAAAATTAGCTTTCTCTTAGCTTTAGCTTAATAAGCTTTATCCTACAACAAATATTTGGGGTGTCAGCATTGCCTATCTGAAAAAATAAGACCAGTTCCATAAAAAAAAATAGAACTTTTCTTTGTTTCGCAAAAACGTAACGCTTGGTCAAATGTTACCTTTTTGCCTGATTCACATCTATTGTCCAGAGTCAATTATTCAGAGCGGGACACCAAACAAGAGCAGTGACAAAATCGATGCGACACCTCGGTCAAAGTCGCTCCCTTGGCCCGGTTTCAAATTCGAGCGGGTCAGGACCCGGCTCGACCCCGATCACTTTCGATTTCCTCGACGATGCCCCAGTGGAACACTTCGTGGCCCACATCGGTCCACCCGTAACCCGAATCCGCGAAAGTGCAGGGCGCGATCTGATTCAGATCCTTTGTTCCGGGTCGCGCCCGTATTCCCGAAATCCATATTCCCGAAGCCCACAATCCCGAACGCCACAAGACCGAACGGGACACTTTCCCGACAGGACTTTTTACCGAACGGGACACTTTCCCGACAGGACTTTTTACCGAACGGGACACTTTCCCGACAGGACTTTTTACCGAACGGGACACTTTCCCGACAGGACTTTTTACCGAACGGGACACTTTCCCGACAGGACTTTTTACCGAACGGGACACTTTCCCGACAGGACTTTTTACCGAACGGGACACTTTCCCGACAGGACTTTTTACCGAACGGGACACTTTACCGACAGGACATTTTACCGAACGGGACACTTTACCGAACGGGACACTTTACCGAATGGGACACTTTACCGAATGGGACACTTTACCGACAGGACATTTCACCGACAGGACATTTCACCGAACCGGACACTTTCCCAAACGGGCCTTTTTACCGACAACTCACTTTGGTCACTAATTTTTAAATATGGACTCTCGATTTAAGTTTCATCTTGCCCGACCTGGTCAGTTTCACTGGTCAAGATTCCTTTATGTCTAAAATTCATTACAAAACAAATGTTTGAGTTGCTAATTGATATTTCGTAATCTTTTGTAGTGTTGACATTGGTCTTTTGTTCCTGGTGACCATTGGTCAGTCCGGTTCACATAATGTAACTTCTTTGCTTTAGCACTGAAGTATGTCTTGTGGGGGCTCAAACCAAACGTCTTCGGACGTGAAATATTTTTGTGTTGTCCACTGGTCAAGATCTCTTAACCAGTGGTCAATCCCTTTTTTTCCGCTAAATGCTACTTTTCTGATCTTATCTTTCTGTCTCGTGTTTGTTTTGGGGGTCCCTGATCTTTGGAATCCCCATTCCACTGGTCAAGATGACTTAAATTCAATACAAAACAAATGTTGGAGTTGCGAATTGATATTTTGTAATCTTTACAGTTTTGGACTGTGTCTTAGGTTGAAGCTGACCATTGGTCAGACCATTGATATCGTATTTTTAATTTTTTGATACACAAAAATAAGCATAAATTTTAATAAAAATAGTTACAATGGATCATATTTTATTATAGAATTATCCTATATATTTAATTAAAATTAAACTTTAATGTTATTTGCAATTTACAAATATTTTAATTGTAATTAAATTCTTAACAAACTAGGAAGCAAGAGAGTTCACTGCTCACTGCTTTATTTTAAACTAGCAGATATACCCGGCCTTGCCCGGGTGGAGTGGTAAATTAATGTTTTAAAGTTTATCTTATATAAGCAGAAGTTTACATACCTATAACCAATCTTATAGTACCTGTATTTCTCTCTTCTTTTTTTTCATATTCCAGTGTTTCCGTTATTTTCCTTTCCTGATGTTCCTGGTAATATTTCCTATCTCGATAAATTTCCTTTTCCCGGAGTTATAGTAAATTAAATGAGTCTAGTGAACAAAGTAACAAATTTGAAACAAAAAAAAAATATCTAGTAAACTGAGATCCTAGTGAACCGTCTCATTTGGACCAATGTTTTTTTTTAATCTTCCTCCATTAAAATAAATTCAGAAATTCCATAAATATTTTAATTTTAAAGGAAATCATATTGAATAGGAGAAAAAAGATTGAAAATTAATTATTTGAATTTATTTCGCTGTTTTCACAACTTTTAAATGCAGATGTATCGAGTTTTTCGTATTGTAATATATTTATTTTTGAACGTATGCTTTCGTTTACAACGATTCAAACGGATCCACTCTAGTAGAGAAATGGAGAAATAAGCGTTTTGGGCTATGGACGATGTCAACCGGAAGTAATCTTTTGGCAAAAACTCCGATTGCATTGTTGAAATAGGTTTTATTCCTCCATCTTAGGGTGACGTTTTGCCTCACTGATAAATTTTATTTCAAAAAATTTTAAATTTACAACGAAATTCAAGGCAAAAAAATATTAATTTATATTTATTAAATAATAAAAGTTATCAGAAAATTCAAATTACTGATTAGAAACATTGTTTACTTTTATTTAAAATTTTAAATGAGCTGGTCAACTAGTGATCTGAGTTCGTTCGGGCAAACTACCTTTTACATTCAATGGCGTTCGGGAATGAGGAGTTTCGGTCAAACGAGACTCTTCAATCTTGATAGTGGACAATACAAAAACGTCACACTTCCCAAGACGT
Organism: Tetragnatha montana; assembly: GCA_963680715.1. Taxonomy (NCBI): domain Eukaryota; kingdom Metazoa; phylum Arthropoda; class Arachnida; order Araneae; family Tetragnathidae; genus Tetragnatha; species Tetragnatha montana. The sequence goes on from OY796675.1 coordinate 21,882,967, forward strand.
TTGGTTTGAGCCCCCACATGACCAACTTCAGTGCTAAAGCAAAGAAGTTCCATTAAGTGCATCGGACTGACCAATGGTCAGCTTCAACCTAAGACACAGTCCAAAACTGTAAAGATTACAAAATATCAATTCGCAATTCCAACATTTGTTTTGTATTGAATTTAAGTCATCTTGACCAGTGGTCAAATGGGGATTCCAAAGATCAGGGACCCCCAAAACAACCACGAGACAGAAAGATAAGATAAAAAAAAGTAGCATTTAGCGAAAATAAAAGGGATTGACCACTGGTTAAGAGATCTTGACCAGTGGACAACACAAAAATATTTCACGTCCGAAAACGTTTGATTTGAGCCCCCACAAGACATACTTCAGTGCTAAAGCAAAGAAGTTACATTATGTGAACCGGACTGACCAATGGTCACCAGGAACAAAAGACACATGTCAACACTACAAAAGATTACGAAATATCAATTAGCAACTCAAACATTTGTTTTGTAATGAATTTTAGACATAAAGGAATCTTGACCAGTGAAACTGACCAGGTCGGGCAAGATGAAACTTAAATCGAGAGTCCATATTTAAAAATAAGTGACCAAAGTGAGTTGTCGGTAAAAAGTCCCGTTCGGTAAAGTGTCCGGTTCGGTAAAATGTCCCATTTGGTAAAGTGTCCCGTTCGGTAAAGTGTCCCGTTCGGTAAAGTGTCCCATTCGGTAAAGTGTCCCGTTCGGTAAAATGTCCTGTCGGTAAAGTGTCCCGTTCGGTAAAAAGTCCTGTCGGGAAAGTGTCCCGTTCGGTAAAAAGTCCTGTCGGGAAAGTGTCCCGTTCGGTAAAATGTCCTGTCGGGAAAGTGTCCCGTTCGGTAAAAAGTCCTGTCGGGAAAGTGTCCCGTTCGGTCTTGTGGCGTTCGGGAATGTGGGCTTCGGGAATATGGATTTCGAGAAAACGAGACACACCCCTTTGTTCCCCTTCTTCTGCTGCTTGGCTTTCACAATAAAGCACCGTTTTTTACCCAGAATAAGAGGTTTTGAGGTTTCGGGTTTAATAGGTGACGAGATTCTCCCCTTCTTGCTCCTTCTCTTGGATGATGCGGTTTGACTTTACAACAAAAAGAGAAGACGAATATTGGTTGAAAGTATGACCTGAGAGGGAAAAGCTTGCTGTGACAAACAATGGTTAAAATAACGGGAGTTTTCTTTAAAAAAAAATATCGTTGTACTTTAATGTCACCGAATACGAAAAAAATACGCTAAGAACTTTGGAACGGGAACGTATCTTTAAAAATAACTAATGCAGAGAGAATTTTTTTAACTCTTCGTTAAACATATACTACCAAAACCAACAACTTGATATTTATAATGATGAAAACTATACGCAAAGAGGTACTTATTTATTAAATTTTAAGTTGGGAAAAGTGGAAAAAAAAATCTAAACGAAACAGAGAAAAGTAGAAGTAAATTAAAATTTAAGTTCAACTTTAGTTCAGAAAAAAGGAATATAAGATGATTGTTGCAAATTATTTCGAGAAAACTCATTACACCAGGAAAAAAAATTGTTAAGAGACAGAAATAGTGTTAGTCTGCTCTTTTTGACTTATTTTTAAACTAAATATTTTACTGAATTTTGAACATCGGTGTATGAAGAGAAAAAATAGAATTATCGACTAAACATAACATAAAATAGTGGTTAGTTTGAAAACAGATAAAATTTGATAGAGGCTCTTTAACAATGAAATTGGGTTTGGTGGGTTTACTTTCAGCTAAGCCATAGAGATAAATATAAAAACCGTTCAATTAAAATTTAATCAATCACAGATAATCTGATAAGGAAAGTAAATCAACTATGAAATTGGAACAAAGCATAGTATATAATAATCTTTTTGACTATCTTAAACCTGATTAGCAGTTTTGTTATTACTAGAAAAATATACTCACAGGACTTTAATTTAAATTAAAATATCGGTTTTAATAGGATTGATATTGTTATTTACCTTATAGGCCTTTTTAACAAATAAAATCATGATTTATAATATGCAGATTTGTTTTTTTCCATCCTTATTTTGAACACCTGTAAAACTACTTATTGAGCAAGTCGAGTTACTATGCAGGAAAGCAAACCTAAGTTCGTTCACCAAACAACTCGCGTTAACTTCCTCAAAACACATCAATTCTCAGTTTATTAGAACTAAATTTAAACGCTCAAGTGTTTTAGTATTCATCAAATTAATAAAATATTTTGATTTATACGTCAATTTAAATAAGAAATAATCGTACAAAGAGTTTATGTAATGCATTTTTTTAGCGAAGTACAGAAGAGTTCTCTGACGAAAGACAATAATATTTGCACGAAAATATATTTTAAATTAGTTATGAATCAGTACATTAATTGCAAATTATTCAAAGAATTTGTAATGAAATAAGTGTTTTTTTTAATTAAAAAAATAGAGTTAGAAATTAAGCGCTTTATATTAAGCCACAAAAAATAATTATTCCCAATCAAAAGGTGCAAGTAAAAAATCACCAAATAAAAATTGTATGCGTGCTGTTATTTTTTAAAAAGAATGTTGACGCAAATTTACAAAACCGCCTATTATAAAATTTATAAAAATTTGGTAACAGCGGACATTTTTGGAAACATCGGTAACCACATCTTACTTTATAGCAAGTGTGATTTAAAGTGAAATACGCATGCTCACAAGATGCCTTACGTCACCATCGCCAGCCCCAGCGATAGGCCCCGCAAAAGAAGCGTTGTCATGGCAGCGGGGAATGACGTCAATGCCGCCTCTTTTCCGTTTCATCCCTGACCCACATTGCGTTAAGGGACACGCGCTGCCCTTGAATTTCTATTACGGCGCTCCCGAGAAAATTTGCGTTTGGCAGCTTCCAACCTTTGCAATGCGAGTTTGGGAATTCAGTGACCCTGTGTTCGGATCAGTTCAATCGGCGAACGCTGGGAGGGGTGGGAGATGAGAAACTGATGGTGAGCGAGAATTCTTAGAAGAAAGTGCATGATAATTTTTGCTGTTGTGTTGCAGAAAGTGATGATGTGTCTTTTCAATAGTAGATTGTTCACGTAATATTGTTTTGATGCTCAGAAAAAAATACAGTAAATAAGAGAATTGACAGCCTTAGTTAAGAATGGGCGTGAGAAATAATATAGTTCAAATTAAAATAATACCTGATGTTGACAAGAATTCTAAGATTGTTCTATGAGATAAATAAGTATAAAGCTCACAATCAATAAATAAACACACAAGAAGTTTTGATATCAAACTGTTTTTATATTTAGGATACCGTTTAAGAATTATATTAAAATTATAAAATATTATTTTAAAAATATAAAACTTTTTAAGAGAAAAGCATCAAAAATAGAGAAAAAATTTATATTAGTAGATCCGATAAATAATGTTTAAACTGAGTTGAGTTGCATGGTTAAATATAAACAACTTATGCTGTATATCTGGTATTAGTGAAATAGATATAGAGATACGCTGGTATTAGCGAAATAGATATTAACTTAGAAATATTAACTAGGTAATATAAATAAACAATTTTCACACCATTTAATGGGTATAAAAATGTTACGATAAGCTTTACTTCAACAAAATGAAAAAAAAAAAACCACATAAACCGCCTTCTTACAGCCTCGACTCCTCAAACAAAGTAACACACCGATGGATATCCAAACCACCCAACACCCCCCAAACCCAGATACGGATGAGACCTTCCTCCGAACCTAAACCGAGCAACAAAGGACGATTCCAACATGGTAGGAAAGGAAGGAAGGGGAGGCGAGCAAGCGAGTCCTTGCACAGGTGCGCTCGCATATGTCCCAGGTGCCGGGGACCTTGACCGCGCGCGCCGCTGACATTGGGTCGGCCGCCGCGACCTCCGCGCGTCCCCGGCTGACCCGGCGGCGGCACCGAAGGGGTGAGCCGCGCAACGGGGATGACGCAAGACGAGCAGCGCGAGGTGGAGATTCGGAGGAGTGGGAGGAAAATAAAGGGGGGATTTGTAGTGGGTGTTGTTTAAAGATGATTTAATTGTTATTAGAGGGTTCGTAAAAACGATTCTATAAGCTGCAGTTGATTACCACGCAGAGTACGCGGTGTATTTAATTTAAAAATAAACAAACATTTTTTTTTTGCATTATCTGTATCTAAGGGGGGTTGATTTTATGGGGGGGGGGGCATGTACCCTACGATGTTTGAGATTATTACTAAAAATGTAAAGTGTTGTCTGAAATAAATTTTTACTTTCGAGGTGATGGGCCCTGAAATTTCCAGGGCGAAGAATTCTAATATTCTTCGTACCTCCAAATATTCTCTAATGATAAATCCGAACAATCACACTTTTTTTAATTATAACTTTATAAGTACAATGACACTATAAGCTCGATTTTCCCACTGTGTTACTCATACGCAAGAAACCCCTCACTTTGACGTAATTCATTAACAACACCCCCTAAAAAGTTACTCGGTAAGCCGACAAAGATAGTAGAAATCCCGTTATACAGACATCAACAAGAAAATTGGGCTCCATTGAAAAAAAACACCTCGCACGAAAACCTTCCCCCCTCCACCGCAGACATGTACACAACAAACTATAGGCTCACGTGAACGGCCTAGGCAGCACACAGGAAATGAAAGCGAGAGCTGACCGCCGAATTGAGGTCACCTGTGCGGAAGTACGCGATTCGGGTCAGGGAGAGTCCCCGGCAGGTCGATGGAGGGCGTCTTGTTTACCTGGTCGCACGAAAATAGGGTGCGTTGGCTCCACCGGGGTCGAACAACAAGGGCAAGAGTCTAGGGTGCTTCCTGGAGGAGTTCACAGCCAGTCTGGGAATTCGATTGTTCAGGGATAATGAATGCCCTTTGCGGAATGCAGGGAGAAGTGCGAGTGATAGGAGAAAAAAAATATGACATGCGACCGATTTTTGAGAACTAGTTATCATTAGTTAACAACGGTTATTAAAGTTGTTTTCTCACAAACCGTATGGAAGGATGGATACACAGATAGAAGAGCAGATTTTCAAAATTAACATAACATGCTTAAAAGGGGGAAGATGTGAATCTGTACGGGAAGGTGTGAGATGCGACATAATATAAAAGAAAAGCGATAAATCACAAGTCAGTGTAATGATAATATGATAATTTGTGTTATTACACTAGAGAGAGTATTCTTAGAATTTTTGTAAAAATTAAATCCTACAAAAATATTTCTGTAAGCCTGTGACACATTTCTTGTCGAACAGGAATACTGTCATTGTGTTCAAGAGAAGGTTAGAAGAGGCGCCAGGTTTAAAACTTAACACAAATTAAAAAAGAAAGTGCAATTCTTGAATGGACAGAAAATTTTGATCAAAAAACGGCATCTCTGAGACGCGATTCGATCCGTTGACCCCGTATTCACTCTAGTAATGTCCCCAGCGACCTCGAGCCTTGCCAAAACATCCTCCGTCCCGAAGGCCGGTGACACGGGATGACCCTGTGGGCTGCCCTGATGGCCGGCGCTCCTGCCAAGAGGTCAAGCGGGGACAAAAGAGTCATATGTTCGGTCGGCAGGGGCATGCTTTCTTCGGTCCAGAGGTCAGGCGGGCGAACGAACCGGAGGATCGGTCAGGAAACCCTACCGAGGTGGATGTATGGAACAATGAAGCGAAATTGTGAAGGACTCTTGGAAGGCCCGACGTTTGAGAAAATGCTGAGCAGTCTCCAGTGTGAAATTATAAGCATTCCATGAACAGAATTCATATGTAATACTTATAGTAATTCCCATTAATGCAAAAGTAAAATATCTTTTAGGGTAAATATAAAAAAGGCTAAATTGCGAAATGTCTCACATAGCCTAAATAGTTTTTAAGATTTGTAATTTTAACGTTACAGCATTTTTTTCAGCTTTCTTGTGAAGAAATTAGAAGTTTTTCGTTATTCGACAGGGGACAAATGCATGTGAATATTAAATTAACACATCTTATGACCTATTTAAGCTTTATAAAAATGAGAAAAAAGCTTCAAAATATAACTAAAAGATTTTTAAAGATTGTCTCTGAATACATGTATGGTTGAAATTTTTATCGTTAAGGTTTATATTTAGCAATTAATCAAAGATTCGAATTTTTAATAGGCCTCCACCTCCTTTGATTTATGTAACCGTTTTGAGTTGGCCGATAGGCAGAATTTCAGATACCTAAAAGGGTATACTTAAAAATAAATCAGAAAAAGATGATAATTTTTTTTTCATATCAATTACCATGTAACGAGCCCTTTGACTATTACGATAATTGGGTAAAAAAGGATACAGTGGAAACGAAACAATCTATAAAAATAGCAAGCGATAGGTTCAATAAAGAACTTCGTCCGCTTGCGTTTGAAAGGATGAGCTATATAGCTGGGTACACAATGGCTGATTGAAGAGAAAGGTCACTTATAATCTTCTGGAGGATAGCACAAGGTCTAACGTAAACGGAAACTCTACCAGTGACATTGAAAAGTATACCGTGTCGGAGCCTTGAATCGAACAAGTACGGGTGCCTTTGAATGACAAAAGGTTAGATGGTACGAGTAATGCTTTGAGTAAACTTATTTCTGCAATTTCGTAGGAAATTGTGTTTTAATTTTAAGAGACCCAATTTATAAATTTACCTAAAGTCCAGATAAAAAAAAATTATTTAAAAATAATTTATACTCATTTAAAAAAAAGAGAACGGTTTATTCATTAACGGTAGCAACAATTCATTATGATAAAATAAAATCATTAAGTATTGAAATGGTATAACTGCTATGTAATGTTTAATTTACACAAATCCTTCTAAATTTTTATTACAAACAAATTAACCACACAATTTTACAAGCCCATACATCCTATATGTTTTTTTTATTAAATATTAGCATGAGGCGTGTAAGGGTAAAATATACATTGAATTGAAACACACTCGATTTGAAATTAACTGCCCCGGCGAAAATTGTACTGGGAACGCCAAACTCAAAATTACGCTTAAAATAAACATCGTTATCTCTGCTGAAGTGACGGAATCGGTAATTTCGGAGCTCCCACTGATGATTCTGAACGACAGCAGCGCCCCATCAGGTAGTAGACCCTTCGAAATGGATCAAGGCGAAGGCCTCTCACCCGTTGAGTCCCAGGCACCTCCTCGGAGGACGCGCAAATGTCATTCGGCCGGGATCTGGGCCGCCCGATGTGGGACAAGGCCCACCAAGGTTGGGCGCTCGGGAATCGAGGGCCCCGGGAGCCGGGCAAGGTCGCTGGCTGCACCCAATCGGAGCGGTGGCCTTCGCTGCCATGGCGACTGGAACTTTCTTTGCTTGCCCCTTCCTTGCTGCTGCGTGGGATCCAGGGATGGGGTTGACTACGGCTCACCTTGAATTGTTATGGGCGCGGAGAGGGTTGCTGGGTTTGTGAGTACGGGAATCTTTTCAAACCGTATTTTTTTAAGAAACGATTTTATGTGGTAAAAACTGCCGCAGTTTTAGCTGTACAGATGTAATACTACTATACTAAGGTAAAATCAAACTACGAAGTCGTAGTTTAAAACTATGGGAGTTTTTTTTTAAATATTGAAAAAGCTAAAGGCATTTGTCGACAATTGCTACTACTTATATGCTTAATTTAGATATGAGTGGATTATCCGGTAGGAAAATATAGACAATATTTTGATCTCTTTTCTTATTAACTTATTCTAAATTATTCACTAAAATGTATGAAACACTCAAAATTAAACTTTAATTCACCCCTAACAAGTATGTTAAATGTCTAACTATAAGCTTAAAAGGCTTTGAAAAGTTCATCTATCAACAAAGAATTCTTACAAGAGCCGATTGTTTTTAGTTCAAAACAATGGAAAACGCATAAGTTTGCAATGAATGGAATGGGAGCTCTGAAATTGTTGTGGTGCTGCCATCTAGTAAGAGGACTGTGTAGCAAAAAGAAAAATATTAAATAATTGAAAATAAGCTGGTCATTCTATTCAGTTATAATTTCAAATCCAAAATTTATATATATTTTCTCCTAAAGATTGATACAATTAAAAAAAATTAATATGCGAAATATTTAATAAAAAAATATCAAAAGCATCAAAACAGAAAACTTGAACCCTTTAACAAACAAGAACTATGAAAAAATCCATGAAGCTACTTATTTTCAAAAGAAGTAATAAATAAATTTCAAAAATAGTAATTTGGAATTCATTTTACCATTGCAATAAAAATTTATATCTATGAAAAAAGACGGATTATGTAGGAAACAAAGAAAGTTTGGGATTCAAGTAAAAAATACATAAATAACTGATCAAAACAATACAGAGGCATTGTAAAAATAAAATATTAACAAAGTATTGTGTGTTCTTATTAACAAATGGTTAATAAGAACTCTTTTCCCCAAGAATTAAGAGATTGCTGTCAAGTTGAACACTAGATGGCAGCAGGACTAGCATCATTCCCCACTTCATTTTATCTGTGCATGAGCCGTCATTCAGATCAATCCACTTACGGAGTTCAGATCAGACTAACAACTGAGTACGTTCAGAAACAACACAAATGTTTTTGAACAACTTAGAAAAAAAGTAATTAAAAAGAGGATTGACAAGAAAAATAATGATCGCAAAAGGAAATCTAATTTCAAAATGCGTGAGCAGATGTGACGGATGGAGGAAGGTGTACCAAAACAACAGATGCAAGAGGTTTTTTCAAGTTTTCTGATGTGGAATAAGTAAGTGCAGTTTTTTTTATTCCTTTGTTAAAAATGGTATTACTCTAAAAATTTGAGTGTAAGAGTAATTCATAATTAGACTGAAAATATAATTAATTCTAACAAAGAGAAGAAAACATTTTAATAAATTCTGAGTATTTCAGGAAAATATTAATATATATATAACTTAAAAGTAGTTTTAATTTGCAATTGTATTGTAAGAAATCATGTACTTTTGTTCTCACACAGCATTATATCAGTGTAAATTTTACACATTCACTTAGATCAGATTGCACAACAGGGTTGGTGGAAAAAAATCTGCTAATGAGTAGTACAGATTTTTGGCTAAATTAAATGGCTTCAATAAAACATGTAAAAAATTTCAGCTTGATATGAAAATTCCTTCTGCCACTACATTGTGCCCCAAAATTGAAAAAACACTATTTTTTAATATTTTTTTTTTAAATCTGCTTACGGATAGTGTAGAATTTATATGACTTGTTCTCAAATAAATATATTTAGCTGACTAATGAATAAACTTAGGTAACAGTATTTTATTATTATTTTTTTTATTTAATACTCATATTAATTAAGATTATACGCAAGATACAAAATCTTAAAAGAAGTGTTTGTTTATTTTTGTGAATCGCATACTATTTGTTTATTCTCCACAACTTGGATATTATATTGTAAGTATGGGGGTTCTCAGGTATCTCCCCCTGAAATACAAAAAACTAAATAAAAAGGAATGTATTGTTTTAAAGAAATTATTATTGTAGGGACGCTTGTTCGAGTCCCGCAAGCAGGTTAGGTAGCTAAAGTTTTGTCTTTAGTGGCAGCGGTTTAGTTTTTAAGTGATAATTCATGAATATAAAAGAAGTCTTTGAGTTGGTTTTTGGGAGGAAGAGAAAAGGTCTGACAAGAAATTTGGTATTAGAGTTTCAAGGAGCATGGCTAGATTCACCGTATCACAATAAACTTGGCACCAAAAAATGTCACTAAAAGGGGCCAACTCAAACTCAGGAGGGATAATTTTAAAAATCGAGGCCAATTGCTGGCAAAAGTTAGGCAGTAAATGATTCTACCTAGTTTACTTTGCTTTTTACTAGGTTCTCAAATCCTTTCCTCAAGCTCTCCGCCACTTGCACTTAGCTCATTAATTAAAAGATTCACATTTTATGGAGTTGTTTTTTTAAAGGAGCATTTCTGAGGGTCTGTTTCAAATGACTCATACGTCATACCTTCATTCAATATCAGCTTATTTTTTTGTTTTTTCCTATTAAGTGGTTTCATAGGGTTTCTTTCTTTTTCTTCTTTGAAGTAGTGTTTATTGAGGTAGTTTGAAAGCATCCGATAAATTTTAATTGGTTGTAAGGGTATATGGGTATTCGTGGTACAAACTGGGTAGGGTAGGGTAGGTAGGGTAGAGTACATCTTTATTAAGATTTTCTCTCTCTCTCTCGTCGTGACATTTTCTATTGCAGTCTATCTACCTACAACGATTGCCTATTGCATTTATAGGTCTGTTTTTGAACAGAATTGAACCATCATATCTCTTTCTGCACAGATATATGCAAGGGTTTTTTGCTAATTTCCCCCCGTGATTTTCACCTCTTAAAATCCACTTGCGACCCCCTAATTATACTAATTCTTGTTTGTCTTGATGTATTCTACCTAACCTACCCAGTTTGTACCACAAATTAAAGGACCACCCTGTATAGAACATTCTGGAATATTATTATTTTTTTTTGTTCAACTATAACTTTTCCAAGATGAATTTTTTAATTTGTTACTGGTGGTGATGGTCACAAATGTGCTCTCTCTGTCGTTTTCAACGAACCGCCTCCAGCACCTATTAGTGCCTTTTCCTGACCCTAGACATTTCATAGACTAAATTTTTTGGATTATTATTTTTGTGAGTTAAGCTACGCACATTTTTTAAAATGTCTAATATATGTTTCCTATTTCCAATAGAATATATGTACCTATGTATATCATATGTTTTAAAATGTTTTCTAAGCATTGGGAATTTAATATTTTCTTGTTTTATTGTTAAATATATGGTTGGAACTGTTTAGTGTGTGGTATGTGTGTGCTGCAGACAGTGCAGGAGCATAGTTAAACCAGGGTTGGAAAAAAACATGTTTTTTTCTAAAAAAAAAAAAACAAAAAACGTGTTTTTTTTTTGTTTTAAACGTGTTTTTTTTGTTTAAAACGTTTTATTTGTTTTTTTTACCCTTGACACAGAAATTCTAAAAAAACCCCCATGATTTAAAAAAAAATTAAATTAAGTTTTTAAAATTGAAAATGGATTAACAAAGCTACCCCTGACATCAGATGGCATCTTGAGCTCTTTTAGCACCTGTTTCTTGGGGCTTGGCCGAAGTAAAATGATTGTTTTGGAAATATGTTACTATGTCAACAACTTCAGCTTTAACTTTAGAAATGCTAAAATTAGAATGCTAGAAATTTTGCTAAAAGGTTTAAGATACGATCTGAACATTGATAAGTTATTATATGCATATTCATTTCAGTCCTTTTCAGTTCATTGCATATTTTGACGACATTAGCAGCATTGATTAAAATATTAAAATAAAACATAAAGAACAGGTCAATTATAAAAAAATATGATTTTCAAACAAGTTTATTTGTATTTTTTATTAAATAACTTTCTAGAAAAAAATCAAATAAAGTCAATTAAATCAAAATTAAAATCAGTTGAAAGTAAATACTAAGTTTTATAATACTAATGCCATCTGTTCATAGAAAAAATTACTAAAAAAGTACATGTGTTTTAAACAATGTTTTTTTTGCTTTGTTTTAAACATGTTTAAAACAAGTGTTTTAAACAAAGTGTTTTAAACGTAACAACCCTGAGTTAAACTGAGAAATTTATCCCCCTAACACTCAAGAAACCCTATTAGTTGAATGATAAATAACAAACAGGGCCGCTACTCACTTCAACTCAAAATCCCAGAAAATTATTAGTATAAAGACCCTTTCACATGGAATTTCAATTCCAGAATGTTTACAGGTATAATTTTTTTTCTTGTTCTAAAGGTATTTTTCTCAAAAAACTTACGATGCCCCTGATGAGACAGAACTGTCAGAAATGTATTAACTATAGCATAGACATGTGTATAAACATGACTTGATCAAAGCTACGGCAGCAAAAAATTTCTTAAAGAATGATGTAGATCGGACCTGGAAGAAGTTGTAACCTTCCCTCGAACCTAATTCTCAAAAATATCTTCCCCCAACCAACCCCCGCATTTTCCCCCTAAAATTCCTAATAGCCAAATACTCCATAAATAAAAAGTAGCATAAAGTATTACATTTAGAGCACATTTTATTTCTAGTACCATTTCACTGTCAGTGGCATATATAGAAATTTATTTTGGGAAGAGCCTAAAATTATTTCTCAGCCCCCTCCATGCATATTTTATAGATCAAATGTAACTTTTTAATAGATTTTTAGGTATAATTTCCGTCTTAAAGAACTTAATGTAATAAAAGTTGTGAGCAACAAAGTTCCAAGTACTAAAGTGGAGTCTGGGGGTCCTCGCCCACAAAATTTTTGGAAATTTGACTAAAAAAACAGGTTTTTAACTAGTTTTGGTGCACCTAGTCCGAATTTCGGAAATGTATTTTTAGGGAGGATTTGCATTTTGATGAACTTAACATAAAATAAGTTGTAAATAATATAGTTCTAGAAGGGGACCTGGGGCCTAACCGCGATCTCATCGCCTATAGTTGCTATCGACAATAGGCGAGATGGAACCAGTCTAGGCGAGCTCGTGACGTCACATTACGATAGTTCGGCAAATGGTCGAACCGCGAAGCATTCGAAACCTCGCCTACGGCAAATTTTCCCTCGCCTACGAAGCGACTGCTTCGGAGGGCTCGTAAAGGTCTTTTCGCAATTATCGTATACGCTATGTATCGTTTTTTTGCTATTATTTCCTTATATTATGACGTTTCTTTTAGTTTTTAACCTTATCATTCTTTGAGGTTATGCTTAAAAATCTTCGATTGTACTTTTTAAAGTATTTTATTTAAGAACTCTTTCTCTATGTCTGCGCACGGTTTACTTTGGGAAGAGTAGTGATGCGGTGTAGTGTTTTGTTTGCATTTTCTAAATCCGAAGACAATTTTTCATTATGGCTGGGACTTTAGGGATGCATTCAGAAACTTTAACACGATTAAGAAACGAAAACAAATTGAAAAGTATAGCCCTTCCATTTATAAATTGATTTATTCATTAACGTGATAGTGGAGCCATCTATGGAAAAACGTCACAAGTAATTCTACACTGATCCTACAAATTTGTATAAACGAACACTAATGTCCATTACTTTCGTACTAGATTAATGTCTGAGGACTTGCTTTGGAAATTAACAGCTGTTTTATATTTTTTGGAACTATTTAACGGACCACCAAAAGTGTAAAAGAAATCCGAATACGGTTCGAAACTTAATACAAGATGGCGAACGATATTGCAGCTCATGAGGATGAATACTACCTTCGAATAGGATGCTCTCTTTTGATTGGCCAGTTCCCTTCTCGAGACGAAAGCGAGAGGCATCAGTAAATCCTTTTCTACCACCGGTTCGCGGTCGGGCCAAAAGCGCGTTTTGGGAAGGTCTCGCTTAGAGAAAAGCGTGTTCTCGGCTAGGCGAGCTCGCCTATTGTCGATAGCAACTATAGGCGATGAGATCGCGGTTAGGCCCTTGGGGGGGGGGTCATTGCCCAGACAATTTTTGGTTACTTGACCCTAAAACACAGGGTTTCAACTTTGTTTTGGTACACTTACAAATGGCTCTTCAACGCCAATCTTTTGTTCTGATTTTAAAAAAACTTAATTATTTTATTTCCTAATGGCTTCCCATCCCCCTTCCCAGACTTTCCCCATAAAATATGTGAAATTTGCCCGAACCTTATGTATTGCACCTATGGAGCTAACGGTGGCTTCCCCCGAACCAGGTTCGCAGGTTCGGGCACTTTTTCCAGGTCCGATGTAGATACTAGGTAAGTAATCATAATGCTTAGATTTGATGGTGGGACAGGGTTCTTCATAAAAGATGCTGTTAATGCTGCAGCCCTGCATTTATTTTTAATTGGCAGACTTAATTTTGTGCATACTTGTTAAGCTCGAAATTTTTGATAAAACCCAGAATTCTTAGATTCATGCAACTCTTAAAAAAATGGATTTCCAGGAATACCCTGGTGAAGTAGCACCCTTGTAACAAATTAACTAATATCTTCCAATTTTTTTAAGCTACGCAACTTTCATGTGTGGATAAAATCTTACATGCAGAAAAATCTTTTAATACCACTAAGTATTTTCTTGCCAATGCTACGCATTGGTGTGAATTCTTCGCCAATAAGTTACCATGGCCGGATTCTTAAAATTTACCCTCAGATTTTACCTAGAGTTGTTAGTCTAGTAGCCAACAAATTGCCAACTGGATCAGGGAGGAAAGGATTAATATAATGCACTCGCACACACAATGAGTAATCCAAAGAAACTGGGCCTTGTGCCAATAATGGTGATAAAATATTGGATTCTGGAAACCCAGTTCTAAACAGTTGAAATGCTTACTCCCTAATAAAAGGCATTAGGCAAAACCAAATTTCAACAAAATTGTCGCCCAAGCCCAGTTTTCTTGGATTTACCCACTCAATATGTGAGCTTGATAGAATGAAAGTTGTATAAGTTCACTGAACGTAGTTTTGAGTATTTGACGGTTTTCTCTATTGGCGCCTCTGTTGTTCCTTTGGAGACGGTATTTTTGAGGGCAGCTCTAACGGGTCAATCATTATTTGACTTCGGTGTCTGCTACATTAGGTAAAGCATATTTAACCTTTAGGTAGTTGACAAATTTCTACGATAAGCATTAAGGAATACTAACAGATGACGATTTTTAATGATTAAAAGTAAATTAGAGATTCCGGCACAGTTTTGATAAGAATTGACCATGTTTATCCACAGCACCTGGACCTGCATCAATACGCTTATAAGTGTTGTCACAATTTGAGCTTATATGGGTAAACATGGCCTCATCATGGCTTATATTTATCATTCAATAAGCGATCAATTAAGCGTTAAATATATTAACGAAATACAGTAAAACTTCATTCCTTCACAAGATCAATATATAAATATCATCATAGTAAATACAAATTATAAATCTGATACGCACAACTCTGTCACACAAGATCAATACATTAATAACATCATAGTAAATACAAATTATAAATCTGATACGCACAACTCTGTCACACAAGATCAATACATTAATAACATCATAGTAAATACAAATTATAAATCTGATACTCACAACTCTGTAGCATTTCAGTTAAAGTTTCTAATGAAGTTCTCTCAGCTGTTGCAAATCCAGATTCATAACAAGCTGAGCTGACGGCAGCAAATAATACTTTTCTTCTAGCTGAAGAAACGACTAAGTCCCCCGTTGACATGATGAAAAAACTTTTAACGATTGAAATAACGTAATTAGACAATTTATTAGAGTTTTTCTTTCCAAACAAACTACCCTGTGCAAACTACGAAGTTACTAGAAAATAAAAACAAACCCAGGAGGCCGCCATGTTTAACCTTGTAAAACTGACGAATGACGTACTCTTTACAAAGTTTTAATAAAAACCATTTAAATCAAAAAAAGAATACCAGTTTTAATTTTATGCATTATTAGAAAATAAAAAAAATATTTCAAATGCTTAAAAAGTATTGCTTGTCTAAGAAAAGTGACCATGTAGCTATAAGACAGCCTCTACGATCTTAGTTTCTTTGAGTTACTAACTGTAACTGCATTAGTATGATTTTTTTTGTTTATTTTGATTTGTAAAAAAATTGCGATGAATGCTGGATGAATGCGATAGTAAAGTGTCATCATAAAAGAAAGGCGGAGCTTGGAGTCCTCTGTCCTGTGGTCCTGTGTTATCGAATTAAAATCTGATTCACAGTTTAGCTGCCGGCGGTACGCTGATGAAACCTGTTCTTCCAGCAGTCTGTGTTTCGAAATCTTGAATCTTGTAGCATCTCAAACCCGGAAAACTTACAAAATTATTTCAGAGCTCGACTTCCATTTTGGAGTTTCCTATTCGGTTTCTCGAAAAATCAATACATTTGAAATTTATAACATTGAAGATATTCTAATCTCA
Organism: Tetragnatha montana; assembly: GCA_963680715.1. Classification (NCBI taxonomy): domain Eukaryota; kingdom Metazoa; phylum Arthropoda; class Arachnida; order Araneae; family Tetragnathidae; genus Tetragnatha; species Tetragnatha montana. The sequence continues at coordinate 21,898,854 of OY796675.1, forward strand.
AATATCTCACAAGGATGACTAAAATAAATTGTAAGTTTCAGTTTAACTCCTATCTGCAATGCAGTATAGCCCAGTATTTTTTAAGATAGCAATTTTCTCTGTTTCCATGTACATGCTTTGCTTTTACAACCGCTTTTTAAACTTTTTTAGAAATTATGAAGTATAGTATTATGTTACCCATAACTGTTTTCTTTGTGTTTGCATTATTTCTTTCTTTTTAAATTATTTTATACTACTTTCAATGTCAAATTATTGATCAGGATTTTTCTGGTTTATGCTGTTTATTTCTGGTTCTAATTTGTTAGAGTGCTGTAAGTATTATTTAACTCTCTTTGTAGAAAATTAAGTGCTTTTATTTGTGTTTATACAATCATCCTGTTTACTTCAAAATTGAAACTTTTGTTTGTGGCCTAAGTTTAAATTAATTATAATCAATTGGTCTAACTTTACAAACCATGTCAACCTTTTTCTTTTTTTCAGGCGGACCTGTTGTAGAGGTACAGGGTGATGAGATGACTAGGTATACTATTCTTTAATTACTTAACTTTCTTTAAATCAAGAATTCTGAGAATTCTTGTTAATTTTTCTTCAACTGTTATTTGTTTCTCTAAGTGGTTTATAACAGATGCAATAAGCAGAAGATCCAGCAAAGGAGGGGCAGACTCAGGCTGATTTACTGTAAATCAGCCTGAGTAATACAAGGGTTCATGAGGGCAATGATCCCCAATTTTTTTCGAACTCATATTCATGTAGTTCAGGGTATTTTAAGCAATCAGGGCAGTGGCGGATCCAGCCTGGACCTAAGGGGGGGGCAACTACATTTTAAGAAGGTTGGGGGTTCTTCAGAAGAATTTTGAAAGTTTGAACCTATTATTGAAAATACTTAGATGATGTCCCAGGGAAAGAAGGGGGTCTGGGGGTTCTCCCCCAGCAAACTTTTTGGAAATTTTACCTTAAAAAGTAGTCCTTTGACTCATTTTTGAACATTTAAGATGGGATCGGGGAATGGGATTTTAATTAAGGTCCCATCCTCCGAGAAAGATCCTAAAGATGAAGATGAGCGGTACCTTCTGTTCTAGATGGGAGTGGCGTAAATAGAAGTTTATTTCGCGTGAAGAGCCCAAATATCCTCCAAAAAATTAACTCATTATTAGGTGCAAAGCTAAATATTTGCAACGAAGGGAGAGGACCTAAAATTATTCCTAAACCCGATAATACATATACTTCCATAAGATTTCCGGGCCTAATATGGTTGATTGCCCCCACAAATCTTCTCCCCCAGAAGATTTAAAACAAATTAACTCTAAAAACAGGTTTTTAACTAGTTTTGGTACCTCTAGCCTGAATTTTGAATATACATTTTTGGATAAGATTTGCATTTTGATGAACTTAATGTAAAGAAGTTGTGAACACTTAAGTTCCAAATACAAAAGGGGATCTGAGAATTTTCTGAAATTTGACACTACAAAGCAGGATTTTAACTTATTTTTGTATATACCTAGTCCGAAATTCGAGGGGGGGGGCAGGACCTCCTCGCCCACACCCTATACTTGTGCCTTATGCCCATTTCAGGATTCTTGGTTCTTAATTTGCCCCCCCTCCCGTGGATTGCTCTCTTTCAAGCAGGAATTGAGACAGCCATAAATTTCAGTACATGGCAAGAGGTAAAGCAAGGTGTGGTCCACACCGTGTGGAATGTGACCAATGGTTATCTACGGGGGTTTTAATTCTCAGACTAACCTTTTCAATGTCAGATGAGTGCCAGAGCCCTCCAATACTAACTTATATGTTTATGCTTCCTATTTAGTGTTTGACTTTTCAATCTTCTCTTCCCTCTTACATTTTTTTCCTTTTTTTACTGTAATTTAAAAAAAAGGTACAAGATCCCAAGGGGGGGGGCAAAAGGCCTGTTGCCCCCCCTCTGGATCCGCCACTGAATCAGGGACACTATCAGGTTGACCACAGACCTGAAATACTTTAAAAACCTGGATCTATTGGGACAAATTAAGGAATTTTAGAAAATCTGATAATAATCATTCAGAGAGGGTCGCTAATTAGTCTGACTCAATCTAAAAAGGGATTTATGGTATCGAATATATATAGAACCCCTGGCTTAAAACCTCGGTTTGATTTCTAGAGAGAGAAAGGTATCCTTGAATTTAGGCTGGATCTGCTACTCGTGTGTAAAATAGTTTTTTAATAGTACCCTGGTCAATTTTTCCCCCTTAATTATCTTATTTGATGCTGTGTAAAAAATCTTTTAGAAATTATACCTTTTTAATAGGATTTAATTGTGTCTTTTATCTTTTTTTTATCTTTAAATCAATCAACCATTTATATAAACAGATGGAATTTTTTTTTTTATTATTTTTTCTTTACAGAATAATTTGGGAACTTATTAAAGAAAAACTGATTTTTCCCTTCCTGGACATTGACCTTCATGTGTTTGATCTAAGTGTACAGAACAGAGATGCAACTGATGATCAAGGTTAGAATATTCTTAATACAGAAAATTCATTTATATCATCACTTCTGCTAAATTTATGTTTTAAATGAATGATCTCCCTTATTAATATTGTAGAGAATTTTCAGTTCTATCTCCTTATAATGCAGTGCTTCCCAACTTGTGGTCTGTGAGAGTTTTCAAAGTGTTCGGTTAAAGGGCCTCATCGGTACCAACAAAATTTTTTTCAACAAATAGGAATTTGAGTGCATTGAACGAGAAAGGATTGATTTAAATCTGTGTTGTTTTGTTATCTGTGTTGTTAAATTTGAAAATTTAATTAGAGTTATATTTCAGAACATCATAAAAACTTGTATGCTTAGTTAGAGAAAATGAATTTTAGCTTGAAATTTTGTGAAGGAGAAGGTTTTTAAGGGGTGCTACTTTTCTGGAGTAGCACTAGGAAAACTGGATTTTTTGTACAGCATTAATACCAGAATTCCAGGTTTTATCAAAATTTTCAAAAATCTCAGCTTAGCAAGAAAACACAGAATTATGTCCAATCAAAAATAAGTGCAGGATTGCAGCATTATTAAATAAATCTTTTATGAAGAATTCGGTCCCATCATCGGTTCTAAGCGAGATTACATTGTAGCCACGTCCTTCTGAAAGAAATTTTTCGGTAATATGGATACTAATTTTATATACATACGGCTGTAGTTAAAACCAGGGATGCAGAAAGTGTTTTTACTTCCAATATTTCCCCCAAACCATACAAAAATTTCCCCAAAATTTTAAAAAGTGATAAAGACCTACAAAAATTCAGTTTAAAATATAATAGTTTTCTGGGATTTTGAGTTGAAATCAGTAGCACCCCTGTAAGTTATATAGGGTGGTCCGTAAAGTCTCCAATTTCAAGCTTAGTGGTCTGTAAGCTTCTGCCAGTTGGGAGCCACTGCTATAATGTAATGAACTAGGGAATTTCACACAATTTTGATCGAAAATTTTTTACATAAAAATAAACTAATGATTTGAGTTTTTAAAAGTTCCAAACTTTAAAAGAATTTCTATTATAGTATGTGTACAGTATTTTTTTACATAAAAAATAAATTATGGTGGGAGTTGCATTTTAAAATGTCTTTAATTAATAAATATTTTATAGTATGTATAAAGATTTATGATTTTTATTTATTGTAAAGCTGCTTAAAAACAAATTTAAGAAATTATTAATTCATTTCAACTCTAGATTTTTGGGGGAAAGTATCAGGTGCCATTGGTAATAAATTAAACCCTTTGATAATTTGCTACTTGTAGCCCGAGGGTGCAGAATATATTAGATTGGCGAATGAGGTTTAGGGGAAATTCAGGCAGCAATTGAATAAAGTTTAAAATGATCCATATTTGTTTAAAAGTCGGGTTCTTCATATTTGGCAGTTATGTTTTGAGGCAATATTGTGCTATTAAATGCTCTAAACTACTGTGACTTCAACTATTCTTCCTTTTAAATTAATGATTTTTGCTTTAATGTTAAAGTGACTTGTCATCATGTAAAATTTTAAATTCAATGTATTTATTATTTTTAAAACGCTTTTGTTAATATGGTTTGAAAACCATAAGAAAAAGAAGTAACTGTTTATGAATATTTGTAAAATATTTTTTCCAAGTATTACAAGCTAAACTACTTCTTTTAGTTACCATTGACTGTGCTAATGCCATCAAGAAGTACAATGTTGGTGTAAAGTGTGCAACTATTACTCCAGATGAAAATCGTGTTGAAGGTGAATTTTGATTTTTTTTTGCTTATTTGATGTGGATTTTTGTTAAAACATAGTTTACTTTATTTCTACTACCTACTTATGAGTAAACTTGCATCTATTATAGGGGTACAAAAATGCCTACTCAATCTGTATTTTGATTTTTTCAGTTAGAATTATTCATGTCAATGGAATTTAATTACTATTGGTTTATTTTATTTAAATTTAATTAGGGGATTTTCTATCTGTCTTACTAAAGTCTTCTAAATATCCCTTCTAACAGCCAAGCTAGTCTTACTTATAAGATCTTAGGGCACGGTCAGCCAAAAAACCTATGGTATCTCTTCAAAAAATCTGCAGTATCTCTTCAAAAAATCTGCCCTATCTCCCCATTCATGACCCCTCCAACAATAGCGAAGGAGTCCGAAGTCACCTCCCCCAGTCAATTAGCAGACACCCGATAGTGACTTCTCGCTCCTCCCCGAGGGCTGTCTTTTGTTGGAGGGACCATTGAAGGGGTTGATTGCGGTTTTCCCAACCAGATAACCGATCCAATAACCAGATACTGCAGATTTTTTGAAGAGATACCATACTGATTTTCTTGCTGACCGCAGCCTTAATGTAGGAAACTTGTTATAGATATGAAAAAATAGCATACTTAAACAAATAATTGTTAAGAAATTTTTTAGTTCTCATTTATTATTTTAATGTAGAATAAATGCTAGGTGAGCTGTTAAGTTAAAAAATGTATACAAATACTTTGCTGATGATTTCTTAGAAATAATGGACTGAAAAGTATAAAATAATATATCTGACTAAAAATTTTTCATTATAATGTAAAAACGTAAAAAATTACTGTGATTATAAACGCATTTGGTGATGATACATAAAAAATATATTGTTAATTTTTCTAGAATTTGCTTTGAAGCAAATGTGGAAATCTCCAAATGGAACCATTAGAAACATTCTTGGTGGAACTGTTTTTAGAGAGGCAATAATTTGTAAAAATATTCCTCGTCTTGTCCCTGGCTGGATTAAACCTATTATAATTGGACGTCATGCATATGGAGATCAAGTAAGTACTCTTGCATTATGTTTTGTAAATGGGTTTTGTCCCAAATAGTAGTTAGTATGGAAGTTTCATTAAAGTGATTAAGATAAACTCTAATATTTATCAATATTAGTCATTTCTTGATAATAATTTGAACCATAAGATATCTTTTATATCTACTTTCATAGTATAGAGCCACTGATTTTGTGGTTCCCGGACCTGGGAAAGTAGAAGTCAAGTATACTCCAGCTGATGGATCCAGTCCAGTTTCTTACACTGTATTTGACTTCAAGGATGGTGGAGGTGTTTCATTGTCCATGTACAACACTGATAAAGTAATTTTTTTTTAACATTTATAGCATATTTGTGGTGTTTTTACTGTCTATTTAAAGGTTATATTTCTTATAAGTTAGTTTAAATTCTCTGTCAGTATATTATTGAATTATTTAGTTAGTTAATTAAGGTTAATAATAACTAACGGAAGAAGCATTGTAATTTGAATTTATGTGCAAGTTCATTTAACATATTCACAATCTTTGTGAGATAATAGCTAATTGGAAAGAAAATCTGACTTATTTATTAAATTATTTTGTTTAAAAACCTTTCCCCCGCTTAGTTCATAAGCTCAATATTCTGCATTTTATTATCAAAATTTTTCTTATGATATGCAGTTAAATATGGAAACAGATTCTGCAAGGTAAAATATTATCTGTTAAGTTAACATCATAAAAAATTACTGGGCATCAATTCAATAAATTTTTTCCTAGAAAAGGGAAATTATGTTATAAACATATTTCAGGTTGAAATATACTGGTTTTACTGTACATATTTATACATAAATTTGATATTAGGATCTTACTAAGCTTAAGTTTTCTATTTTTATTAATGCTACAAATTATTATCTGGAGCCCTTCAAATGTTACATAAGCACCTAAGGAGGGAGGGGAAAGTTGCCATTTGCTTATTTTTGCTGACATAGGGAGGGAGTATATAAATAATATAAAACATTAAAAACCTTTGATTTTAAAAATATCTTGTAACTTAAAAAAAAATCGATACACAAAAATTAAATTTGCAGGGGTGGAAAATCTGCTCCAACTGTGCCAAACTGCTCCGAAATGGAGACCTTGCTCCAATCTGCTCCAAAACCAGCAAAATTCGCATTTTTGCGCCAAACTGCTCCAAAAACATGATTTTCCGTTCAATTTGATTCAAATTTTGAAAATCCTACCAACAGGGAAGAGCCAATCTTCAGCCATCATGATTACCATCCGCGGAATCGCGATTTTCCGCTTTTTCTCTACAAAATATGAGCCTCCATCTAAAATAGGGATGCACAACCTGCGATTTTTCCAGATAATCCCAACTATTTTTTACCTTCCAGACTATTTCCAAGAAAAATCATGAGTTATTGTGGGAAAATCGTGACTTTCGCGAAAGTTTCGTTTTGCTCTAGGAATTAAAATGAAAGTGTAATGCTACAAAAATGCTTGATACGAAATCACCAAAAGGTGCTGCAAAAATACAAATCATACCCTGATACGAAAACACTAATAGGTGCTCCAAAATTGATTAGCCTTGCTCCAAAACTTGCTCTAAAGATGCTCCAAAAATATATTTTTGGTTTTCCACCCCTGAATTTGACAAGAGAAATTTCAAACTAAAAATTTCAATGTTCTGAGGACTAGCATTTTCACTGTACAAACATTAACTTACTAATTTTTTGATGAACGTTTTGTTCAACAAGAAAAAAAAGTGGGAGCAGAATTCGGCAGTTTTCTTGTATAATTATTAGTAAGGGGTTAATACTTTTTGATGGGAAGAAGAGAGGGTTACAATAATGATATAAAACATTCTTATTGATTGTTTAAATGGCCCTTCACTTTAAAATTTCTCAACTATTTTAAATTTGTTTCAACTTTAACCTCAAGATGATTTCCTTTAATATTGAAAGAGATATTACATTTAAAACATTAAAAAATAAATTGTGTTTGGTGCTGTTTTACTATTTGTTAATTATTCTCTATACACTTGCCACTTTTATATTCCAAAGCTTAATGGAGGAAAACTCACGAAAGTATTCTTGACTTGTCAATAGAGGAAAAGTTGCATTTCCTGTAGTTGAACTAATTGATAGTAGCTAGCACTCAGCTCTCTGAAATTAAGTTTTAGGAAGTGAGTAGAGGATTTTTAAGAAGGAGTACATGCATGTTAGTGATGCTGTAATCTGCTAGTTATTTCATAAATGGATAAATTAAATAAGTGTTATATGTTGGCATATGAAACAAGGTGTATTTTTTATTTTATATCAACTAATAAATGAAACTATTTTTTTCAGTCCATCACTGATTTTGCTCATAGCTCTTTTCAATATGCCATGCAAGCCAATTATCCTCTATATCTAAGGTAAATTTTTATTAGAAAAAACTTTTTAAAGTTTACTTTCTTCTGTCATACATAGAAAGTAGCACTCATCAAATCACGTATGTGTTTTGAAAAATGTTTTGTATTTTCAGTACCAAAAATACCATTTTAAAGAAGTATGATGGCCGCTTCAAGGATATCTTCCAAGATATTTATGACAAGTAAGAAACTTTGAATATTCTAATTTTGCACTTATGAAACTGTATAGATGTAATGTTTTCGGATTGAAAATTTTAAAAGTGTGCATTATATAAAAGCAGGGCTACTCATCTACTAAGCATCTCATTTAAAATTCCTTTGCAGGCTGTGTATCAATTCTCCTTTAAAAATTTTCATTGGAAATATTTGTGTTGGTACTGAAGAGATATTGACAAATCTTTATATTTCTTAAGAACTTGATAAGATATAATTGTTATCAAAGATTGCCTGTTAAGTCTTTCAATGTACCATTGATTTAACATATCTTATCTCATTTATCTTGGATTTTGCTTTTTTCGTGCCTTGATCTTGTAGTTCAATAAATCACAAGTTTTTATCTGTTTTATCTACTACTTAACCGATAAAAGTGGTGAAACAAAGGATACCATGTTTTGAAAATATGTGGGATATGAGTATTTTTCTTGATATGACATTCAGATTCCATCTTGGGTCTGATTAATGTTTTTAAATATCTTCTTTAATTCAATAAGTAGCTTTTAAGCTCAATTAACTGACTTCTCCGATCATCCAACCATCCCATTTGAGCTCCACACCAAACCATGTGCCAGTTTCTTCAACTCTTTTAACTTACTGCCTATTATTGTACCTGTTTGTTTTAAAAATTTTAAACCATCCTCTGGTTGAACAGTAATAATGATTCATATAGTAAGAAAGTTACAAAATTAAAAAAAGGAGACAGCCAGGCACAGATCAAGCAGGACTCCAAGGAGAGGGCACTTTTTGAGGATCACCTCTATCTTTACACTATAAACAACATTTTCCTTTTCTATAAATAACTCTACAGATACCTGGATAAATTATATTTTTTTGCACCTCCCCTCGTTTACTTAACATTATAAGCAAAACAATGTGTCTGAACCTATGATAGTGATCTGAACCTTGTAATTGTCTTTTAAGAGAGCAAAATTTTTCAGACAGTGCAGGGGTCCCTTCCCCAGAAACTTTTAGGGATTTAGACCCGATGATTCAATTTCGTTTTTATTTAAAATTATTATGTAAATATTGTTTGCTTTATTTGATTCATATTAACATATATTTATTGTGTATTTTGATGTATGAGGCGGTGGCCTTTTTGCCAATAAATAAACATATATTTATTTATTATATTAACTATCTTGTTTAGTGTTTTAGCTAAATGTTACTACAATAACAATGGTCACAAAATGTTTTTAGAATGCAGAATGCTTTTAGAGATAATATGAGAACAAGTAGTGCTTCATGTGCTTATTAAGCTACCTTAACCAAATTCAATTCTAACATTGTATATTATGTAAACATCATTGGTCCTTGACTTTAAAACTGTCCCCATTCATTTTATAGAGAGTACAAGACCAAATTTGAAGCTCAAGGAATATGGTATGAACATAGACTCATTGATGACATGGTTGCACAGGCCATGAAATCCGAAGGTGGGTTTGTGTGGGCATGTAAGAACTATGATGGAGATGTGCAATCCGACTCTGTTGCTCAAGGTAAAGTCATTTTTAAAATTTTATTTTATCTCATAACACAATAGTCCAGTCCGTTGCTGTTTTTAGCCTAAACTTTAAACTAAGGTTAGCACAAGGAGCCTTCTGTGTTGAAATCTTCAAAACAAAGAAATGTTCAAATGAAATGAAAGTTATCTCACTCTCTTAAGCAAATAGTGGAAAAGAAATAAAACATACCATGAGTAGTAGCTTAAAAATTACTTAAAAACAAAATACTTATTAAAAGCCATGTATAACTCTTATAATTTACTGTTTTCAGATAGGAAAACTCATGTTTTTTTTAGACATTTCACAATATTTATTTGTACTCTATAATTTATTTACTAGTCAAGCCAAATGAAATATATAGATTTATTGCTTATTTTTAATACTTCTTATTCAAACGAGTTTCCTTTTGTGCCATTTTAGTGGTTAAAGTATGCATTATTTGAATATTTTTGTGTCTGTTCCTAGCAATTAGTTCCCATGGCTGAAAGTTCACAAATTTTCCAGGACAGAATTAGACATACCATACCACTTTACTGAAAATAGTGTTTTATATCTTCTAATCATTTAAGTAGTTATTGTCTCTGTCCCATTCGCCCTAGGACAGATTTCTGTCCCTAGAATGGAAATCTTTCATCCATGTTTGTTTCCAATAAGCAGTTTTCCCAGTAAACTGGTGTGTCTAATTACCAGGATCCACTGTATTAAATACAGTATTTCTCTGATAATTTTGGTCAAAATGCTGTACCATGTTAAATTTTCAAAAATTTAGTTAAATTTTGTAATTTTTCATTAATTAGATCCATGAAAAGAGTGAATGTTTCTGCTCTCTTGCTGAAGTTATGGGTATTGCCATGCATAAAAATAATATAAAAGAAATGATTGACATTAATGATGGATGTTGAAAACTGGTTTAATTTAATTTCCAAATTTGTACTGAAGTGTACTCTTGCTTGTTGAAAAAAAAGTAGAGTAACAAAATTACTCAAGTAAAGTTGATTTTAGTAAAAAATCCTGATAATTTAATTTAAAAATAGAAAGGATAATTTATGATAATAAGGAGATTTTACTCTAATTTCAGCATTTTATCTTTGAAAAACATTTTTATTGTTAGGGGCTCTTCCTTGCCTCTTTTTACTCTTCAAATTTTCATGACTTGTTTGTAAATCCATTATGACTTTATTCCTTGGCCACAGTTTTACTAGGAATTCTGCCTTTTGTTCATAATGTTTTTACAAAAATTACTGCTTTTTACCATCAGCTACTTGTTATCAAAGATAAAAAATACTTGAAAATTTAATCAGTTTCATAAGAAGTAGAATTTCTGTGGGATAACAAAAGTAAAGAATACTCCCTCCTCAGCAATTAAAAACTTCTTTACGACAGGTTTATTCATCTTGTTTCATTAATGCATTTTTCCCTGGCTACTGTGTGAAAATTATTTCATGAGTGCTATTTTTCTAGGTTATGGGTCTTTGGGCTTGATGACAAGTGTTTTGATATGTCCAGATGGAAAAACTGTTGAAGCAGAAGCAGCTCATGGAACTGTTACCAGGCATTACAGAATGCATCAAAAAGGGCAAGAAACTTCTACAAATCCCATAGGTGCATAAAGCATTCAAATTGATTACTTTTCCTTATGATTTTAGTTTAAAATTTTGTTTTAACTATATTTTAAGTACAGTAAAACCTAATGGGAGCGACCACCCTTTCTTATGAGAAAATCAGTCCTTAAGAGGGGTGGCCACTCAGAAAGAGTAAAGTTTATCCTTTTGAGCAGTAAACAAAACAATTTTTACCACTTGAGTATGGAAAAATGTAAGAAAATCACACACTTATCATTAAATTATGTAAAAAAGACCATTTAAATTTCTTTTTTATATTTGAAGCAGATAAATTACCAAGCCATTTAAGGTCCTAATTGCCTGGCTTTTTTTTGTGTTTTTCAAATACCTTCATCTGTAAGTAGTTTGAATAACACTTCAAATTTTAAACCTGCTAAATAGAAAAATCCAGAGTAGCCGTGGACTACAATCACCCCTGATGAATGACATTAATTTTTTGTAATTTACATTTTATAGTCCCATTAATAATATTCATGGTTTGATGTTCTAAACATAGATTTATAATAATTCTGATTTAATTATACTGTAAGTTTTAATTACATCCTCTAGGCTAAAAACCAAGCCATAATGTTATAGTATGTAGATTATAAATAAAATACTATATATGAATGATAAAATACTATATATGAAAGCATTCGTAATAATTTAATAACTTTTAATTTAAAATATAGCTTCAATATTTGCTTGGACCAGAGGCTTAGCTCATCGTGCAAAACTGGATGGCAATCAGAAGCTTGCAGAGTTCTCTAGAATTCTCGAAGAAGTTTGCATCAGTACTATAGAAGATGGTTACATGACTAAGGACCTTGCAATTTGCATTAAAGGAATGAAGGGGTGAGAAATATTGATGCTTATTTATGACAGTAAATTAAGACAGTAAAGAAGTTTTCTGAGTATGTACTATATATTTCTGCGAGGGAAGGACTCCTAGGAATTTTCTTTTGGATTATAAACTGAATGGTAATACAGAATAAGAACTAAAGGAAAAGGGATAATTTCAAAAAAAAAAAATTGTAAGGAAATAAAAATTAGAATTTATGAAAGAGTTGGGGTTTCTGCAGCACCTATAGATGAGCCACCAAAGGATAATTGTAAAATTTCTGCACTTTTTAAAACATATTCTCATTATAATATTAAGATTTTTTAATGAAATATTTGTTTTAAAAATCTATGTGTTAATTCAATTTATTTTCTTTCTCTTTATAGTGTAACCAGAGCAGATTATTTAAATACATTTGAATTTTTGGACAAACTGGCTGAAAATATGAAGAACAAAATCCAATGACTATATGAAAAAAGCAAGTTATGACTTGGTTTGAACAAAACTCTTAAAAGTTGAAACTCCATATTATACATTTCTTTTTCTTTAAAAAAATTATGTTTTTATATTATTTGTATGAATTTATGAGAATTAAAGTATATTTTTTGAGATGCCAATATAATTAATACTATATCTGAATTCAATGGTTCAATTTTCCTATATTAAAAAATATCATTTTCCCCAAAATATACCTTAAATATTTAAGCATCTCTGTAAAGGCATCATGAAACTACAGCACTTTAACTCACACTTTATTTTATTGATAACATTTAATACAAGTCAATATCTCTCGTGGATGCCACTGAGTTCAACTCACAACTTTGCAAACATTTCCAGATTAAAAAAAAAGTTAAATGATTCTTGTTCTGAAGATTTTTTCCATAAAACTTGCGCAGTGTCGAATGACTGAGAAGTCAGTACAGTCGGGGATGTTATGACAATGTCCGGATGTTAATGTGATAGTAGTAACTGTAGTGAAATTTTTTTTTTAGAATGTTTTAGCTACTATGTAATTGCGCTAAGAATTGATTGTAGGACCGGATTCTTCGTAAAAGATGGTTCAGTAATACCCCCAGACTTACGAAATAGGTGGGACCGAGTGATAACTGCGTAAGTCGGGGTACATTTTTCCATAGAAATATGTTCAATTGGGACCAGAGAAAAAATGTAAAAAATTTTAAACATATTACTTAACCATTACTGGCTTTAAACATTTCATTTTTTGCCGGATTTCCGGCCTCTTCTTTTAATCTATCGAAAATTAATTTCGCCTGAGAACACACCGTGTTTTGATCAACAAGACAGTTCTTTACTCTCACTTGATTATCGCACCTCACTTTCAACAAAGTTTCCATTTCTGAAATAAGTCCATGATGTTTACAAATAATGCTCAAGTTCAGAGACTGAGCATTTTTCACAGCTTCGAGAATTTTGAAAATGGTTCTCACTGTTGACTTCGGGAGATAATATTTCTTGGCTAATTCACACACTTTAAATTTACCATTGAAGTCTTTGATTAAATTTAATTTACATTCCAACAATAAAATTTTCCGCTTTTTATTTGATTCTGAAGAATCCCTTTTAGTTCGTTTAGATGACATTTTGAAATCTACAAATGCAATGAACAAAGTTTGGATCAATATTCAGGGGCCGATCCAGCCGAAAATTGGGGCTCTTTTGCTGCCACTTTACTAAATTCCATTTACTAAAACAGGCCCCTTCACAAAAATTAAATTCTTAAAAAAGGCCCCTTCACAAAATTAAAGTTCATAAAACAACCCTTTATCAAAATTTAAATAATCTTTAATCATTATTTGCAAGAAAACATTCACAAAATCTTGTTTGTTTCAAATAAAAAATGTTTTTTAACGATAATTTGAAAAATTAAAATATAATTCGACTTCAATTTTTCACAAAAAATAATTTCTTTTTCACAAAAATGGGCCCCGAAAAATAAAACCTGGATCGACTCCTGAGATTAGAACACTGGGGAAATTTTTCAGAACATGATTCCATCAGAATTTATTTTATCAAGTGAGAACTAGTATTCTTCTATTTTCACCTTTTTTAAGATGTAATGATCTCATTTCGTAGAGCCGGAAAGAACTTGGCTGACAAAAAAAAAAAAAAAAGAATATGAAATAATAATAATATTTGAGCAGATAAAGGGTTGGAAGTTGTGCAATATTTTGAGACAATTGGGAAAAAAAATAGAAAATTTTCAAAACCGCATAACTTCGAATTTCAGTAAGTCTGGGTATTACTGTATTAATGCTTCTGCCCCCTAGATTTTCTTATGGAGATCAATGGTTAAATTGGCCGATTTTGCACTTTTCTGTTGAGCTCAAGAATTTTGATAAACCCCAGAATTTATGCATATTACTGTTAAAAAATACTTAATGGGGCTACCCCAGAAAAGTGGCACCCCTGATCTTTCATAATGCTTTTAAATTTGTAATCCTTAAACTTAATAAAATTAGTAGCCATTTCAGGTTAAATAAAAATATCCAGAACAATTTAACACTTCACTACTAGAACTATAAGCACACAACTCCACTAGCTAAGTTTTTAACTGTGGTGCACATCAGCCATGAGAAGCTTTCAAAGAAGAGGGAGCAAGTAACACTTTCATCCATGTTTTTTTGTTAGTTTCACTGTATTAAAATCACCTTTTATAGAAAATTAAATGTGATAAGTTTTTTTTTCATTTTCAATGACCAATTTCTTAAGGCCATTCATCTTGTCAACATTAAAACTAGAACTGATTTTTAATAAATTAAGCTTGAACTCTTACAATTTAGGTTAAGGTAATTTTTTTTGTCTTTTAGGGTTTTTATACCTATGTTTCACTCACAGAGTATAGAGCTTAATAACTCTTTTTTTTATATTGGAACTTTTAAGCTCTATACTCTGTGGTTTCACTTTATACTCAATTTTTAAAAATGGGGCGATTGTGACCACCAATAGGGAAATACCTGGAAAATTGTTATTCAGTATTGAGACTCAAATATACTACACATACAAGATAAGATGTGGAAATTAAAACCAAGTTCATAAAAACTTGCTCATAGAGCAAACACTGAATTAAAAAGCTAAGTAATTAGCCTATTTTCCCGGAAATGAAAACACAAATATTTTAAATATTACCCTGGAAAAAACCCTAAACACAGGTCTGGTAAAAATTTGAGGTAGAACCAGAGCATAATCATCCCTGATTAAGGCTGGGCGTGCACGAGTGACTAAAGTCACGGCGACCAGGATTACTAGTATCAAAAATATCACTAGAAAACAATGGATCTCTATGAAGAAATTCTTGGCACTCTACCAATACTTGAACTTGTTTCAATAGCCAAGGCAACAATTTTGTCTTTGTCACCGTGACAAAAGTCGCTCGTGCGCGATCAGCCTAAATCAGACATGGGCAAACTTTTCAAGGGGAGGGCCGGATAAAATAAAAAAATTATCCAGGCGGGCCGGAAACTAAAAAATTAACAAAAATTTTCATGAGTGATAATTTTTAGAGTTGATTTTTACATCACACACAACTTATATTATATGCTACAATTTTAAAGATTGGGGGGGGGAGTTACAAAATGTATTGTTCTTTAGAAGAGTAGGAAGGCGTATGTGACAGATGAAACTGTGATTCTAAAAGTTTTTCATAATCTGGTAGAAACTGGGATGAGCTGATTAGCAGTAATGTAGCTAAATGGTAGTCATATATAAAAAAAACATTATGTCCTATGTAGGGGTTATTCAAAACCATGCCGCGGGCCGGATTGACTTGTCCGAAGGGCCGTACTTTGCCCATGACTGGTCTAAATGAATTAAAAATTTCTGGATTAGCATTTCGAAACTACCTGCCACTAATAGTATGCATTTATTTCCCATAATTTGCCAGTATAGATGTTTTAAAATAAGGCTTGTTTAAAATTGTAAATGACTAAAAAGATAATTGAAAACAACAAAACTTTAGGAAACTCAAGACCAGTGGCGGATCTATGGGGGGGGCTATAGGGGCTATAGCCCCCCCCTTGGGACTTAAATTTACACTACATAAAATTGAACTTTTTCGAAAAAAAATTAAGTTTTTAGAAAATATTGTTTAAATTTTAAACTTTTTTCAGTTTTTTGTAGCCTTTTTTTACAATTCAAAGGGTCATCAAAGCATTAAGCCCCATCCAAGATCTTTAGCTCCCTGCATTTTTATAAACTCCATTCACTATTTAAGGATTTCTAGAGGTTTTAGCCCTTACAAATTATTAGCCCCCTGCATGTTTGAAGGTTTGATTCGTAATTTAAAGGGTCTATCCAATCCAATGAGCTTAGCCCCTAAAAGCATTAGCCTCCTTGCTGTTACACAAATTTATGAGCTTTAGCCCTATGAAACATTAGCCCCCTCCATGCTCTTTAACAGCCTCTACAAAGTTTTTAGCCATCAAATCTTGCGTTTTTAAATATATTTGGGTCACTATTTAATGAGCTTTAACCCTTATGAATCCTTCCATGATCTTTAGCTCCTACAAGGCTTTTAGCCCTGAGTTTTTGTAGATTCAATTCACAATTTAAAGGGGCCTATGAGTTTTAGCCCCCATAAAGAATTAGCCTTCTTGAGATGTTTTATAGTGTTTAGTTCGCAATTTAATGAGCTTTAGCCTAAAAGCGTTAGCCCCCTCCAAGATCTTTAGCTTTCAGCACTTTAATATAAATGCGATTCAGAACTTGTATATTCCAATGAGCTTTCTAAGCCTTACAAAGCATAACCTCGAAAATACTTAGCCCCTTACATTTTTATAGATTTGTTTCACATCTTTAAGGTAATGAGCTTTAGCCCCTCTGCAAGATCTTTAACTCCCTGGTTTTTATAAAGATTCACCTTTTAAAAGGGTCTAATGTGCTATCTCTTACAAAACATTTACTCTGTTAAAATAGAGACGGGGTTAGGGGGTTCAAACCACCCCCATGAAATTCTTATATCTTAGGTTTTTTTTCCTTTGAAAACGAGTACAAAAAATCATCTTTTTCGTGTGACACTCAGAGTCCCAAATGACCAAAAATGAGTAAAAACACAACTTTTTAGGGTCAAATTTTCAAATATTTTCTTGGGGGAGGTTCCCCCAAACCCCCCTTATGCCTCGGGATGGATGTATTATTCACTAAACATTGAAATTAAGTGCACGAAAATTCACATTTGATCTATATTCTTGGAAAAAAATATTTGACTCAAATCATCGTAAAAAAACCCTCCCGCCCCGGTTAACACACCCTTATTATTTTGATATATTTAATGATTAACTAATTTAATTACTAATTAATTAGTTATATTTAACAATACTAGTCATTTACAATCAACACACTGCCCTCAATATTTAAAACATTAATGAATATTGCAAAAAGCACGGCTTGTTACTTCATTATCATCCTCAATCAGATTAAGTTAGCCCCCCCCTTGCTCATGTTCTAGATCCGCCACTGCTCAAGACCATATTTTTTATCAAGAGAATAATAGTTGTGCCAAACTAAATTTTTTATAAGCAAAGTTTTAATAAATTCAGCTTATTACATGAATAAACAAGATGGAATTTTACATCATAAAATATCTTAAATATGGAAAAAAGTAATTATAACATTTTTATTCTTATAAAATATTGCAAAAGTAACACAGCTTGGTTAATCAGAATCAATTATCTGCAGATGTAATTTAATGAGCTTATCAATTTTTTCCTCAGCTCTCTTCATTGTATTCTTTAGTTCTAAAATCTCTTTCATGATGACGCTTTTGTTGATAATTTTCTGACCAGCTGGTGGCTTTGCTGCAAACCTTTTATGCAAACCTAAAAACACAGAAAACTCCTTTGTAATTGAAAAAATAATTTTGAAAGATCACTTGTTAACAGTACTAGGGTTGATATAGGAAGTTTCATTAAGCAAGCAGATTCCTTGTAAAACTTTAATGGAAGCCATGCAGTAGTTGCAGGGACTAATACAGGTCAATTTTGGTACTGTTTATTGTCTCCTTCACAAAAAGCATAACTAACAAAAACAGCACCTTCTCAAAAATTCTTCTAAGAGATCAACATCTTCAAACAAATATTGCCGATAATCGGCAGCTTCACAGTAATTTCTTCGAAAAAAAAAACTACGTTTACTAAATTCATTCCTTTAAAAATAATTTAATGCTGTTTTCATTAATTTTATATAGTTTGCATTTAATACAATAGTTATAAAAAATTTCACATAAATTAAAAAGCTGTTATAATTTTTCCAAAAAATAAAATGCAGAGTAAATTTTTCACAAAAAGGGGGGTTAAGTTAAAAATCCTGTATTAGTCCCTGAGTTGGTACAAACTTTTCAATTTAGCTGGGCTCAAGCCCCTTAAGCAAATATCTCAACTAACAATATAGCTTTTAATTTTTTGTAATTTCTAAAATGTAGTGTAGTCAATTACATGATTTGTGCACCAGATAACCAGCAGTTTTTATAAAACCTTTTTGTGTGCATAAAACATCTCCAAACTGATTTTGACATCAATATTAAACACATACAAAACCTAAGTCTGACTAACAATAGGACATGCGAGCTAGACCAAAAGAAGGTTCTGCTACTCACTTGAGGTGATGTCAAATGGCACCAATGTCAATGGTATTGACGTCTGATTTCACGTTTAGAATTATCTCAACTCTAAATAAATTAGGATATTAACGTATTAAATTTTTATGTAATCAAGGGACTTATTGCTCTAAATACTTTTAATGATTATAATCCAACGCCTCCTGCTCGTAATTGCTTACCAACCCCTGTAATTGCTATACAGTTCTTTCAGGCGCAGATCTAGCACATCTCCAAGGGGGGCACTTTTCCAGACCATCACCTTTACCTTTTGAGAAAAATGTCAAAATATTGGGGATTTTCAAAAAAGTATCACTCAAGATCATCTTTTGGTACCGCTGGGGGGGGGGGGGTATGGTGGTCCTCCTCCTCCAGAAAAAATTTTGAAATTTGACCTGTAAAAGTAGGAGTACTTTTTGGGACTTTTTTCGTACTTAGGAGTGATTTTTTTGGGTCCAAGGGGGGCAATGTCCAGAGTGCCCTCCCCCTGGATCTGCCCCTGAGTTCTTTACAGATAGGCTTGCAATCTGAGTCAGAAAAGCTTCCTTGTTACATTTTACAAACTTTGATGACAACCCTCATCCACATATACATAATGCTTTTCTTAAAACCTAAAATATTTTATTTATTTTATCACTTAATTCAATAAAAATCTTTAAAAAAGTTTAGCAAATATATTGACAAATATCACATATCCCAGAATACATCAACTAACTTTCCTAAAATATAGGTATAATAAGCCAAAGAAACCTAAAAAATAAATCTAAAAATAATGACCTGACCAACTTATCTTTAGCTGAGAAAAACTAACTTTCCGAATAACCTCCACCGTAAATCTGTACAAATAACACTCTTGTAAAAGCAAAATTATTTATTTCTCTATAGTTCAAAAAATTTATTGGAATACTTTAAAAATTATTAAGCAATTCCATTAATAACTATCGTCAACAAACTTTTGAAACTAACACAAGAAGCTAGAGCTACTGCCCCATACCTAGAACCCTTTGACAGCTAGGTTTGTCAATGCGAAAATAATCTTTGGAGCAAGAAATTGCATGATATTCTTGTAGATACCACACAGTGGTTCCTAACCTTTTTTGGCCCATTCCCCACCAAAGCCTTTTCAAATGTTCCATGCCCCCCATGTAAGATTACACATAAATTTTTATAGTCTGTAAGCCAATCAAATGATTTTAAGAAGGTTTGGTATGGGTTTCCATACGGAAATTGATTAATTTTTCTTAGCGCAAATTCAGAATCACGGATGGTTGGCGGTATTTGGTCTTTTTTGTACTTAGCCAAGCCCAAATTTTGCATTTAATGTAAACTACAAAACATTATTTGTCGCTCAAAAATTCAACTGCCAACTTGGCACGTCCGCAATTCTGAATTTGCACCCAATCCTCTTTCAAAAATCTTTCTTCAAAAGTAAATAAAACCTGGTGGTCCTTGCTCCACCTGGGGGGCAATTTGTTTGAAAATTTTAAAATTGCCCCCCTAGAAAATCAAATTGCCCCCTGGTGGGGCATGTGCCCCACGTTGGGAAACACTGATTTAGAACATAAATTATATACAGTAGAACTCCAACTATCGGAACTCCGAATGTTGCCTTTTCATTTAATTAATTAAAATGGACCTTTTTCGGAAAAATTCCAATTATCCAAATTTTCAATCATACGTATGGAGTTCGATCCAAATTGATTCAGATAATTGGAATTCTACTGTATTTAAAAAAGCATTTTTATAGCTTTTATACTTCTTTTTGGTAGCAAATTACACAAAATGGATTATTTACACCATTTTAATAAACATGTAAATTAAGTTAATAACATTGACATGAAAAAAAATGTGGTTCATGCAAGAACGCCGGGCCTGGTTTGACAAAAATGGCGTAAAATAGTGAATTCTGGAAACCCAGTTCTGTAGAAGTTGAATTGCTTACTCGCTAATAAACAGCATTGGGAACACCAAATATCCCCCAGGCCTAGCGTTTTTGCACTTACCAAAATGCCTTCAACTTATACAAGCATATTTAGAATGTATATAAAAAGAAAATTAGTAAATTAATGGGTAAACATCAATTTGTATTCAAACTACGAGAAAAATAGGGGGTTAGGTCTATTACTTATCCTTATATTACATGTGTTAGTGACGTCCTAAAGATGTCATCAGGGTCAAAAGCAAAGTTCATATATAAAATTATTAAAAGTGTGATTGTGGTAAATGTTCTTATAAACTCAAGCACCTGAATTCAATTTATTTAGTATTTCATTAGTAAAAACATTTGAAATATCATGTAAACAATTAAATAGGTCCTTAAATTTAGGCTTATTTGTGGGCAAAATGTGTGATGTAAGTACTGAAATTTAGTACAAATTGCTGCCAATCGGTCATCTGATTTTATGCTTTGTAATAAACCTGGGACAGAATTCTGTTCATAGAACTTTTAGAAAAACGGAAGAGTGGCACCCATGTTTTTACGGAAATACCCTATTATTGTAGATTTTCAAGTTTAGTAAATGATAAATATCTCTTCCTCAATGATATAAATCTATAGTTACTACATAATAACTAGCCCTCAATTTCCATTTTCACAAAATTCTTAAAACAGGATCCTGGTATAAAAACCTGGATGAATCCCTGTACTCTCTTACCTAAGAGCTTCTTTTTGGTCCATCCTCGCTTTTTTTTCAGTTTTGGAGAAATTTTTTTTGTAGGAGGTCGTGTAACCTCATCTGTATCAGAAAGTTCTGAATGGAAGCTGTCAGAGCCAATTCTGTTAGGATTGCGTTTAGAATTCTGTGGAACAGAGAAACTAAAGTTGGAATCTGAAGACCTTGAGATTGGTTGATTTATAGAATTTACATCAGTGACCTTGGAGGAATATATTTCTATTTGATCATCACATCTGTTTAAGATTACATGACATGGTTTAAATGTTAACCTGCTAATATCAATATCAGGCTGATAAGTCCATGCAGACAAACTGTTTTGGGTTGGATAAATTTCCACATCTCCATTACCAGTTAGCAACTTTTCACTGATTTCAGAATTCTGAAGATTATCACTGACATCTAAATCAGATATACTGTCCACAGTTTCTTGGTTTATTTCTTTATGTATATGTAAGGAATGTTGCGGGCGCCTAGAAGGCTTTATAATACGTCCCTTGGAATTTACATATTCAGAGTCGCTAATGAGTTCAGAAAAGGACATCGAAGAAATACTACTCGAATTCCTTTTTCGTTGACCATTCTTCTCTTGATCTATAGGAGTTGAAGCATTTGACGGCATTTCAACAGTAGGAGTTAGCAAGTTTTCACTGATTTCAGAACTCTTGAAACATGTGTGAAGATGATCACTATTATCTAAATCAGATATACTGCCCACAGTTTCTTGGTTTATTTCTTTATGTATTTGTGAGGAAGGTTGCAGGGACGTCGAGGGCTTTATAATTCGTCGCTTGGAACCTACATATTCAGAGTCGCTAATGAGTTCAGAAAAGGACATTGAAGAAATACTACTAGAATTCCTTTTCCGCTTACCATTCTTTTGATCTATAGGAGATGAAGCATTTGAGTGCATTTCAACGGTAATACCTTTGTTTTTTTTGCAATTTTCAGATGTTTTATTGAATGTTATTGGATCAGAATCATCATCACTTTCTGGAGGTTTATGTACCTGAACAGATACTTTAATGGTTTTTTTAGTGTTTGAGAACTTATTATCATTTGGTCCATCATTGTCCAAGTCACTATCCTTTGAAAGATCACTCATTTTTTCAAATACTTTGGAATTATTTTTTCTCATCTTGCTAGTACCTTTAATGGTTGCTTGTAAACATTTACTACGAAAGCTGGATTTTTTCTTTTCACTACACTGAGAAGAATCTGAATGAGATTTTCTAGACCTTAGCTTTCCAAAGTATAACTTAGACCCAGAATGATTAACAGGCTCATCCTCCGAATCACTTATAACTGATATAGTATCCAATGATTGTTCCGTAGAAGTGTTGCAACTAAAAGATTTTGCAAGTACGGAATTCTCATTTGTATCACATCTTTGTAGAACAACCAAGCAAGGTTTTAAATTATACCATACATTTTCTGAAGGTGAATCACCCCACTTTTTTAAAATAAGGCTTCGAATCTTGTTACTTTCATTTGAAGAAGAAGAAGAATCAAAATCACTAAACAAATTTAGACTTGGTTGGTTGGTTTTAACAGAGCTGTGAAGAACTAATTCTGTTTCTACAGGTATAGATTTGTTAAAATTTTCCAAATCCAAGGTTGCTCCACATTCAGGTTCATTTGTTAAAGACATGTTGTCTCTTTGGGCTTTTTCCCATAACACCACTGCTTGCCCATTTGGACCTGCATCACAATTTGGGTCAGAAGTGTCAGTTAAATTTCGGTTAGTATTATCATCTCTTTGAGAAGTGTGTACTGAGTAACATTCAAGTTCGTTAATAATTCTTGAAGATTCAGCTTTGTCCCCTAACTTCACAACTTGCCCATTAGGAGGCACATTACCATTACCTCTAGAACAAGTATGCACCGAGTAAGGGTAACTGTAAGTAGGAGAGTTTGAACCGTCGTTTCTACTATCATGCACCATAATCTCTCCTCTATCTCTCTCGATAGGGATTTTAAAATTAGTTCCATTTTCTGTTCCTTTACCTGAGCTATCAATAGAAGTAGATTGGATTATAGGTATCTTCCCGTTACCCAAACAGTTCTTTTCTACCTCTGTGTCTTCTACCATACCTATAGAGGAAACTTTCGTTTCTTCCTTACTTAATTCGGAAGAACTTGATTCCATTTTCAAACTGCATAGCAATTAAAAAAAGAAGAGAGTAGCATATTAAAATCCTGTCAGATAATGATTCCAAATTTACAACATTTGATTTAGAAAACTATTTCTAATGGACAATCAGAACAGAACTAAAAATAGAGCAGAATGAAAACAAACATTTAAAATATTCTGAGATTAGTTGTCTAATTCGATCCTACACACGTGCCACACTGCCTCTGTTTGTTGCACAACATAAACATAATAATTTAATTACATTTTTTTACATAATTATTGATATGAAAATATAGAAAAAGCAAAGTAGGAATGGATAGACTATTTTTTCATCATTAAATAAAGAAGTTTGTAACGAAATCTGCTTATGTTGCCACTTTTTTGACTTTCCCATTCTTGTGTATTGTTAACTGCAACTGATTTTCCTTCAGTTAGGTTTCTGTTTTTTGTTGATTTTGGTATCGGTCTGTTCGTGGATTTTAGAATTTGTACTTTCGAATGATCGATAAAAATTTGATAAGTTTCGAGCTGTCTCATTTCATCGTTTTCTCCCTTTGAAAGACTATACATTGGAAAATTCGACCATGGCTTCTACAAATAATAATGATTCGGTGCCTGAGAGAAAGAAAACTGGTTTGATATTTGATGAGAAAATGACTCAGCATCGATGTTTATGGGATTCTGGACATATTGAAAGACCTGAAAGGTATTCGCTTTCTTTTCAAAGATTGAAGGACTATAATTTAATTGATAGATGCCAGCTCCTACCTTCCAGATCAGCTACACTGGAAGAGATACGCCTTGTTCATACAGAGGAGTATATTAAAGTCATTCAAAATTCGAAACTTATAGAAGATCCTGATGAATTAGAGAAATTGTCATCTAAGTATGACGGAGTTTATTTCAATTCTAAAACGTATGATTGTGCTTTATTAGCTGCTGGTTGCACTTTAGAGCTAGTGTCATCTGTTGTCAAAGGATCGATTAGCAATGGGCTAGCTCTTGTAAGACCACCTGGTCATCATGCTATGGTTCAAGAAGCTTGCGGATTTTGCTTTTTTAATAATGTTGCTTTAGGAGCTAAATATGCTCTTGAACAATTAAATTTAAAAAGAGTGTTAATCATTGATTGGGATGTTCATCATGGCCAAGGCACACAACAAATTTTCTACGATGATCCTAGAGTCATTTATTTTTCAATCCATCGGTTTGAAAATGGAGATTTCTGGCCACATTTAAAGGAATCCCACTTCACATTTACTGGAAAAGATGCAGGTCAAGGATTCAATGTAAATGTTCCTTTAAATTGTACCAGTCTGGAAAATGGAGACTATTTAGCAATATTCAATAATATCTTGCTACCAATCGCATATGAATTTAATCCAGAGCTAGTTTTAATATCTGCTGGGTATGATGCTGCAATTGGCTGCCCTGAAGGTCAAATGAGAGTAACTCCTTTTGCTTATCCTCATTTTTTAAACTCTTTATCTTGTCTTGCTAATGGTAAAATTTGTGTGATTTTGGAAGGAGGATATTGTTTGTCTTCTCTATCTGAAAGTGTTGCTATGACTGTTAGAAGTCTTCTTGGAGACCCTTGTCCTCCATTACCACCTTGCATTGAATTGAATGAAGAGTTAAAAGAGATGATTCTAAATGTTATTACTGTCCAGCGCCCCTTCTGGGATTCACTTAAACTTCAAAATGTTTATGATGGAGATTTCGATGATGATAATGATTGTAAGCATCGTGTAAGAGTTCATTATACTGGGAATCCTTACGAAAATGTAACAGTCTATAAGACCCGGGGTGATTATCCAGTGCCACCAGAAAATGTTGTTAAAGCCCTTGAATCTGAAATAAAAGAAATAATAGCTGGTACACACCTTACATTGCCAAAATACCACACTGGTTTTGTTCTAAATTTTAACTCTAAGCAAGATAATTCTGAAATATTTTCATTCTACAAAATACTGCAGAGCAGCAAACTGTTTTCAAAATGTTTGCATGTGCAGTCATCAAATGGAAATCCTATGGAGTCAACTATACATCAAGGTGTTCAATTTTTAGATTCTATTTCGACACCTTTTAATCTTTCTGAAGAAGTTCAGGAAGAGTTGAAAAAGAAGTTGTCTCTTTATCATTCCTTAGTTGTTGAAGAGTATAGCAGTTTGCTGCAGCTTATTGATGCTGTGGTTGCTGGCATTTGTGTGAATGGATATGCTATGGTATGCCCATCCCTTTTTCCTGACAGCAGAAGTTCCATTAGCTCCTTAGGTGTTGCTGTTAACTATCTTTCAGCTCAACACAAAATTAATAAAATTCTCTTGGTAGACTTGGATAGTCCACAGAATAATGGTCTGCAAGATGTCTTTTACCAGGATGACAATGTTTTGTACATTTCCTTAAAACATCAGGATAAGAGCAAACAGTCTCTTCAAGCTGAAATTGACCTTGTTGGTGAAGATAAAGGAAAGGGCCATAACGTAAATATTTCTTTCAATCACTGTGTGCAAGATGGAGACTACTTATCGGCTTTGTTCCATATTGTACTTCCTGCAGCTTATGAGTTCTGTCCAGATTTCGTGCTGGTCAATTTGGGATTACATTCTAATGGTCATTCAAAATTGACGCCTTCTTGTTATGGAGTCATTGTTAAACTACTTGGTGGCTTCTGTAGCGGAAAAGTAGTATTAGTTTCCGAAGGAAACTTCAAGAATGAAAATGTTCCAGATACTGTTGCGTACTGCTTGTCTTCCCTGCTTGATGAAGATCCTTTACCCTTCAGGCCAATGAGACCTACTCTGAATGGCATTGAGACTATACAACAGGTAGTAAATGCTCATAAGGCATATTGGAGGTGTTTGGCTTTTGGTGTTGAAATTCCAGATGGAATTATATCCGATGCAGATGATTCTGTCAACAGACGCAGGCAATCTAGTAACCCGGTGAGCATACCAAATGCCTTAGATGGATCAACTGCAATCATATTAGACTATGAAAAAGGAGATCAACTTCCAGAAGAGTTCTTTTGTGTCACGCCTATTGAGAACTGTCCTCATTTGGAATTGCTGCAACCAATCCCGAGTGAAGGTTTGAATCTCCATGCTCCTTGTGTTGAATGTGAAAATTTGAATGAAAATTGGGTTTGCCTTCATTGTTATCAGGTATACTGTGGGAGATTTGTCAATCAACATATGCTTCAACATGGTTTGGACATGAACCACTATCTTACTCTTAGTTACTCAGATTTATCTGTTTGGTGTTATGCCTGTGACTCGTATGTCCATAATAATCTGTTGACTCCAATTAAAAGTCATGCAGAGGATAAAAAATTTGGCAATGCTTAGCTTCAAAACTGTGGATTGGTTTAACTTTTGAATTATCCTTTAATGTGCCTTTATTATATACATTTAAATTGAGTGTAATTTTTCTAAAATAAAGTTAGATTGCTTTATTTATTGTGTTACTTATTAATTATATAATTTTGAGAGTTTAAGAAATAAATATTCATTCATTTTTTTTAATTTTGTAGGTATGTCTGATCATGCTTGTGGTAATACAATT
Source organism: Tetragnatha montana (assembly GCA_963680715.1). NCBI lineage: Eukaryota > Metazoa > Arthropoda > Arachnida > Araneae > Tetragnathidae > Tetragnatha > Tetragnatha montana. Next base: position 21,925,645 of record OY796675.1, read on the forward strand.
AAGTAACTAAACTTAAACTGATGCCCAGTTTCCGAAATTTTGCAGAATGAGTGAGTGCTGCAGATTAAGCTTGCAAACTGGTATATATACTCTGTTACTCAGAACAATCTGATGGAAAAATCTGTAACTTTATTGGATACTTGAGGGTTAGCCAGGTGCAAGCTCTAAGTGTGCTAATGATAATAAATAACAAATACTATAAAAACCAATCAAAATATCTCTCTTAGGAGCTCTTCTTAATTTAATTATTTTTATATTGGTTTGGGTAGTATTTAATTAAACATTGTCCATTAAGTCTGGTTAACAAGATTTTAGCATGTCCAATTCTCAAGTATTCTTTTTTTATTAGTTAACAGAACTCTTTTATAAAATTACTCAGTGTTTTTTTTAAATAGTATTACCTTCTCATTAATTTTTTAAATTGATCAATTAGTTTTTTAACATTTAATTATATTCTAAATTAATTGGAAATATTTAAATAGAATTCAGATTGATTTATAAGCAAAATTGAAATTATTTGTAGAAATTTTCTGTAAAACTCGTGTGAGATATAGTTTTAAAAAAGTGAGCGGGACAGTTCTAGTAGTCAATAGGCTTTGATGATGTTTTGGAATTCAGCGGCACAGTCAACAGGATAATATACCTAAGATCCAAATATTCTAATATCTAGGCATGGCTATTTAATATATGGCAGGGTTCTCAACTTTTTAGATACAGCAAAGGTAGAATATTTTGGATACCCCATCTGAATTATTGTTGCAATTTAAAGAAGAAAATCTACAAAAAATGTAATGTTTGATTTTACACAGTCACAACATAGTTTTACAAAAATATTCTGATTTATTTCTTTCAATTTTTGTTTTTCTTGCATTTTGAAACCCCTCTGGACTACTCTGGAATGTCCTGTGACACTCCAGGGAGTTGCGGCCCACTGGTTCAGTTTGAGTACCCCTGATATATATAGAACTAGGTTTAAGTGTTTCAGGTGTTTCTAAATTTTTTCTTTATTGAGCATTCTAAGGCATTATTAAGCCAAGACATTCTATTCTTCATTTTTTTCTTTGATAAAGAAACAATTTTTCCTGAATTAACATAAGGTTCTAAAAGGTGAGGGTGTACGAAGCAAAAAAAGAAGAAAAAAAAACTAAACTCCTATTGTAGTTTTTTTTAAGTACTTTTAGATGTATTTATGAGTTTTAAAAAAGTAAAAAATATATTTTTACCTGAAAAATTTGTTTATTTGTAAGTACATGATATCTGCTAAAATTAATTTTTAAAGTGTTATACTATTTAGTTTTTTCTAAAAAAAAATTCAAGCTGAAAGATTTCAAGACCCAAATTAAAATAACATAATGATCCTTTCTGAAATTATTTGAATAACAATAATTATGTTTTCCTCCATTGGTCCAAATTCATTCTTGTCACAGTTTAAAAAAAAAATGCTAGTTTAATTGTTATGAGTAAATTGTTCATTAAAGCTTACTAAAATAAGTATGTTTCAAAAAATAAAAGCACACTAAATTTAAAGTATCTAATTACCTTGACAAGGGTTTTAAAGGAAATAGTCATAAAAAAGTTATTGACAAATAAATAAAATATAGATAATCAGCTTAACAGATGTCACCACCAGACTTTGTTTTCTTCTACTTCTAATTCGAAAATAAATATGCAATGTAAATTAAAAAAAAAAAAAAAAACTGTAAAAATCCTATACTAAAATTTTGTATAAACTTGAAGAAAACAAAAACGAGTCTTTGCAATTTTTTTAAAATTTTAAATTATACAGTTTTTTTTTTCGAATTTTAAAACCTCATATATCCAAAACGAGAAAAGATATTGCATTTTTATTTCAAATCTATGAGTTTTACACCTTTTGAACAAGTGTGTGCAAACTTTCAAAAATTGAAAGACCTGAGTGGAAAAATTCACAAAAAAATTGGTTCACTTGACGTGGGATGACCCCTTTCAAGTTTTCCAAGTCCTTTTGTAGAGGGCAGCACCGACTTAACTTTAATTTAACTTTTAATTTACGGTCGTATTTTACACAAACGTTGAAGGGGCCATTCATTAATTACGTAAGGGTCCCGAGGGGGAGGGGGGGGTCAAACCCATTCTTAAGTAAAATTTTCCAAGTTAATGTTAACAAATTCTAATCAAATTACTATTGAATCTCTACTGTGATAAATGACTAGAGATGGCCAAAAAGACTAGAGATAAAAATATAATGGTAAAATGTAGTTGACAGCAAGAATATTACTTATGTGTTGAGAAATAAAAATCTTTCATTTTACATCAAACTGAGAGTTTTAGTGCAACTGATCCTTTTCTAACATTTTATTATTTTGAAAATCGAAATGGAATCTTACGTGGGGGAGGGCTTTGAAAAATCTTACGTACCCTTACATGGGGGTAGGGGGGGGGGGTCAAAAATTGCCAAAATCATCCAATCAAAAATGAATAGCCCCTAACCCATTCAGTCCATTTTATCTATATATTTTTGCATTTAAAAAGTCATTTCCAAAACCCGAAAATAAAAATATAACAGTAAAATATAGCTATTACCGTTGTGTTTTGAAGACGAATTCTTGAGGAGAAAATCATATCAGAATTTTAATTTAGGAAATAATTATTTAAGGGTACATGTTTTCTTTGGGGGGGAAACCGGAAAAGTGTTTTTTTTTTCAAATTCTTACTTAATTGACTGCCAATTTGTAATGAATAATTGGAATTAAACATGCTAAGCACTAAAATGTTAAGGAGGATGAGCCGTTACAACAGTTTTTTGTTCGATTTTATTATCTTTTTTATTAATCTTTTAATGGAGAAAATATTAAACAGTGGGTTGTTTTTAAAGGACAGCATTACATAACATAAAAATAAATAAATCATTAGTTAATTTATTAAAATGAACATTAAAAATACATGTAAAATCATTCAATTAAATAAAAGAGAAAATATTTCAACAATATTTAGTGATAAATCATCTAAAAAACAATTAAATTTGAAAGGGAGAATATATCTTTTAAAAAATTTAAATTTTTAACAAATTTAAAAATTTTAATTTTTTAAATTTTGTAGTATAGGCATGTGATACATGTCTATCTATAGGCTATATTTTAGTGCTGTTTACGAATATCAGGCCAACTTTTCAATAAAATTTAGAATAAGTGTGGAAAAATTGAAGCATTTAAAACAAAAGTATTAAGATAAGTGCTTCAATTTTTACACACTTTTTCTAAATTTTATTGAAAAGTTATTTGAAGTAGTTTCAAATGAGATGATGAAACACAAGTTTAAAGGGACAAATTTTAAAAAAAATTCTGGGAGAAGACCCCAGCCCCCATCGAAATTTTGACGTCTATTTATATTATTTCCTTGAAAATTGTGTGGTTTACAAGGAATGGTTTTCTCCGAATGCTACCCAAAGGGTCTCAAAATGAACTAAAACGCTACTTTTATAGGCAAATTTTCAAAATTTTTCTGGGAGACATCCAGACCCCCGATTTTACTTCGAATAATTATAAAATGTTCACCATAATTCAAATTACTACTTTTAAGTGATCTAAAACTAGTTAGGGGGTACCTTATAAATGACGTTGAGTCGATCCCCCCAAAGTAAAAGTCTGGTTACGGCCCAGCACCACTTTAAAAAAAAAATCCTTTCCCCCCAACCAAAAACTTAAATGACGCCCCTGTGTGGAACCCTTAATTAGGAGGTTATCTGGCAAATATTTTTTCTAAAAACGTAATAAGCGCTTGTATCCACTCTGATCTTGATAAGAATAAAGGAAAGATAAATATTTTTGTTTTCTGTTTCATAATGGAACATAGCCATAAAATCTGTTGTAGATGTTAGTGTTCGAATTTAGGCCCCTGTTCCTCTCCTTAACCCGGCCATGCAGACGTATATAAGTATATAGTCAAAGAGAAGTTGGGATGTATCTGTCGGTAAACTATGAAAGGATCTCATTTTACCATAAAAAGCGACTCACCCAAACAAAATAATATCCCTTCAAATATCATAATTCTGGAGTCCTCCGCCGTAACCAGACTTTTGTTTCGGGGGGGGGGTAGAGGTTGACTCAACGTTATTCCTAAGGTACTCCCAAACGAGTCGTTGAGTTTTAGATTACTTTAAAAGTAGTATTTAAATTATATTCCACACTATGTTAAAATTTTACAATTACTCCTAGTAATAATGGGGAGCCTCCACCAGAAGAGAACAGCTCCTTGTAAACCACAGAATGATCAAGGAAAAAAAATATAAATAGAAGTAAAATTTCGAGGGATGCTGGGAATCCTCTCCCAGAAAAGATTTTGAAATTTGCCCCTTTAAACTAGTGTTTCATCTCATTTTAAAACTCTTTGGGGAACACCCGCTGGTCTAATCCATTCTCTTCACATGAATCTCAATTCAAGATGACTAAAAGATTGGGAAACGTTTAAAGAGAAACAACATATGTCCACATCCTCCACATTTCAAAACAATAAACCGCCTATGTGAGGGCAATCCACCTGGAATTTCTGTTTCCGATCGTTTAAATCCCGTTACATAAGCCAAAAACCATTAGAATCGTGGAAAATCGCATAACCCAGAATCCCCCCTCATCTGTTTGCATCACTCGTTGGTAATGCGTGTATGGGGCTCGATCACACACACACAGAGATTCTATTACGCGTATATTCGTGCACCGAGAGCCGGCAGAATTAACATATGAATGACGTTGTCAAACAGCAAAAACGTAATCCTCGTCGTGGGTTCCGTTAATACTCCAGTCATGTGCAGGTCAGGGCGCTGTTTTTTGAGGAACAGGGCGCAAATCGGTCTTGAACGACATCCAAGGTTATTCCTTCTCTCTCGTAACACATAATGGAAGAATTTGATGAAGAGAGAGAAAGCTTTTACAAAGAGGAGAAAAGTGGAGCGGGAATGATTCGATGGAAGGTGGTCTTGGAGTGAGTTTTAGAACAAGCCTTTGCCTTCCATGGTTTTCATAATTTTTTTACCGTGTTGAATTTACATTTTCAGAACATTCTTTTGAAGTACAAACCTGAGCCAGCCTCCCTTTTTTAACAAGTTTTTCCAAAAAATGACATTTATGATCATGAAGCACATTTCAGCAAGTTTTCCGATCATATCAGACCCGCAGAATACATTTAAATATAATTATTCATGTATCAGTTAAATGAAATACTAAATATTGACTGTCCTGATAATTAAATAATAAGGATTTAAAAGTACAGAGTTCACACATAGTGTTAAAGTGGTTCGCACTGTTTCCAGTTTCCTTGTATGTGAATAAAGGTTAACAGTTTATAGAAAGGTCCTTGTAGTTCATAAGGCGCATCAAGAATGGATATTATTAATTTAGCTGAAATTTGGATTGTTAATATGCATAGTAGTCCACAAAAATTTCCACTATATGCTTTTTCTATATTGAAGCTTGTGTTATTCCCTTCATCTTAATTTACTTAAATACTCTTGTTTGAGGTCATGCATAATACCCGTTTAATTCAACGGAACTCATAAGTTAAATTTTGTTATCGATGATGGGACCTTTTAGAGACCTCAGGGGATTTCAGAAGACTTAGCAATGTTGTACAATGTACAGCACAGCAATAGGGATGCGGTGGTTGTTCAATTCATTTAATTGTATGGAAGGACGTATGGGTATGCTCTGGTAGCCGAAAGGCCAATGTGCAATCTTGGTCTATTCGGGAAACGCTGCCTGGGAGTACATTTTCTTGGCTACCGCGGTATTTCAATACGTCATTTGATGCATTAAATCTTCTAACACATTTCCGATCAGGTATTGGAAATTACTCGATTCAAAGCGTAAACGAACTACTGAATTGCGTTTTTTGTGTGTTTAGACTTCTTTCTCCAGCTGGTCTTCAGACCCAACATCACACAGAAAAATATATGAGGCTCTATGATAAGAGGAGCGCCTCTTCCACTCTCTCTTGTCCCATTGTTACCCTCTTCAAATAACAACATCCGAAAGCATGGCCAACCAACCTCAGTGTCATGAGAAAAGAGCCACATTTGAATATTTAATTACATATTCATAAGAAGTGAAGGGCCGACAGAAAGCAGCCCACACAAGGTCACTGATTTCTCTCGCTGTGGGTTCTTTACTCCCAACAGAAGGATTTTCCCCACACAAGCGAGACTCAGGCCCGCCCTTATGAGATGGAGCATCAAGCAAAGGTCTTCTAAGTGTAGTTGCTGAGTTCGTTTATTACAGAGAAAAATCATCGAAAGACGCATCTCGTTCAGGGCGATTCCACCTCTTCAGCCTTGAGGGATGTGCGAGTTCCGTGGGTGGATAATAGTGGTTCGTTTGCTGAAAGGGTCTTAATTGCTCCTTCGAGACGTTCGATTCGGAATGGCTAGGTGGGCTTTGCTCAAAAGCACCGCCACCGAGGATGGTGATTAGCTCCTGGAATGTGGGAAATCATCGGTGAACTGCATTAATTGCAATTTTAATTGCATCTTAATGAATTTTACAAGATTCATCAGGGTGAAATGATCTTAGACGGAAAAGCACTTAAACTTAACAATCATTGTTTTTATTAGAGGTCATTGCAGTCTCGTTAAGTACATAGTACATCCTTTAGAATTAAAGAACGGCATTATAATTTCTTAAATCTTTTATTTTTCCTCTGAAAATGTTTTGCTTATGGGTAACTAGAATTCCAGTGTGTTGTACTGGCAGTACAGTACTTCCAAAATTGATTTTGAGTAAAGGATGCATACAACTAGGATGTCAGTGCTAGGCAAAATGTACTATCCTAAACTAATTTTAGAGAAAAAAAAATTGGTTTATTTGGATGGTACGAGGTTGTTTTGGTTATTTATTACATAGGAAAAAAATATAAAATTTTTTGTTAACTTCAGGTTGATGAATATTTAATTGTTAATCCGCCCTGCGTAACTTTATTGGGTCATCCAAAGAAACCGGGCCTGGTGCCATAAAGGGCGATCAAATAGTGATTGTTGGCAACCCAGTTCTATGAAAGTTGAATTGCTTACTCGCCAATATTTTGATTTTTGTAATTTCTTGTTTTTGTTTTTTTATTCTTGAAAAACTTGAAGCCAAAGAATGGCATACGTAAGTAACAACATTTATTCATGGTATTATGTAATATTATCCAATTTCAATTGAAAAAGCGAGGAAGTAAATTCAAAATACCTTTTTAAACTAACCCTACTTTTTTAAACGACGAGGTTGCAAGTTCCCTTCAAGGTTTTTTCTACCTTTCTTTGTCTTTTTCCGACAAATGTATTCCCCCCAATCCACCCACGACATAGCAAGGCGTTTCTTTGCGAACAAAAGATTAAAATATGCATACTTAACATGACGTTGTCTTTAATTAGCTATCTATTCAGTGAAAGTGCTTTTCTTGACCTTGGCATTCAACATTCTTTTCCTCCGAGGTGGGATATCCACCTTGTTACAATGACACAGGTGCCCTTTATAAGGAATTCAGTACACTTTCGTTGTTCTTTCATCATACACGGCAACGTTTTTTTATAAAGTCTAAGTAAAATGAACCTATTTATTGTTGAAACAGGATGTTAGTGTCCTACCCTTCTAAAAAATAATGGATTTCCTTTTCGAAACTGTGGTTGTATATCATTCAACTGCAACTATTTTCTGTTGCTTTAACCATTTTGCAGATGGACGCTTGGACCTTTTTGAACAAAAATGTTGTTGGAAAATTCCACCTTGACAGTCGTTAAATAAAAAGGGTTATAGAATTTTTGTGTTGTAAAAAAGCAAGTTAAATTTAATACATGCTTTTAAATATTTATAAGAGATATCTATTGTAAGCTTATGTTAGAGCTGTTGGGTAAGAGGTTAGTGGTTAGTGTTTGCTTATTTTTGCTGACGAGGAGGGAGGGGTTATGATTGATGATTACGTAAGCGTAAGACATTAAAAACATTTGTATTTTTGAGAAAATATCTTGAATTTCGTAGAAATAATATTGTTTTAAAATTAATTAATTAATTTAATATGCATGTCTTGTTTCAAGCCAAGGAAGTCAGATTTTTATTAAAATTACATTAATTTTCTCATTAATTAAGTTTTTTTAGAAAAGAAAAAACAATACGAAATAACACGTACAATTACTTAATTATAAGAGGGTTAACGATTAGCTTATTTTTGTTTGCACGGGGTAAGGGGTTAAAAGACACCAAAATCATGCTTTCCTAATATTTAAACAGCTCCTAAGTAATCTCGATATGAGATCTCCCTACAGAGTTTTTATTTTCCTAAGATAAATTGAGTTGAGTTAATGATCACTTTACTTAAAGGGTATCGATCAATTTAACACATCTTGGTTATCAACTTCAAAAGAATATTTTCAGGTTTAAAGGTAAAGAATATAATTTTTTTCCGCACAAAGTAAAAATAATGATTTATGAAGCTTTGATTCAAAAACGATTCTCTCATGAATATTGCATATAAGATTTGAAAAAGATCTCGAACATTCGCCGTGCCGTGTTAGAGCCTTTAAATGACAATTAATTTTTTCCCAAAAATTTTTAGATTTATTCCTTATGAAACAGGCTAGTTTAAGACAATCACCTACCTGATGAGCACTGTTTTAAACCTTACACTGCCAACCGGGTCGATGTGTGAAACCGTTTTATTATACTCATAAAAATTAACATGACGTAAGTGGCTTGAATTATCCCTGTTTTAGAACATATCCGTGAAACGAGGCAATTCCCTTCTGGTTCATCAATCGATCAGAATAAATCTCAATTTGTATCGGGATGAATCATACAATAAAAAACCTCTTTGTTACGACACGTGCTCCAGCTATCTGGCTTAGAGCTATTCATGGTTGTCAAAAGTGGGCATAAATGGGGCACTAAGGATGTCTCCCTAGGTAAAAGGATGACTAATTAGTTCTTAATGATATCATATCTTAAAGATATCCCAAGTGACATGTGCGAACCATTAGTCTTTTTCCCATTCTTGAAGGGCATTTATGCGCATTGCTTCATCTTGAACCAATTCTAATTGCCCTTTTGGCCGCGACTGATAGCAGGTAAAAACCTAAATGCAAAAGAGGCGGTAACATGAATGATATCTGGTGTAAAGTAACTAAATAAGGTGTAATTTGCTTTTATTGTTCGGAGTGAATAATGTGCTCGAGATTATTCATTTCGTTGAAAGGAGGAAAATGGAGCTCGTGGTGTTACTTTTGTTTCGTGCACAGAAAAATGAAACACCCTGTTACTTCCATTTGTCAAGAGTTAATCCTCAGGTATGAAAGGTTCGCGAAAGTCTATTTGGAAGATTTGTTTTCGTACATGTGCGCATGAAAGTGAAAAAAAAAAAAAGCGGAAATTGTCTTTAAGTAAATCAAATCACTAAAACTGCGATGCTTTTAGCAGAGGTGCTTCACGAGATCTAATTGTGTGTCTAGATAGCGATAGGGGATAGGCAGAAAAGTATGGAGCATAACTTTTTGTGGATTGTGAAGAAGTTGCACTAATCTAATTGAAAAGCAAAATTTATCGGCCTTACCTTTGCTAGGCTTTGCAATGGGGTTGAAAAGACTAAAGAGCCCCGATTAGAAAAATTTTATTTATTTGAAATATGCATGGATTTAAGAAGTATTTCTAACAAAAATTCAGGACGCTCCACTGTTTTTCCTTATACTCGTACTAATAAGAATTGCATGGATATAAAGACACAGTTTGGGAATTCAAAACCTAAATCTACCCATAATTGGGATGACTAAATTTAAATTAGATTGATATTGTATAATATCACTATAGTAAGATAACAAAAATTTTTGTTTCCTAGATAAAGCACTGGTTACACTCTAATGGGAGGTTTAGAAGTAGCTCCCGCCAGTTCCACCCAATAAGTGCCAGTTTTTCATTTGGGGAAAATTTTCGAGGGGGGCCAAATAAAGCTGCTAGGTAAGGTTTTGCCTCATGGCTAATGGCCTTTCCTTCCATGGCCTTTGCCTCATGGCCCCTCATGGCTAATGGCCTGTCCATTCAGGTCAAATAAGTTACCCCATTTGACGGTACTAAAGATGCTTGTAAAGGATGAACGATCATGACACTGAAAGTGTTTATTCAGTTTAATGTAGTTTTTAAAATAGTTATACTCCTTTTCCATGGTACTGGTAAAAAAGATAGTTTTGATTGTTAAACAACAAATGGTTCGCTTCGATACGCTCTCTAAATAAATATTTCTTCACCATAACCCTGACTGATTTACTCTCCGACAACTAAGTAAATATGTGCCGAAAGCTTCTAAGCAAAACTGACACGTTCTTTGTAATTAATGCACGTCTCTTCTTGAAACCAAACGTGACATTACTCCAAGCGTTGCCAAGCGAGATAATAAATAACAAATATGGAGTCTTCAACACTTCACCGGTAAATTCTACAAGCTATTAGTTATGGGCTTAAGAGTGCTTTCAAGACGGCTTGCATGGAGTCAGGGACAAAAGCGTGACATCATTGACGTGCGTGTGTGGTCAATTCTTCTTTGATCCTTGTTTACTGGAAGAGCAAAAAGCTCACTGACCAGAGTTGAGATCGATCCGACATAGTCCTTGAGTGGTTAACGCTGATGGTTTGTGACACTACCCCAGGTGGCACGAAGGCAAAAAGTCGGAAGTGGAGTTGAGTTGAAAGGGAAATCATTCCCTCCCATCAGGAGATGGTCTGCTTGAGATGTGAGGTTACTGGGATGAGCTGCTATAGTGATGACTGGTGTAAAGAGTTGCGAAGGGTATCCTAATGCTTTTGGCCTTCATGGTAGGAGGAACAGGGAAGATATTGGGATGTGTGAAAGAGATGCTTCGGTAACAGCAGTGGTATTCAATTAAAGGGCAGCGGGTGCTGGAAACCAGTTTATAGGCAAATGAGGCAGCCTTCGACTGATCCTTCGCAAAATAGCGTCAAAAAAATGAGTAGTGATGAATAGTGAAGAGACATGCGGGAAGAAAAAATATCTCGAACCGCTCACACTATTTTTAGCCGTTTTTCGTAGCAAGTTACTCTCGATGTTTCAAAGTTGAAGAAATGCTTAAGTATTTAGAGAATATAAAATTTACATTATATTCATGAATGACATTTAATTTTTTCGAAATCGTAATAACAGAAAAATGTTTTATAGTCAAGGTACACACAAGGTTTAGTACACAGTGAAAATCCTTTATTTTGATATAATATGTAAAACTAAGTAGTTTATGAATAAATTATTACTTTATTTATTTATTTATTTCACCATACAAACTTACAGTCTATTTACATGGGAAAGGAGAGAAAAACACACAAATACCGAAAATCAGACAATAAAATACAGAAAAACACTCACAAAACACATATTCTAAAATACAAGAAGAAAAAGCATATGAACATCAAAATGCAAATCAATTATTTAAAAAATCACTCTTTAATTTACTAAAATTGTCAAAAAATATGTCACTGTGATCTGGTAGACTATTAATTATTTTAATAAATTGCACAATTGTTTGCCTTTTTAAATAATCTTTTGAATAAAAAGGTTCAATTAAGGTTGTTTTATTTCTAGTTTGATATGTGGGTACATGTACTTTAATTAGGTTTAGTATAGTAGGACAATCGACATTAATGTGGAGAATATTGTAAAAGAACTTAAGTATAACTATTGATCTACGCCGTTCAAGTGAGATAGGGATTTCAAAATTAGATCTATTGAACTTAAAAAGGAAATAACGGAGGAAATTATTTTGTATTTTTTTCAATTAAATTAATAAGGGATGTGTGGGTAGGGTTCCAGACCACAGAGCCATACTCCAAGACCGGACGAACCAACAGGTTAAAAAGATTTTAAATAACAGACTCATTGCAGAAATTGCTGGTCGATCTCTTTAAAATTCCCAAGCACCTGTTGTCCTTCAAAGATATTGTTTGAATATGCAACTTAAAAATAAAACTAGGTTCATAAATAATACCAAGATCCTTAATTACTACATGCATATAAGCCAGTCATATTTACAGCCATTAGCATCGCAGTTAACCAGCAGCTAAAGAAAGAAAAAAATTAGCTTTTTTTGCTGAATCTATGCCTGATCGTGGAATCCTTCCTGTACCGTTGATGGCTATGAATATGGCCACTAGGGTAAAGCTATAATAAAAAAATAATAGTATTTTAAAAACAAACTTAATGCGAAGCATAAACAATGTATACATCTGAATGAGACTAAATAAAATCACAAAATTTTCATCTGTTATTGCCAATTTTTTTTACAGTTTTTGAGCCTCAGCAGGAGTTTTTTCAAAATTAAACCCTATCTCACACAAAAAATATTTATTAAGTGAAAAGCTTATGAAGAATTTTATTTTTTTATCTGCTAGGGTCATTCCACGTCAAATCAACACACTTTTTGGCATGACCATCTCGGATTTTCCTGAAATTTGGTACACATGTTCTACTTATACAAACTCGAAAAAGTACCAACTTTCATCAAAAAATATTCATTGGTTCTGGAATTACAAGTGCGTAAAAATGTCAAAAATGGGCCAAAAATGGACCAACATTAGTTCTTTAAATTGCTCTAGAGGATCTTCTAATTGGGTTATACAGATGAACAAGGTGTCATTTTAAAGTATTTTAAATGTTCGTTTTAATGGTTTAAAATGTGCTACAAAATTTTGAAAAACAATATATTTTACAAAACAAAATAGAATCAAAAGTTCGATTTCTATCAAATGTACCACTTTTAAAATTTTGAAAAAAGTTCCAGGAATAGTTAATATTATTCTAAATAATCTGGTAAAATTATAGGATGGGACAAAAATGGGATCAGTGTGAAAAACTATTTAAACCAAAGTTCGATTTTTCTTATATCCCTTTAAAAAATTTTAAAACTAATTTTTTGTCATTAATTGGATGCGAATTGAGTTGTATTTAACTGCTGTTGACAATTAGGGCCCCTGCACAAACTTGGGGTACCCCGGGTTTCATTTTTACAACCTGTATATTAATTCAGGCCATTGTGTTGTAACAATGCACATAAAGTAAATATGAAGCCCGGGCTACACCAAGTTTGTGCAGGGGCCCTAATTGTCAACAGCAGTTAAATACAACTCAATTCGCATCCAATTAATGACAAAAAATTAGTTTTAAAATTTTTTAAAGGGATATAAGAAAAATCGAACTTTGGTTTAAATAGTTTTTCACACTGATCCCATTTTTGTCCCATCCTATAATTTTACCAGATTATTTAGAATAATATTAACTATTCCTGGCATTTTTTTCAAAATTTTGAAAGTGGTACATTTGATAGAAATCGAACTTTTAATTCTATTTTGTTTTGTAAAATATATTGTTTTTCAAAATTTTGTAGCACATTTTAAACCATTAAAAAGAACATTTAAAATACTTTAAAATGACACCTTGTTCATCTGTATAACCCATTTAGAAGATCCTCTAGAGCAATTTAAAGAACTTATGTTGGTCCATTTTTGGCCCATTTTTGACATTTTTACGCACTTGTAATTCCAGAACCAATGAATATTTTTTGATGAAAGTTGGTACTTTTCCGAGTTTGTATAAGTAGAACATGTTTACCAAATTTCAGGAAAATCCGAGATGGTCATGCCAAAAAGTGTGTTGATTTGACGTGGAATGACCCGCAATCAATAAATTCAGAAAACTCTATTCCTAGAGATTATTTTATATAATATAGATTTTTTTTGGATACTTTATGAACTTTTAATACCTATGACATTATTGAAATACAATTAAGTCGATATACGATGCGTTACACAAAAGCACAAATCATTCATATGATACATTAAATGGAACTTTGACGAAATGAAAATAAAACCGACCAGACAACACATTTCATTGGCAGAGAATAATTAACTGTTTGTATGAATTTAGAATGAATTCGTGCTGAAAGAAACTATGTTGTGTTTCAAGAATCGTTAAAATAGCAAGAATAAATACAACTCAATAGATTGGGTTTAATTATACGTGTGCATAATTGAATGCATTTATTTGTACGCATAATAATAGTTGACTCTTGACTAAAATCAAAATGAACTGGGACCAAGAGAGTAAAAACATTGACAATCAAAAGGTATGCCGAAAAGAAATGAGTTTTCAATTACATTAAACGGTTCTCAATCAAAATTTAATGTCAAAGGAATTATTGCTTTCCAATAAGGAAGCATTTCGTGCTGGTGAAGCAAAAACGAACGGCTGTTCAACCTTTCCTATACATTACCCCTGTCACAGACCTCAAAAAGTTCTTAATTATTACCTGTTATTGTGTCCGATTTAACTCTTCGGAGTCCGATAATCCGGATCAAAAGTTAGCATTTCCTTTGTCGTAAATAACGAAAAGAACAACGGCGATAAATAACAGTTATGTTTCCTCATTTTCCCACCTGCAGGCCAAGTCGTAAATGAAGATCAAATCGGAGGAGAGATAGCGAAATAGAATTTACACCAACTTGACGAAAAGTTTTTCTCCGCTTAATTAAAACATCATTTGTAGTGCTGCGGCCAGCTCGGAATATAAATTCGCACATATCGTGATATATGCCGATGAGGCAATGTCAAAGGCGACTGATTTAGTGCGATTTTGCGGTAACACTGTGTTCCAGGCACGGTGTTACAAACGTGACCCAGGATCCACTACAATAGATGAGCCGTGTGCTACGCATCCTAATAGAATGTCAGGTGTGAGTTATGAAAATTGGATGCCAAATTAAGATCGCTCTTGTATAATGAGAAGCTACTTGGCACTTTTTCTCACCCATTTCTTGGCTATAAGGTGTTTCATCTCTTCCGGTAAAAACAAATTTACCTCATTTCGATAGATAATTGGAGACGAGTTTAAACTTTGGAGATTTCTGAGGTATTACATTAATGTTGGAAAATTATGAGCCCGGGGATACCATTTAGATTATTGAGGAAGGACTGTAGTTTTGGGAAGATTCACTTTGACTGGATGTTCGGGAATAAATCTAAAAATAAATTGAGTGGGATACTACTTTTGGGCTCTTTTGAAAAAATGTGGAAGTTTTTTTATGTTATAATGAACTAGCTGATTTACTTGGCCTTGCACGGGTTGAGTTAATTAATAAATATTTTTTAAAGTTTTATCAAGTTGTATGTCTTTTTTTTCTGGATTAGCAGTCAGTTCTCAATTAGTTCTCAATATAAAACCCGTCGTCCCTGCCGTTTTTTTCATCCCGGTTCCTCATTGTGAAAATATACCCTAAATGCCTAAATCATCCTGTACCGTATTAAATTTATGTTGTTATCCATTCTAAGTGAAAAAACAATCCAATTGAAATCAACACAGTCATTTCAAATTCAGTGCTTAAAATTTCGAACATAATTTTCATGTACTATTCCCGGTGCCTTTTAAACTTCCGCATAGGTTTTCAAAAATCAGATATTGAAGTTATATTGCACTGTCTTTATAAAATTCTCCTGTAACTTTGCGAATAAAAAAACATTGAATATTCATAACAAAAACTTTGTTATGAATTCCCACCGAATCTTTTCACGTATCGTTAGTAGAACATACTACAAAAAGAGGAATTAAGTTGTATCATTACTTTCTTAATTGACTCCCAAAGTGTCAATCTTATAGGTAGCACCCTGCTCTTATGACAACGAGGGCAGATGGACAAGAATCATTATTCTTTCCTATCAATACAAAGGTCACGTTTTTCGTAGTCGATTGCATAAAACTGTAGCAATGTAGCATAGTCCAACCATGGGGCAATTTTGCCTGCAACTCTTCCACCTCGCAACCGTGTACTTTACTCCAGAACGACCTTGCCCTTGCACGATCTCCCAAATATGGTTTTCCCCACGAAGACCCCACACCAACCCTTTCTGACACGAGCCAAGAAGCATCTGTAAAAAGCGGGCTTCCCCCAGAATTGCCTTTTCGGAACTATAATTTTCGGATTATGCGATTAAGCAGCTGGCGGCCCTCTTTATAAGGCGTTTATATTGAAAGACGCGGACAAAGACTGAGCAACCGTTACAAAGTGAGTTTTGTGTTGCTCGAAAGAGCAGATTTATAGTATCAACTCTTAAGTGAAAATTATTACCTTTTCGTGAGGCGGATTTCGGAGGGAATTTATGGTTTCGCGTGTGGTGTTGTGTTTGCAATGCTCTGAAATTTTGCACAATAGGTAGTTAGTTTACCCAAAAGATGCGATATTTTCTCATGCTTTTTCTTAAGATGTCTAATTCCTTCACAGAGGAATGTTGCGGGTTTTTTTTTGTATTATGTGTAGTTTACAAAGAATGTAAACTACAAAGTGAAAAATGTTCCATTGCAGTTTGACGTGAGTGGGAATTTTGAGGAATTTTCAACAGTTCATTCGTTGAAAATTTCAGACACGTTTCGAATTCTTTCACGTTTGTTAATTTACAACAACCTGAAAGAAAGCCTCAAAGAAATATAATTTCAAAGACATTTCATTCATTGCTAAATAACGGGATGAAATAAGATAAATGTGATGTGGTTTTATCTTGTAAATATCATCGTTAGAATTGAATCGTCAGTTACAAGAAGGGAATAAATCCAAAAACGAAGTTTTGAGAAAATCGAAAAAAAGTGTATAAGTAATGGAATTTTTATCCTATAGCCACCAAATTTTTACAGGAAATTCATGACACTGTTAAGAATACAGAACAGTCATCGAAAAAATTGTAAGTGTATTTTAAAATTCTTCACACTTAAAAAAAGAGGATGGACTTATTCCCTTCTTCAACCTTATGAAATTTCAGCTGAACAAAAATCTTATAAAAAATCACTTAAATTGACAATTAAATTATATTTCTGCTTAGTTCACAGTACTAAAGTGAAAGATAGAAAGACTAAGACGAATAAAATTAAATATTATTATGAAACTGCGTCATTAAGGCGCTATGAATGGAGTAAGTGAATATCAATGGAGTCAAACATTCATTGGTTTAAAAAAAAAAGGAAAAACGCTTTTAAATTCAAATCAAATCTTATTTTGGCTAAAGAATAAGAAATGAAAGACAATTTAAGTTAAACTTCAAATTTAATCAAAAAATACATGAATGGACATCGATTTCGCAAATTCAAGGGGCTATATATGCCGATAGGGGGTAGTTATTTTTTCCTCTTTACACTCATGTGTAGAGTGAAGCTTGGAGATTTTTTTGCGCACAAACTTATATGTTGGATTTATTTAAACTTTAAATAGATATAAACAAAAGAACATTTGTAAGTACTAATTAATATGCATTAGTAATGTAATTTATAGAGTAATAATAAATTACGTAACACATTATGTCAACGGCATTTTAAATAGAAATCGGTTCTCTTTCAAGGAACTGAGAGTGACAGCCATAAGGTAAGTCACGATTCGTCAAAGTGGAAGTCTCGCTTTGTTATTCACTCAATCTGAGAAACCCACACTCAACACTTCCAGTCTATCGTTTAACAAGCCTGCCACTTCCCAGGCTTCGTATTCGTTTCAAAAAGACACTTATGGCATTTAGTAGCTGTGGCAGCTAATAACCCCAGAAAATCCATGTCAAATGCATTAACCTTCGGCAGTTGCGTCAGCAACTAAGTGGGATGTATTTTCTGACCGCTGTTTTCCAACTTTGTAATTAGAAGGCTCGAAGTCGAGTCCAGTTTCTGGGCAACAGTTTATCTCTCTTCTCGATCAACTGAGCTCTGTCCCACCGGACTGACTGACCAGAGCTGATTGCTCCATTTTGGCTCCAGCTGTGCTGGTCTGCGGTTTGGAGTAAGTGCGTAGTATTTGGTATGCAAATTAAACAGCGATATAATCTGTTGGTAGGTAAGAAAATAGATTTTAAGCTAAAGATTATAGCGATTGTTAAAAGAGAATTACATCAAAGAGTTAGTTACGAGAAATATTTAGAACGTTCAAGGTGTATTTTGCGTTCAATCATGATGGATTGTTATGAATGATCGCAAAATTAATGATGAAACATCCCATTCATATGTTATTAGCTCAAAAGAGAGTGTTCAGTTTCATTGTTTTAGGCAATTATGAATTCTCACCCCGTATTTCAGTTAAATTTTTGAAATTTGAATGGTTACGTTTTCAGGTCTGCCCTACAAGTATTAACACTTTGAAAAAGGTTAGGTGAAACAAAAGTTAGTATGTGATTGAAGATAACGAATTAGAAGTTTATGCTATCAATATTAGGGTGACCTAAAAGTCAAAGAATATTACGTAATGTTTCAATGAAATGGACTTCATGCGAATGAGATAAAACAAATTCAAAAGTAACAAAGTCTGGCAATGTGTAACCTTTCAGAATATTGATTTGACCTGATCACATTTGTATTGGTAGTATTTGTTTTTATTATCTTTATATCTAAACCGGTCATTGTGCTTTTAATAATTAAATAAACCCTTTTACAATCATTAAGAAGTCAATAAAAATTTGAAAGATAAATGTATATGATTACAATTATCAGAAGCATAAGGATGTCTTTACTTTTTGAATAAAATTTATTATTTGTTGATAAAATAATTTTAATATTTTGAACTGATCAATTTGATTGATGATACTGATCAATGTGATAAAAAGTTGAGGAGCCATGGGATTAGTTTCGACTAGAAAAAAAGTGATTTCAAATAAATTGTTATTATGTAGTACTTGGAAAATTATTTAACTTTTTTAAATTTCATGCCAAAAGCTGAAAAGACTATTTAAAAAAATACTCTCGAAGTTTAGACAAAAGAAAGTACACATTGCATGTCCTAGTAGTTTGATGTAATACATTTTTACTTTTCGAACTAAGAGTCTATATTTAAATAAAAAAGATATTTCTGTAGATATTTTCTAAAGACACAGGACTTTCAAAACTACTTGCTTGATCTTTACGTAATGTATGAGTAGTGTATTTTTTCAACCTTTTTTGCGTGTTTTTCATTAATCAATATGAACATCGAACCCAAGTTTGAAAACTTGATTTCACTAAAAGATCTAACTTTTATGTATTTTATACTATAGTGATATTTTAGATCTAATGTGAAATAAATTTAATATTTCAAGAAAATACTCCCAAGATTTTTCCAAACTTCATTCAATTCAAATTTCATACATTTTCCTAAAGAAATGCTGATCATAAAGATAGGGATACTTCTTTTATTTTCGTTAAAGGATAAAAATTATAGCTCCCAACCAAAAGGTATAAAGAACGAGTGACCTAAACTTCCCTGTCTTCCACTTCCTCAGCCCCTAAATTTTCAGTGAATGAAGGTTTTACTCTAAAAACGAAGGAAGAAACACAGTCAATAACGGGTCAAAAAAGTCCGTGATGTGTGTCAAAAGCTGCAACGTCCAAGGAAATGAGACGTTGTCTGGCAGGAAAACAAACCAGAGGGAAACGCCTGACAAGTGATACGGCACGGCACTCTGCATAGATAAGGGATGGAAGAGAAAGGTGACACTTAAGAGATGCGGTCAAGATAGCCAGGGACAGGTTCCTCGGAAGAAACACTGGGATCAGGTAGAGGATCAGGTAATGGACACCATTCCTCCAGGCTGTATTCTTCAGTCTATGGGTGTTCTTAATGAGTAATTAAAATTTTGGACAACACGTTTTGAAATGAATACCCTTTGCGAATAAGTTAAGGGATCAATTATGTAGTTTACAGTTGAAAAAAGAGGTGATTAAATGTTTCAAAAACTTTGATTACATTATTTGGCTGTGCTAACGTGATTTTTTTATGTAACCATCAGCGAGCCTGTCTAGTGATAATCTGTCTAAAAGAAATGCTATATATCCCCAATTTGAAAAGACTGAAAACTCATTAGAAACCTTTTATTTTTAATCAATATGATATTTGTTTTGTATTTAAGTTTTTTAAAATAAAAATTTTGAGGAGCAGCAAATTTTTTATGAGTAAAATTTTTAAGCGAAACAACATTTTTAGAAATTTGGGAAATCTTCATTTTTATGTAATTTAAACGATAGCAATTAGTAAGATTAGACTGAATTAAATTAAAATTAACTCAACAAATTTGTTTATTTCGAAGAATGTTAAATTAGAAATTAAGGTATGAAAATCAAAGATTATAAAAGTAGGAAATCTTCTATCAAAAATGAATGCAACTAATTGAATAAAAACCTCCAATAAGATAAACATGGACATGATAAGATTTAATTCACTCAATAATACAATTTTTTTTTTAAATTCCAAACGTGTCTTTTTATAATCACTATGCTTGAAAAGCAAAACGACCAGAGAGATTTCATACTCTTCATACTACGACATTTAGTTTTTAAATCTTTTCACGTTTTAAACAAATGACACCCTGATAAGCTAATGTCATTATTATTGATATCCAGATTTCGCCTTGAGATTTGTATGACAGTTGAAAAAGTGTCGCTTGTTCTAGAGAAAGGATTCCGAGCGCATCGGGGAAGTGACACAGGACTTGTTTGTGCATGCGATTTCCTCCGTTTATTTTAATGAGGGATGACCGATGCGAACAGAATTTTAAAATGTTCAAAATGGAATAACCTTGTCCTTCGTTTGTGACATTTCACTGTCTGACTTTTTTTTTAGAGAATCTAATCTATTATACTATTGTGGAATAAGGCAATAACAATGTGGTATCTAAATTCTGTTATAGAGTTACCTCCATGTTAGTCTTCCTTAGCCCTAGACGACATTAGTTTTATTTATATCAACATTTTACAGCTTTAATGTTTGATAATTGATGTTACACAGCACCCTTTGCTAAGGTTTGTTTCTTCAAGAAAAATTTTTATTCTTGATGGTTCAGTTTTCAAATAAAATAAAATTGGTGGAGGGGGTACATTTATTTCTCATACACGTTACAAGTCATTACATTTTGTTTTAAATATAAAGTGTATAAACACTAATAAATAAATATTTGATTTTAATATAGGATATTTTTTTCAAATTAAGAACATAATTTATTCATTTTTTATAAGGTTTGAAAAATAATAAATGATTTTAAATGAGTAAATTATTTTTAAGAGTATATTTTTGCTTAGATTAAGTTTCAAAATATTTTAAGATGAGTATCTCACAGTCAGTTTTTTGTGGTAACCCTATTGGAAAAATTTTCCCAGTGTTCCATAAACCAGTATCAAATCATACTGGATCCAGTATAATTTGATACTAGTTTATGGAACACTGGGAAAATTTTTGCAATAGGGAAATTAGAATAATTTATAGACATATTCACAATCACACATTAACAGTCATTAATTATCCCCCACCATTTGAAGTTCTTTATTACCAAGTAAATTATATTTTTCAGGAGGGTAGAGAGGAAGAAAATAAGTATATGGTAAGGATTGCATGTATGGCCGCTGAACAGCTTTCCGCTAATGAGTTGCATCTTAAAAGAAAGAAATTTAGTCAATCCTTGGTTAAATTTTATTCAAATAAGCTATGTTTACATAAATATGTGAGGGTATCTCAATCTTAGAAACAATAGCTTTGGAATTCCTTCAAAATGAAAGTACCTTTAGACTACAATCCGTTATCTTTTAACCAAATTCTGCGTGGGCCAAGACCTTAGGAACCTTTGTGGGAATCCAACTCAATCTCTCAGGCAAAAAATATTTAGCAAACACACCCAACCTTGACCTGAAGAGATAGAATTCCATACATATACTGAACCCCACACCACAAAATGAAAATTTTCTACATTGTGCTCATGCCATGCTAAAAATGTATCAAAATTAGCAGTTTGTGGTGAATAAAAATCCGTTAAAGAGTATTTTTCTTCTGAATTGATACTTAGAGCGCTTTTTGTTAACACTTAACGTGGGAGTTTCCCTGTTTATGGGAACGGTTCGACTTTTTAAGTACAATGAAGAATCGAAATTGTTCAGTGTGTAGTGATGTTACATTGCTTCTTTTATTATTCATATCCCCTTGAACGTGATTCTTCAATTGACGCACCTTGCTCCTTTTGGAGACAAAACACTGCAGCTGCAAGGATTCATCCATCCTTGACCTAAAATCAATGCTCAGCATCAAATATTTTGTCGACACCCCATCTTATCATTTTTTTCAAAGACGCCTACCTGAGAAAAAGCACGAAATCGGTCAAAACTATCTTCTTGTGAGGTTCATCCCTGAATTGAATAAATATCTTGTTTTTCGAATTAAAACATAAAATCTTGAAGAATTTATAGTAAAGGATCATTATAGTTTTTGTCTTTAATTAAAATTTAGCTAATTTCTCTGCGTTGCCATAGTGAAATTAAAAAAGAAATAAAGTTTTTTTTTTAATTTTTTTTTGCATAAATTCATAATGTACTTAAAATCATGTACACTCAAATTTTAAATTTACCATTGAATTAATTAGAAATTTCTTACTATTTTTAAGGATTTCTATGGGTCAATTGTATCAATGCAATCCTTTTGAAACTGACATCGTTCGAAGAAATTTTGCTTTGAATTTTAGGTTAGGTAAAAAAATAGTTCGGGGTAAGTATCCCCATTCCCTGCCTATGTCAATAGGGGACTCATCCTCCGCGATGAGTCTAAAAAAAAAAGACTGACTAATTCCACCCCCCCCCCCCCAAAAAAAAAAAATTACTCTTAAATTTCATTTAAATATACTCTTATTCTTGTCTATTAAAATAAAACGGAAGTCACTACATTAACTGAATATTTTAATTCCCTACTTTATAACGTCTATCCTCTGAATCTATCCACCATGCATCATCCATTTACTAAAAAGTAGCATCCATGTCTCTGAGATTGAATTCCTAGTAAGAAATCAGCTCTCTCTTACATAACTCCGCAAAAATCACATTCCAACCCTAATCCATCCCCATGCCATATAAGTCAATAGGCGAAGAAGGGGTGGCCCAAATGATGAAGCGCGAAGGTCCAGGCTAAGGTCACCGCGTCCACTCGCTCAAATAACGGTAGTCACCGCGGTCCCGGTCACGACTTCGTGTTCCCGAAACAATGCTTTTTCACATCCGTCCCACGCATCGCCATTCCAGAATTCGTGTTCCGGACGCGATGTTCTTCATGTTCCGATCATCCGTCTCTCTCTCTGCATGGCTTGATGGTGCGATATTATTGAATAGTGTTTTAGCCATCTTTGAAATTTTTTTTCGGGTTTATTTATCAAGGTTGGGTTATCGTCGGTGTCATCTCTCTTTCGCTTTTTAATTTCGGGAAGTGTATCGAATAAATGAGCGCGGTGTTGTTGCTTCTGTGATTGAGAGTTTTCCTGTTTATCTTTTTCGGACTTAATTTCTTTTTAAGATTGAAAGGAAACTGTGCTCAAATAATTGTTGCTCTTCTTCACTGCCTGTCCAGCCCCGGGGTCTTCTAGAAATTTTCCGCCGTGCTGACCATTGCATAATGGAATTTTGCTACGCGATGGTCAGTGTGTAACAAAATCAAGTTTTAGGTTTGGAAAATTTGTCATTCAAGTCTTTTATTAGTTCAAGTTCTCAAATTATATTTAAATTCAAAATAGTGACTGGATTCGAAACAAGTGTATGTAGCTTTATGATTGATATCTTTTTATTATAGATGATCTCATATAGGTAATTTATCTTTATTTTGATTCTATGACCTTTTCTTCTCTTAATACGAGTGAATACATTGTTGAACTTCAGCCCGCCTTACAGTAACTCAATCTGACATAATCATTGGAGACTGAAATCAACAGATGGGCAGTTAAATTGACAGCTTAATCTTCTGCTGACATTCAATATTCAATTAAGACATGTAACAGTAAAAAAAAAACCTTTTCCACGCGCACATTTTTTAAAAAGTTGAGTTAAAGTCAATTAGACTAGAAAGAGCTCAACTAACTGTTGGTGAAATCATTCAAAAGTAACAAAACGTAACCCTAGATGTAACTGGAAAAGGATAGAAGAACAAAACAAGATTTCACAGTAGGTATTAATTTGTAATTAAAATCTCCATCATATCCGCGATGTCATTCAAAAGTTCTCACGAGAAAAAACAAAGACTATGAATATCACGGTCATTTAGTAAATCCAGTCTGCTTCCCTACTGAACTTTATCCCTTCTTCCATTTACACGCCTAATCTCTTTATAATTGAAGAAAAAACGCTACATAAACAAGATAACAGTTTAACCAAAATGTAATTCTCTCGATTCGCTCAATCCAGATCCCGCGTATAATTATGCAAATTCGATCGTATTTCCCAATCATTGCGCTATTCGTAATAAGTGTGACTCTCTGTTGTATGACATGGGCACTGTGTGACCTCGTGGCGCATAACACAAAATTAACCTCCACCCTCAAAGGATCGATCAACATCAAGTGTGGTGAGTGACAATCCCGGTTCCTGACTCGAAATTTTAACACCCTCTTTTTCCGAGGCTGTGAATGCCATCTTTGATGTTCTTGCGTTAGAATGCATTTCTGTTCATCGCTGGATGTGGTTTTCATATTGTCCCGTGTAATATCATGTGTAATATTCGTCTCTGTCTGGTCGTATGCCAGATCAAAGGATCAATGTATCAGAATTTGATAGGATGAGTCTTACTCAAAATGGTAATACCAATCTTTGTATCTTTATCTCACAGAAGAGTTTCAGAGGTTTGCTCTTGTGTGCAGTTAAAAATTGGATGTAGGTGGCGGAAAAATATTCAAAAACACTTATTAGCAATATCATGTCATGGACATGCAAGGAATGCATACCCTCAAATGTTATTCCGAGTGGGAAGGTGAACTTACGAAGAAAGTTAGAGCAGAAATTTAAAATTTAATGTCAACTTAAAAATTAGTTAAACTTGGATGCATGGTATTGGTAGTAGCTTCGAGTATTTCTTTTTGATTAGACAATTCCCCTACCGTGGTTTTTTCTTCATGGATAAAAATTTTTACTTATTAAAAGTAATTAACAATAATCTATTTAAGCTCAAGAAGAGCAGACACACACAACAGGACAAGAAACTTTATTTTAATGGGCAGAGCGCGTTTACAAGATGACAAATAAAAAGTAGCATTAGGAGAACATAAACATTTTTACAAATAACACATTTAACACAGATAAACACTTTTGTAACATACGCACAAATTTTATTGATTATTTGAAGTATGACTATTAAGTTGAATCAAATAATACATATATTACGGCAAAGTTTTAAAACAGATATAGTAAAATGGAAAATTAAATTGCAGTTTATGTTTTTCTGCTTCAGAATATGAGGAAAAGGTTTTAAGTTTTGAAGTCTATGGTGGTTGGTGGTTACACAGAGGACAAGAGTTAAATATGGGTGCTGCCAGGTTTCATTCTCTTCCAAGTTACAAAAGGAGCAAAGGTTAGTAGTATTAAAAATTTCGAAGATTTCAATATACAGGGTGTCCCACGAAAAGTGGCCCAACCCCTTTAACTTTTGAACCCCTACAGATATAGTCATGAAAGTTGGGTCTAGGTATAGTAAAGTGACCATGCCCTATCCGATGAGACAACTTTCAACGCCCTCTAGCGGAAACTTTAAGAGTTATAATTTTTATTTTAAAAACTATGTGAGGTACGTGAAAAAAGTCAGTGACTAAGTTGTAGAGCAGCATCGATTCATTATAAATCGACACCTCTACCACAAAAATGACTACAATAAAACTCATTAAACGCCTTTTTATTTAATTGTGATTTGGAACACTCAACCTCACGAAACGCTTAACCGAAACCGCTTGCTTGTTTATTTGTGGTCTCGAACACTTAAGCACACGAAACGCTTTTGCATGTACTAACTTGGTGCTTGAAACGCACTATTTTTTTGGATATAATAAATAAGAGGCTATTGAATTGAAATGCGGCTAGGCTTGATATTCAATCTAGAGTCCAAACGTGCGTCGCAGACTGGAAGGACATAGAGCATCTGCGGTAAATGTAATCAGTTCATTTTCATGAGGAGTTTCGTGAGGCTAAGTGTTCGAGACCACAAATAAACAAGCAAGCGGTTAAGCGTTTCGTGAGGTTGAGTGTTCCAAATCACAATTAAATAAAAAGGCGTTTAATGAGTTTTATTGTAGTCATTTTTGTGGTAGAGGTGTCGATTTATAATGAATCGATGCTGCTCTACAACTTAGTCACTGACTTTTTTCACGTACCTCACATAGTTCTTAAAATAAAAATTATAACTTCTAAAGTTTCCGCTAGAGGGCGTTGAAAGTTGTCTCATCGGATAGGGCATGGTCTTTTTACTATACTTAGACCCAACTTTCATGACTATATCTGTAGGGGTTCAAAAGTTAAAGGGGTTGGGCCACTTTTCGTGGGACACCCTGTATACGGGATTCTCAAGCAGAGTACATAAATGTTATTTAATGGTGTGTGTTTTCAAACCATTTAAACATGTTTTAATTCACTTAAAACCATCAGGGTGCAGTTTCTGATTGACTATTTTCCATACAGGACGGCAGAGGCATGGGCGGCTGTCAAAGCAGCGAACAGGATGATAACCTGTAAATCAAATCAAAATATTAAATTAAATTTTCTCTATTTGTTGATACTAAATTATACTTTTAGTTAATATATTCAAATCAAATCAAAGTTTATTTCCAACAATATACAAAGCAATACACATAACGATACGAACAATTTAAGTAGGGAAACAAATTACAAGGGGGGGAGGAAACACAAAAAGCAAAAAGAAAAAAAAGGGGGGAATTGAATCCGTCGTACCGACCTCTGTCTGCCTCTGTGGTACCGACGGGTGATACAGTGCGCTGACTGCTATTGGTTGGCAGCGTATAAACCGACCAGGCCACTCAGCCCCCTCAGTGAATTTTTCAGCACTTGGTTCTTTTAAAGGAAAATAATTTAGGATGAGTGTAGGTGGCAACAGTAATTAAACGTATATTTAAAGAAATCGAGTAGGTTTGATAATAGTCGTGCTCTCTTCTGTCATCTGGTGGAAGTGCAGTCTTCTGCTCCCGTAAGTAAATCCTATGTGTATATTTAAAACTATGTTAATTTCTTAAATTCTGTATACTTGGCTTATTACTGTCGTGATTCGCGTTTTCATTTAAATATGACAGGTAACATCTCATTTCGACTATTTAAAATGGCCCCACTTTGACCATTTAAATGCAGGCTGATATTCTCTTTGCCTTTGTAAACAAAGGATACTTTTTAGAAGCAAAAATTTTGAGAATTTGTTATTCAGTTATCTTTCGCTTTAATTCTCAATAGATATCGATAAGTTTGCTTGGAAACTGTTTGTTTCCGACTTTTAGGTAAACTGGATCTTCTTTCGATTTTACCAATATCCTGATTAGGTCGGGTGATCATCTTTTCATCAATAACTCTTGCTTAAGTTTATTTTTTAACTGTGGGGCTCGGTCCCCATTTAACTCTGCACCTTTGCGATAATTTTTAAAAAAAAGTTATTAAGATGTTTTATACAGCCCAGTTTATTATCCATTTTCACTCCGAAGTATTTTACGCCGTCTTTGTGCTTAATTCTACCTTGGTTTATTTTTATGATTGGCAAACCTTGTAGCTTAGTGTTAACAAATATTGTGCAAGTTTATTTTGCCGAATATATTTCTAGCTAATTAAGAAAGATCCAATAGTTATAGTTTTTCGGAAGAGCTTTAGAGAGTCCGGCCGCCATGTGTATGTGTATAACCACTGCTCCCACAGCAACATGCTTAAGTATTGTCATCATTTAAGCTGTGGGTAAAAATGGCGGCTGGAGAACACTTTCTAAAGCTTATCTGTTTTTCTAGTATTTTTCTGTGATGTGTAAACTATCTTGGTCTCAATGAGCTATATCTGGTCGTCGGCAAATGCTTGGACTTTGGCGCCCTCGCCCAAATTCAGTTTTAAATAGAGTTGATCATTTTGACCAATATACTGGTCAAAAACTTGAACCCTGTAATATTCCGTAATTCTATTTCCTTATTTTATTGTATTTCAGCAGTGTGAGAAGAAGAAGAGAAGAAGCAGTGTGTTGAAGAAGCTCGTCATAATTTGTTTTTCGGATCACCACCTCAACGTTCTATTTATGATTTATCTCGGAATCCCGTCTAGTCCCGAACTGAAGTCCTGTGAATTAAGATCCTGAGCTTAGTAATGGGTAAGGTTTTATTTCAAAGTGTATAAATTGACCTGCTGATAAGCAAATTTTAAGAATCTGTGATCTGTTTAAATTTATTAATTAATTACGAATTTGGTTTTTGCAAAGTTTAGAATTCGAAATTTAAATTTGGAAAACTGGTATTAGAGTAATTCTTGATATTATTTCTTTTCAAAATGGAGGTTTGAAAAGATAAATATATTGTAACATATTTGCCTTTAAAATTGAAACCACGCAAAGTTTAAAAAAAAGCCCATTTTATTTATGACCGTTTTATTCCCCTCTAACCAACAATTAGCTTCAGCTCACTGGGATGCAAATTTGGCATAATTATGTTGTAAATATTACGCTAAGTTGGTTAGAAGGATTGCTGATTGTATGTTCACGTAAAATCGGTTTTATTTTTTAAAACCTGTATGGGGAGTAACTGTCGGTTTGTTTCTTAGAAGGTGGTCTTGCTTGGCATATATATATAGCATGAATAGCCTGATCTGGCTCTTGTGCCATAAAAACCTAACAAACCAACCAATTTCTCTTATAAGGATATTTGGGCCCATCCCGAAATAAATTTTTATTCACGGCACTGAGATACAAGATGTTAAAAAAACTAGATACTCGTGAGCATATTTTAAATTAGTTTCTTTTTTTCTCTTTTGTAAATAATAATTGTAAGGTTGTTACTTAATTGTTCTTGCAAAAAAATATTGAGAACCCCCCATTTGAACTACCCACGAGCCGCCGCTGATTTTGATTATTTTTATTTGTACCTCGAGTATGTGGCTTTGAAATTGTTGCTTATTAGGTAATGCGGCCATTGAGCAGAAAAGTTTGGACACCCCTAGTCTAGTTGGACATGATATACAAACCTCTGAATAAAAATATTTGGCATGTTGCAATGGATGTTCAAATTTTTGAGTTTTTGCCGAGTTTGAATATTTAAAAATTTTCAAAGAGATAGAATCCTTATTTTTTTCAAAGCTGTAGAGATTGTTAAGATTCAAGTTGGTTATTTCAAATTTAACCGGGTGTTTTTCATAGTTCAGAGAGTGGATTTTTTATATGTCAAGTAGGTTATTTATAACAAGATCCAACTAGCTAAATTTGGGGTTTATCTTTCTCAAAATTACCTTGTTGAAATTTTATCAGAAAAAAATATTTTTAAGGTACGCCTGCATCACTACCAGAATTTTATTAAGAGTTGCCTTAATTGGTTCTTTTAAGTCAAAGTGAGAGTAAATAGGTGAAAAACCCATCTGTTTTTGAGACATCTAAAATTCGTCTTTACTTGTACAATCAATATGTTAATGTGATGACCCACAAACGGAATGCTCATCTGAATAAGCAACAAAGAGGTTTCTTTTAAATATGTGTTTTGGTATATTCACCAAGTAAATTATTCTCAAAGGCTACATCTGCTTCAAATCAGCTGCATAGGTAACTTAGCATCTGTGATCTCACTGAGTGAAGAAATGCTTATGAGCTCATTCAATTATGTTCACATAATTACAACTACAATTTTTAATATCATCATATATTTCATTAACGTTTTCTTTAAACTTGAAGTTAGTGCAAATTGTGTTTTTTCTTGAAAAATCCAAACATAGGTTCCCATTTAGGTCCAACTCTGCCAACCCAGCAGAAGGCTGTGCTAAGATGAAGGCTCTAATTTTCATGACGGGTTGTACTCTCTTTGATGACTGTTACTTTTCAAAGTCACAGAGCGAGTACGAACCGCTCATTGAAAAATATCATCAGCATTTTCACTATTGTCCAGAAGGGTAAGATAATCTCTAAATTTACAGTTTTTTAAATTTATTTGTTGGTTGGTTGGTGTCATGGCATGGTTACGCATTCCTTTTATTGGACCGAAGGTCCCATATATAGCTTCAGAGATCTGGACACAGTTATCTTCGTATATGTCTTTATAGGGGTTGTTGCTGATGTTCTGCAATTTCGACAGAAGTGCGGGACAGGAGAAAAAATGATCTAGGTTGAGCTTCTCGTCGGGTATTATAGAAGGAGTTTGTCCTTGTCCCGTCCTTCTGGATTTTCATACCCCTAAAATGTCCCGTTCTTAATCTTGTCAATGTGCTTGCTATTGCTTTACTTGTATTAAGTTCAGGAATTTGGTGTTTCAGCCTGACTGTTGAATGACAGAGTTTCATCTTTGCCACTGAGGTTATGTCGCTTAGGGTGACTTACTTAGGGGAATTTACTTGTTCTTTAATATATAGGGGAGAGTGTTGTACCTTCGGCCAAAAATCACGTTTGGATTTTTCTAAGACAGGACAAATCATATTTTGATTATTTAAAGTGCTCAACCTATAGTCCTAACCTTTGTGAGTAGGAGGATATTTTTTTATTAGCTAAAATCTTGAAGATTGGATTTTTATTAATTTTAATAACTTGACGAAATTAGTGTCCATAGGTACAAACACCGGCTCTCCCTATGGACAGACCCGGTTGTACCTGTGGACACCCTTTAATAGGGAGGTTTTAATTGAAAAGAGCTAAAAAGTAACATTTTTATTGATGCTTTACCTTTTAATAAACCATTTCAAGCATTTTTAAAATTGGAAATACATTTTTTAAAATAATGTAGTTTTAGATCGTAAATGATCATTAAAAAGAATTTGATTGATAAAAGTCATTATTTTTTTACGAAAAATACATAAATCACATGTGATTTTCAGATCCAAATTTAAGGTAATAGTTTCATCAATCGTGCTGATTGATCTGATCACTTCACTGGTCCAAAAAATCAATTCGATCGACACTTAGTTGTGCAAGCATTTGGTAGTATTAACTTTCGCAAATATTCGTCTGTGGAAATTTTAAGTTAAAAGAGGGTATTTTGCAGTATAACGTCTTAAGCTGATGTTGGTGTGGTTGGTGTAAGGTTAACCAAAATTTAAGTTCGTCTACTAAAAGGACCATTACTTGTATACATAATGACACGAAACTCTTTTTTTTTGTGATCACCATGGTAGCTTCATGTACCGATTAAGTTATATCGATGGAACTCTGTAAAGTAAAGCGATAATACGCAGCATTCGGTACAACAACCGTCAATTAACTGTCTATCCAATGCGCTAATGCACCTCCTGGTCTTTTCTTACTGAACCAGGGATTGGTGGGAGGGGAATCTATCTTCTATCCTGGTCTTTTCCTACTGAACCTGGGATGGGTGGGTAGGGAAGGAACCCTCCTATCTCCTATCTCCTATCTCCTATCTCCTATCTCCTATCTCCTATCTCCTATCTCCTATCTCCTATCTCCTATCTCCTATCTCCTATCTCCTATCTCCTATCTCCTATCTCCTATCTCCTATCTCCTATCTCCTATCTCCTATCTCCTATCTCCTATCTCCTATCTCCTATCTCCTATCTCCTATCTCCTATCTCCTATCTCCTATCTCCTATCTCCTATCTCCTATCTCCTATCTCCTATCTCCTATCTCCTATCTCCTATCTCCTATCTCCTATCTCCTATCTCCTATCTCCTATCTCCTATCTCCTATCTCCTATCTCCTATCTCCTATCTCCTATCTCCTATCTCCTATCTCCTATCTCCTATCTCCTATCTCCTATCTCCTATCTCCTATCTCCTATCTCCTATCTCCTATCTCCTATCTCCTATCTCCTATCTCCTATCTCCTATCTCCTATCTCCGTCACGCTCACCCCCAGTAAAAGGATTTAACCTTTTCTCCTCCAAACTCCAAACAGGTGGTCTCAGCGCGCACCATCCGTTAGGATTTCGCGCGAAATCCCGCCGGATGTGCCCGCTTCGACCATAACTCCAAACAGGTGGTCTCAGCGCGCACCATCCGTTAGGATTTCGCGCGAAATCCCGCCGGATGTGCCCGCTTCGACCATAACTCCAAACAGGTGGTCTCAGCGCGCACCATCCGTTAGGATTTCGCGCGAAATCCCGCCGGATGTGCCCGCTTCGACCATAACTCCAAACAGGTGGTCTCAGCGCGCACCATCCGTTAGGATTTCGCGCGAAATCCCGCCGGATGTGCCCGCTTCGACCATAACTCCAAACAGGTGGTCTCAGCGCGCACCATCCGTTAGGATTTCGCGCGAAATCCCGCCGGATGTGCCCGCTTCGACCATAACTCCAAACAGGTGGTCTCAGCGCGCACCATCCGTTAGGATTTCGCGCGAAATCCCGCCGGATGTGCCCGCTTCGACCATAACTCCAAACAGGTGGTCTCAGCGCGCACCATCCGTTAGGATTTCGCGCGAAATCCCGCCGGATGTGCCCGCTTCGACCATAACTCCAAACAGGTGGTCTCAGCGCGCACCATCCGTTAGGATTTCGCGCGAAATCCCGCCGGATGTGCCCGCTTCGACCATAACTCCAAACAGGTGGTCTCAGCGCGCACCATCCGTTAGGATTTCGCGCGAAATCCCGCCGGATGTGCCCGCTTCGACCATAACTCCAAACAGGTGGTCTCAGCGCGCACCATCCGTTAGGATTTCGCGCGAAATCCCGCCGGATGTGCCCGCTTCGACCATAACTCCAAACAGGTGGTCTCAGCGCGCACCATCCGTTAGGATTTCGCGCGAAATCCCGCCGGATGTGCCCGCTTCGACCATAACTCCAAACAGGTGGTCTCAGCGCGCACCATCCGTTAGGATTTCGCGCGAAATCCCGCCGGATGTGCCCGCTTCGACCATAACTCCAAACAGGTGGTCTCAGCGCGCACCATCCGTTAGGATTTCGCGCGAAATCCCGCCGGATGTGCCCGCTTCGACCATAACTCCAAACAGGTGGTCTCAGCGCGCACCATCCGTTAGGATTTCGCGCGAAATCCCGCCGGATGTGCCCGCTTCGACCATAACTCCAAACAGGTGGTCTCAGCGCGCACCATCCGTTAGGATTTCGCGCGAAATCCCGCCGGATGTGCCCGCTTCGACCATAACTCCAAACAGGTGGTCTCAGCGCGCACCATCCGTTAGGATTTCGCGCGAAATCCCGCCGGATGTGCCCGCTTCGACCATAACTCCAAACAGGTGGTCTCAGCGCGCACCATCCGTTAGGATTTCGCATTTTTTCAAAAATACCAAAATTTGCTTAAATATGGAGAAAAATTAATTAATTTATGTTTATTAATTAATTAATTTATGTTTATTAATTAATTAATTTATGTTTATTAATTAATTATATTAATATTATGTCGCATTTTTTCAAAAATACCAAAATTTGCTTAAATTTGGAGAAAAATTAATTAATTTATGTTTATTAATTAATTAATTTATGTTTATTAATTAATTAAATTATGTTTATTAATTAATTAAATTATGTTTATTAATTAATTATATTAATATTATGAAAAATTAATTAATTTATTTATGTTTTTGCTTAATAAGTTAATTAAAATAATTAATGTATTAATTTCTATTTGGTTTTCTTAAAACCGGTAACTCCGGTGGTTTTCTTAACTCCGGTCCATGGCTGGAGGCGACGCTTGAGAGTCGGCGTTTACACTTATTGTCTGCTAACCAGCAATAATGGTGAAATATTCCTCCTTTATCAATGCCTTTTGAAAATTAAATCTATTCTGGAAATGCCAAGTCATTTCAGCGGATAGTGGACGACTAATCAATGGTCACAACTTTTTCCATTAGTCAGCTAGAGACTAGTTTTTTTCCCTAGGCTCTCTTGCGTTGCCTTCCTATGCCATGCTGATGAGTCCTAACAAGGACGAAACCGGTCCATGGCTGGTCTAGAGACGACGTTTGATTGTCAGAGTTTACACTAAAAAAACCTTAGTTTACAAAATTTACAAAAAATTTTACAAGAGCCTTTTTTACGACATAAGCGACTTCACTATCTCTTTACTTAGAGTTAAATTTTATCTCCTTATTTACGGTTCAAATTGTGTAAAAAAAATTAATAATTTTAATAAATTAAAACATAAAAGTCTTCGAGATGTCACCACATTACCAGAAACTATCATAGTTCCTCTTTGAAAGACATGGAGAGATCTGCAGCCGTTTAGCATGTAGAGAAATCGTCATAAACCACACACAGGTACAATTCAAAGATTACATTCCTGCCAAAAAACATTACAAAGGTATTCTCCTCTCTGTTAAGTCCCAAATAAGTTGAACCACTGATTTTCGATGTAATCTCATGGGGAGGGAACCACAAATTCTCTACCAGTCCTCCAAGGATGGTGAAATTGACCATTATGGCATCAGAGATTTAGTGTTCGGCAACTAGTGGTCAAAAAATAGTTAACTACCAACTACTAACTAGTCTGGGAAATTGTAGTTGTAACTAGTAGTTCACTATTTTTTCCTGGTTAACTGGTCTTTATTTCTGGTTATGATATTTGAAGTACTCTACCTTTGATAAAAATTTTAAATATCTTTTTAAATTTTAAATAATTTTTTTAAGTAGTTAAAAATTTAAAAGTAGTTTTAACTAGTAGTTAATTAAAAAAGTAGTTGAACTACTTTAAACTAAAAGTAATTAAACTACTAGTTGATCGGTAGTTAACTACTAGTTGCAACTAGTTCTAGTTAACTAGTGCCAAACACCACAGAGATTTGATGGTCAGTATAGGAGCATTTTAAAGTCTTTTCAAAACTCCATATGTCTTTCAAAAGGGGTAAATTATGGTTTCAGGTAGAGGGTTGGGAAATGTTAAAAATAATGTAATAAAGCATAAATTATTAATTTTCCTCCTTATTTAAAATTTAAAACCCTCAAATAAATACCTTATTAGCATAAAAGAATTAGCTTGCACTATTATAATTACCTTTTCAATGGGTTTTAATGATTTTGCATCTCGACAAGTTAATTTTTTGTGTGGAAATTCTTCGGGCCCTCAAAATTGTTTGTCTCCCGATACCTCTCCTAAAAAAATGAAAATAAAACCTTTTTTACAATGATCCCGCTTATGGTCTACAATCACTTCCTTCATTACCATTTCTCAGTTATTATTTTTAATAAACTGCCTAGCTAAATTCAAATTGATTCAAATATTCGTCCATCACAATAAAAAAACCCTTTGCATTTCTTTTATTATTAATCTCATTAACTTTCTTTCTAGGTACGTCCCCGTTGAATCCGTGGGTCCGAAAGTCCTGTTGTCGGTTATTTCGCAGTTTACCATGGATCCAGGTCAGTGTTTCCAGATTGGGTTAGCTATAGGTAGTGAATTGGGGTCCTTTTGAAGGTACTTAGCTAAAAAACATTGATTTTGGTTATAAATTCCTGAAAATAGATATTTTTAAACTTTTTTTACACACAAGTAAAATCTACAAAAAAAAATTTCAAACCTTTTTCACACTCTAACTTTTTATATTTGTTGCATATATCTGGAACCTAAAACTATACATACTTTGCATTTTGACAATGGAGTCGTTTTTTTTTACGTCAATACAAAGACAAGTCAAGTGCATACCTTAGAGCCCCCGATTTTTTTATCATTTTAAATATTAATTTATATCTACCAGTTATTTCATTAGTTTTTTTCTTATAAGCAACTTAAATATACATTCTATCTATATAAAAAATGCACAATATTCTTACCTGCACTCGTCACGATTTCGCGTTTACTGTGGATTTTCCTAGATATCCTCTGCTGTATTAACCCATATAAAATAATCTGTTTGAACGGAATCGCTTTCGAAGTAACATTTTCTTTCACCAAACACATTTCGAACAACCCTAAAAGCTAAATAATTTACCTAAAACTATAAATAAGTTCGTTTCTATGAATCAATCGTATTTGAATGCTTGTATAAAGTAGTATTTTGACTGAATTATTGGATAAATTCATTTTTTCTCACATAAAAAGTAAGGACCGTAATGCAAAAGGAATTTGGTTCTTCTTTCATACAGGAAATAATAAATCTTTCAAGGAAAATAATGAAAACGTTGTGGGAAATATCCAAATTTTAGGAAATGGATTTATATGAATTTCTGAGAATAAAATGAAAGGTGTCAAAACCAAAAAATATTGTTCATTTTGTTTGAGTTTTGAAGTCATAATGCATGATTTTTTTTTAAAATTTATTTTTGCTTGAATTTTGAAATTATTCATGCAAGAAACAAGATATTTTCGAAAATTCAGTATTTGTAACATTTTACGTAAGAACGTAAGCATCACTTATACCCTCCTCCCCCTTGTCAGGTAAAATAAGAAAATAGCAACCCCCCTCCCCCCCTTTAGGTGCTTAGGGGCCATTCATTATTTACGTAAGGGTCCCGAGGGGGAGGGGCAAGGGCGGATCCAGACCAGATTTTCGGGGGGGGGGGCCATGTCAGAGTCGGAGGGTATTACATTCGAAATTTTCAGAGCCTCAGAATTTTTTTTTGAAGAGTGCTTGCTTTTAAGCAGCTTTTTAGGGGTTTATAGTAACTTAGAGGATATCCAGGGCCCGTGCCATTGTTTTAGAAAGTGGGGGGATGAAACCTTTTTGTAGGGGCATAACAATACTTATGTTTCGCGAGGTGTTTGGCTCCCAATTTTCCGAGTGTAACATAAATAAAATGCGAAACTTTGTTAAAGTTAAAAAGATTTCATCAGGTAATACTAGCTCGAAAGCAAAAGGGGGGTCTGGGGGTCCTCCCCCAGAAAATTTTGTGAAATTTGGCTACAAATAGAAGTTTTTTTACTCATTTTTGTACATTTGGTACCCATTGGATAACACCTAAAGAGGGCAACTTTCTTGCACTCTTAAAAGGAGAGGAGAGAAATAAGTTCAAGGAGAAAACAGTAAATAAGTAACCATGAGAAATTGATAGGGGGTCTGGGGGGTAACCCCCTAGAAAAATTTTGAAACTTTGCCTCCAAAAATAAAGTTTCAGCTCATTTTGAAAGCATGTAAACCACAGAATTTTCAAGGATGAAATTATAAAATAGATGCCAAATTTAAAATTTTTGCAAATGCGCCCTTTTAAACTATAGTATTCATCTATTTTAAAACTTCCCAAAAGAGAACAGCTTCTTTTAAGCGGAAGAATTTTCAAGGAAAAAACACTCTAAAACAGATGTCACATGTCAAAATATTAAAGGGGGGATTGGGGGTTCTCCCCCAAAATTTTTTTGAATTTTAGCATTGATTAAGAAAGTGTATTTTAAGCTATTTGTTAGGCTTTCTCGGGGGGGGGGGCATGGCCCCCAGGGCCCCCCCCTCTGGATCCGCCCCTGGGGAGGGGGGGGTTGTAAAAATCTCTACATACCCTTACTTGGGGGGGGTCAAATCCATTCTTACGTAAGATTTTCCCAAGTTAATGTAAAAAAATTCCAATTATTCTAATCAAATTACTATTGAATAACCCCAGAATGCTGGTCGATCTCGGTATATTATCTAAGCTTTAATTTTAAAAAAATGAAGGTACATCAGATGTATCTTTTTTATTGGAATAGCATTAAGTTAAGATAAAAAATAAAACTGAAAAACGAAATGGAATCTTACGTAAGAATAGGGGGAGGGGGTTGAAAAATCTTACGTACCCTTACATGGGGGTAGGGGGGGGGTCAAAAATTGCCAAAATCCTCCTTACGTAATTAATGAATGGCCCCTTACGTAATATTTGAACGGTCCCCTTTTACCCTAATAACGCCCCCCCAATTTCCTATCAACTCATCACCGCCCCCCTAGAATTCTACACCCCACTTTGGGAACTACTGGTTTAAATATATTAGTACGTAAATATAATAATCTAAAAAAACACTCTTACTTACCTTTAACCAGTGGCGTATATAACTAGTATAACCAGTGGCCGAGGGGGCCTGCCCCCCCCCCCGAAATTCGGACTAGGTGTACCAAACTACCAAAACAAGTTAAAACACTGTATTTTAGGGTCAAATTTCAAAAAAATTTCTGGTGGAGGACCCCCTTTTGTACTTGGAATTTTATTATTAACAACTTTATTTTAATAAGTTCATCAAAATCCAAATCCTACCAAAAAATATATGTCCAAAATTCGGACTAAGTAAGTATTCCAAAAACAAGATAAAACCCTGTTTTTAGGGATAAAGTTCCAAAAATTTTCTGGGGAAGGACCCCAGATCCCCTTTTGTACTTGAAACTCTATTTTAATAACTTTTTAAATATTAAGTTAATAAAAATGTACATCCAAATTCGGACTTAGTGTACCAAAACTAGTTAAAAACCTGTTTTTTTTTAGTCAAACTTCCAAACGCTGAAGTATCAATATTAAATACTTAGTACGTTACGAAAGATGAAAAAAAATTTAAAAAGAACTATCTACACAATAGCGCGATTATTTGAATTTATATATATTAAAGCGATTTCTTATTAACTTGAATAACCAGATGCCGAATAATTCGATTGACACGTCTTCTCTCTTATTGAAATAAATAAAGGGCAATTGAAAATTTGGTATATTTAAGAATAAAAGTAAATCAAAATGCATGACTTAATATTTGGCCAAAGGAATCGCTTTGACCCAACTTTAAATATTACAAAGCTATTTTTTGAAAGTTTTCTAAACTTTTTAAAATTTGCACAATATTTGATTATCTGGTTGATTCATGCATTTTGGAGGTTTGTATAGCTGTCGAGTAGGGTGGAGCGAAAAACACGAATTTCGGAAATTGAAAACGCCTATGGTGGGAATAGCTGTGGACAACCATGCCTATTAATAATCCAAAATATTAGTTCAATCAATTAATATCTTCAGATGCCCCTTTCACTTTGAAATTTCGAAATTTTGCCAATTTTTTCATATAAGTAACAATAACGCATCCATAAAAAATTAATTCCCCCTATTACGAGGCATGGGAGATGAAATGAACTTCCCTGAATGTATAAAAAAAGTTTCAGCCTTGAAATAAATTTTTGAGTTTAAAATTTGACCTCTTTTTTAAAGCATCTAACGCGCGCCTCCACGCTTTCGGACGGACCTCCCAAAGCGTACCTCGTGGAATGCGCGCACTTCCCTTGCAGCTCTTCGCTTGTTTTTATTATGAAAACAACCCAGAACTCACCACGAGGAGGTGGCTTCATATCGAGTTCCACCCCCCCCACCCCCTCTCACTAAAAATAAAATTTAACTGTGTTTACCCCTCCAAAAATTTAAGTCACTGGTTTAAAAGTGGTTTATACTGGTTTTTCGTTTCAAACCTTGGCAAAGAAACTCTGGATGCAATTCTCGCTCGTATAAACCCATCCCGTGCCTCTGTTCCACAGACTGCACCTGATGCTTCAGTAACTATCTTAACACACCTTTCCACAGCTTGGGAATGGCATGGAAAGTTAAAAAGATCACTACATCTTGGAACGTCTAGAATTAAAGACTGAATCTCATCATTTGAAAGAGACATAGTAAGTGGTGGTTCAGTGATGTAGTCTGATTGCCAATCAATCAGATTTATATAATCATCTGCCTCAAAGTTTAACTTAAGTGTTCTAAACTCTCTAATATTATTTGGAGCTTCATTTTCTTGCCTCAATTTTAAAATTCGTTTAAGTCCCAATTCTCTTACGTGTTTTCGATCATCCGCCACAACATTGCCAAAAGAATATTTTCTGGATGGGCTTGGGTATAGTAAACATTTCTTTGCAAAGTTAGATAAATTACCTTCTTAAAATCCTCCGGCAAAAAAAAAAATTGTAAAAATGAAATGTAAAAATGAACACTTCCATACTGACACGATGGTTGACTTTTAATTTTGAACCACACAGAGGCATATACCTTCATAACATATTCTGTTAATACTTTCAAATTATGAGTTGGATGTTCTATTGAAACATATAACCTTAAAATCCTGTTCGCTGTTGTCAGCCATCTAGAGTGATTTAGCTTTCCCGGATCTCTTTGGGATAAGCTTAATGGGATATATTTATTTGCAATCCCTTGCCACATTTCATAAAGGTATTTCTGATCTGTGCTTAGATCCTGTTGGTCAATAACTGGTAAAGTTGTTTCAATTTTCTCAAAGTTTTTATTGTTAATTTCTCACAAGATTCCAACAGTTTTCCTATATCTCCCCTGTATCCTTTTGGCCCGGTGGTTTTCCCGTCCAAATGTTGTAACAAATGGCGTAAAGGTAGCTCATTCGTGTGTAATAGACAAATAAACCAATGCACAGGCCGTTCTAAAAAGACCTCAATTTGTCGAATTATTCCATTTTTTTACACCTGTGTTTACTACAGTAGCATCACAACCTATAACTTTTAACTTGGAAAGATTGAAATTTTTTTCTAAAAATGTTAAAATACTTGTTTTAATGTTTTGAGAAGAGCCAGTGGCAGGTGTTACATGTCCCAAATAGTTTGACCCTGGTTCTGTTACTATAACAATATGTTCTTGTGTTATGGCTTTCCTTGCAATCCTTTCCCCTTCTTTAATCATTACTAATGTTCTCTTTTCTTCCATCAAAATATATCCCTTGTTCCCCTGGTATTCTTCAATTTCCTTTTTTAGGTAGCTACGTGTTTTTACTCTTTCTCTTCGAATTTTGGTCCTATCAACTATATTTGACATATCATCTGTGGAAATCATTCCCATATCTTTTAGTGCAGCATTAATCAAAATTGCCGCAGATCTGTCTGAAACACCAGTTCTGTCGCAGGCCTCTGAGCTACACCAGGGAGCTACACTAGTTCTCATTTGAGATGTAGATGATAAATCAATATCACTACTACTGTTTGTCGTGTCATCTGATAAATTAGAACTTAAAATATTGGCTCCCATAGTAAAAGAAGGTTGTATTTTTAATTTTTCGCTTTCAGAAACTTTGAATAGCCAAAAACAAATGCGAATAGATTAGAACTAAGTATCACGCCTGACTCTACTCCGATGAAGCGCTTGCATTGATATGTATGAATCTATTATAGTGGAAGCTCTTATAGCGACCTGCTCTTATAAAAATACTCTCTTTTAAAGACCCAAAAATTAGTCTCTATAAGAGCACTTTTGTGCTCTTCTCTTATAAAGACTAATCTTCGAATCGATTCAGCTTATCGAATACTTTTCTGGATCGGTTTGTGTGCGTCACACAAGAATTAGTCAATAAACTAATATCAGAGTATGACAAACAGCACCAAGTAACGATCGCATTTTCTTCTCGCTTGCTTTCGCCCGGGGTAACCAGCTACAATCCCAAAAGAAACCTTTCGCTACCTAATGTTCTTGTTGATTTTAGACTTTAAATTAATTTGCGTATTCATTTATCTTTCTTTATTTCCAATTTCTTTACTTATGTTTAAGACAAAAATTTTTCAAATTGCATGCAGATGCAGGTGAAATTGATGTAATAAATTTTGTTAAGCATCAGACCTTTCTAAGGAAGCTAAGCTATGCAATAAATTAATATCAAAATCAAAATTTAAAAATCAAATATTTATACTCTGTAAAATATTGATCTTAAACTTTATATAAATTAAAATAAAAGCAAAAAATAAGGTAATATAACATGAAATTGGAAGTATATAATAATAATAATAATAATAATAATAATAATAATAATAATAATAATAATAATAATAATAATAATAATAATAATAATAATAATAATAATAATAATAATAATAATAATAATAATAATAATAATAATAATAATAATAATAATAATAATAATAATAATAATAATAATAATAATAATAATAATAATAATAATAATAATAATAATAATAATAATAATAATAATAATAATAATAATAATAATAATAATAATAATAATAATAATAATAATAATAATAATAATAATAATAATAATAATAATAATAATAATAATAATAATAATAATAATAATAATAATAATAATAATAATAATAATAATAATAATAATAATAATAATAATAATAATAATAATAATAATAATAATAATAATAATAATAATAATAATAATAATAATAATAATAATAATAATAATAATAATAATAATAATAATAATAATAATAATAATAATAATAATAATAATAATAATAATAATAATAAGTTTATTGGCAAAAAAGGCCAGCTGGCCCATACACCAAAATACAAATATATCAGAGCATACAAATAAGTGCAGGATAAAAACAAAGCATATAAATAGAAAAAATAGAACCAAAATACAATTACCAAAAAAAAAAGAGAAAAAAACCCCTCAGGAGTCTAAAAGAACAATTTGCCAACAGGAACTGGTTCAACTTTTGAGCTGATTTAATAAATTTTACTATTGCAAAAAAATTCTTATGATTGTAAGTGAGGAAACCATTAAAGTTATTTTGATATCCAATAAAAGGGGAAAGATACTTTAATCTGTAAAAACGATACATAGGACAATATAAAAATACATGTTCCCATGATTCTGGTTTGTCCATATTACAATATTTGCATTTGTCTTTGGGGTTTATTTTAAAGAGTTTTCCCTCGAAAAAAATGGTCTCCTGATTTAATCTCAGTTGGAAAAGAATTCTCTTCATTGAAAAATCAATTCCTGAGGTAGTATAGTCTTCTATGAAAGGGGTTAGTTTTATAAATTTATAGTGAGGGTAATGTTGACTTTTTTCCATACTTATCATATCTAACTGTTTGTATTGATCAATGTAGCTTAGAAGGATTTGGGGCAGAAACTTCATTGCAACCTCGGGATCTTGTGATAGCCAAACATAAGAAAAGCCGGAGCTATCGATTATAGATTTAATTTTTAAAGTCCAATTAAATTTTATTGGGCTCGAACGGCCATAAAAACAATGTTTGTATGCAATTTTGGTAAACCTACGGTCATCCATCTCTAATATTCTAATCCAGAATCTCAAAATTAATTTTATGAATACAATGGAAATATTAGTTTGACCCAGTTCAAGTCTGAGAATATAACCTGGAGTATATTTTGAAAGATTGAATAATTTTTCAATTTTTTATTAATAATTCGAACTGTTCTAAATCCCAATGATATTGTTTTCAGGTTGAGATTTCCTCCAGACTTTATAAATTAGTCTACTAAAAATACATCATTGAGGGAATCGAGTCCACCTTCCCGAAAAGCATCAAAATTGATAGTTTAGCTTAACGAGTTTATTGCTTTTAAACGAGTGATATTCTACACTCGATTGTATCACTCGAAGTTTGCTCTTATAGCGACAAAAAACTCGGTACGGATTAATTACGCTATAAGAGCTTCCACTGTACTAGATATTTACCAAAAAAAGGGGCGGGCATCTTAAGAGATCCAGACACCAGCGTTATTGTTACTTATATGAAAAAATTGGCAAAATTTCGAAATTTCAAAGTGAAAGGGGCATCTGAAGATATTAATTGATTGAACTAATATTTTGGATTATTAATAGGCATGGTTGTCCACAGCTATTCCCACCATAGGCGTTTTCAATTTCCGAAATTCGTGTTTTTCGCTCCACCCTATTGACTATGTTGTTATAAATTTAGATTCTTTCGTATTATCCCGTGACCGTCAGATTCAGTTAATGCTCTTTGGATTAAGTCG
This sequence comes from Tetragnatha montana, assembly GCA_963680715.1. Lineage (NCBI taxonomy): Eukaryota > Metazoa > Arthropoda > Arachnida > Araneae > Tetragnathidae > Tetragnatha > Tetragnatha montana. Next base: position 21,969,177 of record OY796675.1, read on the forward strand.
ACGGGATAATAGGGCAAAGTACCTAAATTTATTTTACTGAAATATAACCTAACTGTGATTAAACTTAAAAAAATATTAGATTAATAAACTTACTAGTAAAACGAGATAGTCGGTATTAAGAAAAAAGGGTGTCAGGACCTGTGAAAATAAAATGACACAATATATCCAAATCTACAATAATTTAATTTGCAACGCGGGCACCACATATACCACTCGATCATTATAAAACCAAAACCGATCTCAGTATTCCAAGACCAAGATGATCGATTGGTCACAGTAAGCAGTGTCCAATTTGAAGTCGATCAGCCCATACAAAGGCCCGGTTAATTATTTCCGACACACTCTCGCGGGTCGCCGATAAACACTAATAAACAATTTAGGAAGGTCCGCAGATAAGCCGGAATAAGGAATCTCCTCAATCAATGTCTTCTTGGCCTCAAGGAGTGGTCCCACAAATTAACGGAATCTTATAGGAGCGTAACGTCGCCACACCTTTGAGTTGATGCTTTCCCATCAGGGCTGTTATTATTTGGCTTTTTGAAACGGACATTAGTGAATTTTCGCCTTTTGGTCTCAGCCCTTGAGGAGTGCTAGGTGTTGCGTCCGGTCTTTTGCAACGGACACCCACCTTTCTTTTGATTTCTTTGACTGTCGCTATTGTGTGAAGTTCAAAGGTAAGAACCGAGATTTTTTTTCTCGTAATTGTGTGGAAGTAATTGGGTTTGATCATGATGGCAGAGGGCTTTTATTTTGTTGTTGGGAGAAGATTATTGGAGAGAGCAGTAAATGGGTCAGTGTTTTACCAAGGATAGACTTAGGTGGATTCTGTAATGCTATTAACTACCACGTAAGATGAGGATCATAATTTAATAGATTCGGTGATATCCTAAGGCTTACTTTTGAATCATGCGATATAAGCAATATTTACTGAATCGGTACTATGAATATCGAGTACTTGAATATACCTATGCACGATCGAAAATGCCCAGAAACAAAGAAATATTAAGTATTATGACATGTACTTCTTCACTCAAATCTAATGAAGTTGATCTTTTTATTTTACTCGATAGGTTATTGTCTTGAGAAAAATTAAAAAATTAAGTTCTTTCTAATGCATCAACACATAACAGATATTAATAAGCTTAAACGGCTTAAAGTATCAGAAGATTTTCAATAAATAAACAGAAGTATAAATTAAGGTTATCTCACTATTATTTGAATCCATTTTTGAACAAGGTCTAGAATTCTAAAATAGAGACCAAAGGGACGCTATTTTGAGTTGCCAAAGACTGTATTAGAGAGTCGGTGATCTGGATAAGTGGAAATTTTCGTTTAATTTTTTTATTTATTTTTGAGAAAATGAAGGTCTTAAAGATTATAATGCTATAAATAGGCTATACGCTATAACTTAAAGATGACTGGTTTACAAGACCTACTTTACAACTTATTTTTAAAGCTTTTAAGCGCATTTAGAGTAAAGTTTAGAAATTAATTTTTGAGAGTTGAATGTATTGTTGAGATTTTAGTGGTTGTTAATAACTGTTACATTAGTATTAAGCATCTAGTTATCCTACTCGACTCAAAAAGGAAATACAATGAAATTAAAACACACTTTTGATGAACCTTTCATTTTCAAACGGGTTTTTCCATTTGAATATAGAGATCACCAACACACATCTTTTATAAAATTTGAATTCCAGACAAAAGAATTCAAAATGGAACGAACAAAATTTCTAAGCATTCCAAATGCAGAAATTCAAAACCACCAAAAATCTAACCCTATAACTCTTTGATATAAATATTTATTCCTATCAAAAACTCTCTGCGGAAAGATCACCTCTCACCCTTCCAGAACCACTTTCGAAATTTCGGATTTCACAGCCCTTTAAAAAAAATGTGCTTGACGCAACAAAAGACGGCATGTGTCACTTTTCAATCGAGCGTTGAACTTCACTCAGCAGCAGAGACACTGGTGTTTAGGGTGGCGTCTGACACCGCGCTGACCCCCGGCCGTACGTGGCTCGCTTGTCAAGGAGGGACGGAATGGGGACGCTTTCGAGGGGGCAAAGAACATCGCTCGTTAATTGGACGAGAGTGATAATCGGGTAATTACGTTGTTGGAGGAAGTGCTGAGGTTGGTAATTACTCGAAAAGGGATTTTTATAGCTGAGAGAGTCCGTCGGGGGGCATCCCTTTGATTCTTCGTGAGAGTTTCATGTGTTATTGGACATTTCTTTGGCATGTTCCAGAATGGTTCGAAACTTGCTGTGAAGTTCGTAAAACTTATTGGTTTTCTAAATTCGTATTATTTTAAATTGCTTTCTTGGGAAGACTATCTATTATTTTTTTATGCTAAAATTTCATTTGAGTTTCTCGTGAACAAAACTGTAGTTTGCCTGGACAGATTCCATAATCGAGGTTTTCGCCAAATTTGGCGAGATCGATCTTGCCAAGCTATTACTAACACTACATCTAAATCCCTGGTTATCGCCCAAATTTGGCGACATTTGGCGAAAACCTCGATTACGGAATATTACCCGTTTGCCTAGTAGTCTTTCGTTCTTTGACACCTTAAAAGATTGATAAAGAGAATTAAAAAGTTTACTCGATTAACCTTTAGGCTGGGCGCGCACTAGCGACTAAAGTCACGGCGACCAGGATTACTAGTATCAAAAATATCATTAGAAAACAATAGAGCATTTTCAATCACATGACTTTACCTAACAACGGCCTTAGCAACGTTGTTTTTATCCTCCAGTGATGTCATGTGCGAATGCTGCTATTGGATACTTCTATGTCCCGCCCCTAACAACAGCCTTAGCAACGTTGTTTTTTCTTTGTCACCGTGACAAAAGTCGCCAGTGCGCGCTCGCCCTTAGTTTCAATTAGTTATTCATTAATTCTCATCATAGTATTTACATTCAGTTTAGTCGGCCATCCAAGAAACCTTTCAGAGAGGGATATACGGTAAATTTGGTCCTTTTCTCTAGTCAGAACAGGCCAATTTCTGACTTTCGGGAGGATACATCTTCAAATCTCTTGACTACTTCCTTGACGATTTAGTGCAATGCAATATTAACGTGTATGTATAAACCATGTAAATGCTTGCTTTTAACCTTCTAACCCATCCTCTCGACAGTCTTATTTTTAAATGGGAAGATTTAACACATTGTCTGACTTAAGATAACGCTGTATGAAAGGAGTTCATAAAAATTATACTTTTCGTAAATTGGAATTAAAATTATGATTATGTGGTTCGCAAAATGTTCGTAAACACTAGCGTCAACTGTATTACACAAAATCCTATAAATCTGTTGGTGACCCGAATAACCAAATTCCTCTTATCATGTTCTGCCGACCCCTTACGTTGCCCTTCCTTTTCAAACTGAGTTCATTTGCTAGCACATGAGGACACAGCCCCCAGGTACGTGACACTGCAGCCTTTGTGGATCAGACCTTGGAAGCTATTTTAAGTTACCGCACCATTCGGGGACAAGATAAGAGAAGATGTTCTCTTAAAAAGGTACAGTATCAGATATACATGGATGATTTATGAACTAAATTAGGGGGTCACCGATAAAACAAATCCTTCAATTTATATAAGACTTCTTCCTTGTCATCCCGATGGGGAATCTATCTGTTCCTCTATAATGCCGAAATATTACCCATTTTTTTACGCAAGAGTATTTTAGATTTTACTCGTTTCATCTACAAATATGACAAAAACAATTAAGCTTCATATTTCAGATTGAGTTGACGCAAGAAATGGTAGTTGATTCTATTTGATCCAAGGGGTGATAAAATTTCGCTGTAAAAAAAGTTGAAATTTGTAGGTAAAGTTTTTTTCAAAGTTATTAAAAAATTAGAATCGATTAGTTTCGGAAACAATGCTTCTTCATTTTAAAGAAATTTTCATAATTTTTCATTACAAATTTAATATTTTTTCGAGCAAACAAAGGATGTATCATTAATCTGTTATCATATCTTTACGAAAAGGAAATTAATAAAAAACAAGGTAAAACCATACAAAAATTATCAATATTAGTTTGGTTATAAACGAGCTTTAGTCCCATCACACTACCTCATGGATAAAATCCATTAATCCACAAACCACATTTTTAATTTATATTAGCTTGCAAACTGGATATGAGCCTCAACTGGGATAGGAAAGCTCTCCTTCATTTAGAAAAGAAACTAGTTACTTGATTCAGCTCAAGTGTAAAATTTAAAGCTTATAAATTTTTTCAGTTGTGACATAAGAAACCTTAAAACTTCTTTCTGTATTAACGGAATACAAAACGTATTACACAGAGTAGTATTTCCTAAAATATTGTGAGTTATGCGGGGTATTCTTTAGGAGGAAAATTAGCCAAGTAGCACTTCAGGGGAAAAATTAAGAAACGCGAATTCCATAATGGACCACATGCAGCTATAACCACCATTATAAACTAATATAACAACTTGAAATCTACCTCTGGCACTGCTCAGTTGTTGTGTAACCCATTTCGAGGCACGTCACAACAAAGTCAACTAATCCCAGTAAGGACTCCCCAATATATTTACGAGTAATTAATTACACCTCGCGTGACACATTCTGCATATAATCAGAATGCAGTTTCTTTCCTGCTTAATCCGCGCCGCATTCCTATCGCACAAAAGAAGAGCCTAATTGTTCAGATCCACGTCAGCGCGAATAGGAACGCAAGTGTTTACACTCCTGTACGTGATTAGCATGCAGCCCGACTCTCTTCAACAGGTTTCGGATGGGGTGCTGCTGGCTCATTACAAGGGTTCCTCTCGCTACTTTGGTGTAAGGATTTGGGAGTAACTAGGAAAATAATATTACATTCATGGATGTAAGCCTCTAAAAATTTTCATGAAATACGAACTACCTATACGTCTAATTCAATGTACTCTAAAGTTTTAGTCTGTCTATAGTCTGGTGGAAAACTGAAAACAAGTTAAGGAGAGGGATATGCTTCTTTGTGAAAATATGGTATTTTCAGTTACTACTTATTCCTACGTTTGATTGCCAAGTCATTGTTGCCTCTCTTTTTCAACTTGGCGAACCACCACAGAACCTATTTTATAGTCTCCAGACATGGTGGCTCTCATTGTCAACGATTTTGGGTCTATATAGTTACTTAACATGGAAACGCCAAAAAAAACCAACTTATTTATAGGGTTATTTTATTGGGGTTAGATTTTCTTACCCATTACCACGTTGCTTGAAGTTAAAACAGACAATAATAATTCGATATAGTTGTTTAGTGACCTGTGATGTAAATGAAGATTTAGAAAAGTTGTTAGATGTCTTTACTTTGATAAAAGAGTAATTTCATATATCTACTTACTATATTAATAAGTCAAACGTGATAGCTCTGGTAACTAAGTTACAATAATTGTATGAAGAGGGAGTGTTTTGCCTGCTCTTGGGCACTTAAAAATTCTTATGTTGAAAAAATATTAATATTTAAAATTGTAAACACTTTTTTAAAATTGTAATAAGTTCCACTCAAGGTCCCCACTACCTAATGAATCCGTAAAAAAAAATCACATAGATATTCATCATAAGCCTAAAACTTCATCTCACTTTACAAAGCCCAAACATTTTCCCCATAATAAGCCCAAAAATTTCACAAAAATATCAACTGATCACTTTTGAACATTTAACTTATTAGAAACCATGCCTTACGGGCTATTCACGTTAGTCTAATACTCCACTTCTACAAGGATGGTAAAAACCCTGGTGATAACTCATTTTCGGACCAGAATGTAATAAAACGAGTTATACATATGATAATTTCTGTAACCCACTACCATTATCTTGCATAGCATGAGTTCCAAAACTAACTTGACACAAAGTAATGTTCTGCATAGCTAAAACATATAGTGATACATAACATTTTCTACACCTTAAACCCACACAAAGCTATCATTTACAGTAAACTTGAAATTTAATTAAACATTCAGCTAAGAACAGAGATGAGTATCATGTAAAAGCACTCATTGACATTCGGCCATCTTGATTGAAAAACCCTCATTAGAAATTTTCATTAGTGAGAAGGAAGTCGAAAATTCATGATCCTATCGCAATAACCATCCATGTTATGGTTACTCCCAGCCTATCGTTCTCAGATTTCAATTAGCATTCAGAGTTCTGTTGGTCTCAAGTTTTAGTATAGAAATGACTGTTGGAATAGCAAATTCCTCCATTGTATAAGAGAGAATGATTGATATTGTGCCGGTTCCTACTATCGTGCCATCTGAGTAGGTTAAGTCGTCAAAGTGGAAGTGAAGTGAATTCACTTCGACATGCAGAGTTAGAGAGACTTCATTGGGTATTAGAAATGATAACCAATTAAAGGATTTATGAGTCAACTTATTGGGAGATGTCAGTTGGATGAAACAATCAACTCTCCCAAAAGTCAATAAATATACTTAGTGAATGTGATTTTTCTTGTTTGTATATTTGCAGTTCGAAATAAATAGGCAATGAATGTTTTGCGAAAGTTAATATGTTTATTGGCTTACTCGTATAATCAGTTAACATCATATTTGTATTTCTTTGAAAATTATGATTAATGAGAGTATAGAGTAGAGAAGTTCTTTCTTTGGGTATGAATAGTCTTTGAAGTTTGAGTGCAAGTGTTAATGTAAATTAATGTCATTAATATAAGGGACTTAAAGGACCAACAGTTACAAAAATAAGTTATAAGGAAAAACAATTAATAATAAAAATTATCCTCTTTTCTAAGTTAAAGTTAAGGAAATATTAAAACACACATAGCATGCATTTTTTCTTTTCGTTACTTTAACTCATATTTTAAAAAATCAGTTATCTCTGAAGTGAGAAAACACAAATATCGGTGGAACGGTTTTCTAAAAAGGCTTCTTAAAAAGTGAAAACAATCAGTAATGACAAAGAAGCAATAGAGTGTTAAACATTTTTATACATTATTTCAAACATTTTACCCGTTAATTCCCTAACCCACACCCGAGGTTCATAGATTATCACCATTTCCCATATGCTAAGTGTCATAACATGAAAAGAAATAAACATGGAAAATTTTTCAAACACAATTACAATGTTTATTCTTTTTGTTCATGATTGATTTTTCCACTTTTCTAGGCTTTTTTAGAACCAATAACTACGTGCTACTGCTAGGCTTCATAGCTGTTTTCATTTCTCTTGGAGCGGGTTTTTGTACAAGTACCGTTCCACCGCTATTTTTTTCACTGCAGAGATACCATTACGAGACAAAATATAGTTGGTATTTCCACATAAAGTTTTCAATTTTTAATAACTAATATAAAGTATATCTGCTCTACTTCATATCATTTTCGTCCGCATGTCTCTCAAAGTGACTTCCCCCGGTTCATTTCATTCAGTTCCTACGAATGGTATGGTAGCTAGAGGCCCTCAAACAGGTGTAGTTTTTTTATTATCACCCAGTATAATTACTTCATAAACAATATGGAATACTTTCTGCTTAAAAATAATTGTATGTTTGGAACTTTCCTTATTTCTACTATTAAAAAACTGCGATGCCGAGATTCTTTTCTAAATAGTCCTAACTTGTAAATGTAAGAAACCATGTAATCATTTGTTAGAAAAACAATTAAAAGCGCATCATGTTAAATGAGATGGTCAAAGATCACAGAAAGAAATCTTCCTGAATGACAGTTCGTTTCTTAAAATAACTGGAATAGGTTGCAAAGAGTTGAAAAAACTCACCATAACTAATCATTATTCTTCTGTCATTTACCAGTTTTCTTGTAACATAGTAAATGATAAGATTACGATAATTATATGATTGTAAATAGAATTTTCAATCTCATTTTAAAAAAACTATTTTAATAAAACCTAAGCATTTAACAAGGACTTTTATGTTACGAAAAGAATACAGTAGTATGTACTTATATTATTATTGTATATTTGAGTATTATTTGGATACTCTTATAGTATTATTTGAGATGTTATAAATGCGTTTTTGAAAAATACTAGATCTACAGGGTGTCCATAAAATAACTTACCCTATTCAAGGGCCTCTGGCAACCAAACCGTGCATCGGAATTGAATGAAATTTTTGTGAAAGATACTTTGAGGGATGCGGTCGAAAATTTACATAAAATAAAGTATATTTTGTTTCATTGAAATGGGTTAATAGATCTTACATGGTATCACATTTTAAGGACATGAGTATTTGGATTTAAAAGTAATAATTAATACGGACACAACTAGAAATTTTAGTCTCTTTTACGCATTACATAAGTACTTTTTAAATATCATCAAGACCTGAAAATCTCCTTTGGGGTATGAGTAATAATTGAAAATCTAAGGTTAGTTTTTAAAAAGTATTTCTATCAATTTAATTTTATTTAAAACTTTACAAGTTTTTATCGTTTAACAAAACTTTATCTTTTTTCTTTCCTTTTCTTAAAACGGAAAGTAAAAAAAAATAAAGTTCTCTTTCGAAAAAATTGGCCACCCCTGTTCTATAATATAATGAATAACTGTTATTACATAGTGAATAAATAGACGAAAATTCTAGAAAACTGATAAAAAAAAATAACACATTACACAGCATCGAAATTCTTTATAATTTTTGGATAACTGCCCGGTTCTAAAGATCAGGTTGGCAATCAAAAAAATGTCCCTGAGCTTCTGAATATCGTAATATGTATGTATATTTACACCCACCAGAAGAACTTAAAATAACTCGTATGAAAAAAACTCTCATACATATTGAAACGCTATCCATTAAAATCGACATGTTTTCCTTTTCACTTCAACAGTGTTTCACTACTTGTAAGTAAGTTATCTATCAGTGGATCATAACATTGGAGGGAAGGCGCGATATTTATAAGTTGATATTTATAAGTTCGCGATATTTATAAGTTCCATGCTATGGTCTTAAGTGATAGAAGGATCAGAAGTAGGAAGCATCGCATCATTTATTCGATCTATTGGCGTTTTACAGTACCTCGCGGAATTCCAGAATATTTGTTGCCTCGTTTTCTTTTACATTATACAACAGAACCGCGCTAATGGCTATAACGGGATGTGGAGAACAGCGGGTGGGCATGAAACAGTAAGGCCTTTGTTAGGTAATGTTTAGGGGTATACCGTGCCTGATAAATATAGAACTGTATTTTTATTCCTCAAGTATAATGAACAGAAACTTTCGCTTTCGAGTGTTTTCTTTTTCTTACATTGAATTCATAGTAGAAATATTATATAAAGTGATATCAAAATTAAAATTATGTTTAGTTCTAATGAGGGAAAAATATTAGTTTTTCCCTGATGTTTATTTCTTTTTATACGTTTATTATTGAATATTATATAAATTAGGAACTTACGGCTTAAGTGGGGAAAATTTTGAGGCTGTGAAACAAATTTTTGAGGCACAACAGCGAAAAACTTTAAAATTAAATAAATTGAAAGGGAAAAATTAAAAAAACCCCAACAACAATAGAGCATTTTCAATCACATGACTCTGCCTAACAACGGCCTTAGCAACGTTGTTTTATTCCTCCAGTGACATCATGTGCGAATGCTGCTATTGGATACTTCTGTGTCCCGCCCCTAACAACAGCCTTAGCAACGTTGATTTTGTCCTCCAAGTGACGTCATGTGCGAATGCTCTATGACATTATATTAATCGTTAAGAATCAATTTTAATAAATACTTCATAGATACCCAAAATTCTCCACGGAATAAAATACTTGGTAAATACTCTTATTATAATAGTTTAAAGTTTAAATTATTACCCACTATGCAGTGAACTCTCATTCATAAATCTCAATTAAAATGAATACAAATACACAGTTACTAGTTTTATGCCTTAAGTAAAGCTTATTACACAAAGAGTAGGTTAATACTGAATGCATCCAGTTTCATCAACTATTCCAGTCTCGAAATACGAGATGCAAATTAATTTACTTCAGATTTATTATACTGTGAGCTTCTTCTTCCTCACAATGATGAATGGAACCCAAAAGAACACACATGTAACATTAATTTGAACCTGGCCCTCACACACTCGATTCAATTCAATGTAACCGCTAAAAGCTCTTCTTCCACACGTTCTGTTTACGTCACGTCGGTCATCTTGACGTTGACGTGGCAAGAACCCGATCGAACCCGATTCATCACAACGTCATCCCGAAAAAAAAAACGTCTTCACATAGCGCACACGTGCCTTGACAGGAGTCACATCTAATATGTGCCCACGTCAACACTGAAGGGGGTGCCGGTCGAGGCAGGAAAAGGGTTAAACCATTAAGAAAACTGGTGATAAATAGGACACTCGTAACAAATTAGATGGGAGTGGGCGAATGACCAATGAACCCCTGGAAAAAAGCGACCTTTTTCCCCGCTTGATAAATGACCAACTGGACATAGTACCATAATTTACGCGAAAAGCTCTCCCTTCTTCTCCGGGTTGCCTATTGACATGCAATTATACTCAGAGTTATCGTTTAGAGCGGATTTGGCGAGACAAAGGTTATGGCATTCCATTCCGTTGTTTTGGCGCTATGGGTTAAATTGTCTCTAGGGCCGGATCCGTTTAATTGCAGGAAGTTGGATTCCTCTCTCTGTATCTATCTCTCTGTGTGTTGGTAATTATGGAGTAAATGTTTGTGTATTAAGACGGAAGTTTTTTGTTTGAGAGGTGAGAAGGATCAAGTGAGGGTGGTGCCCGGGTTGCGTATTCCCAAACCCCACGTTCGATCGAGACCATTTCGCCAAGGAGGGTGATAAATCGCCATTCTAGTAGAATTTGGCTGCTTTGGCGCAGAACCGGCTGAGGAGCTGCAAACAAACAAACAATATGGTTCCGGCGCCGCTGTTCGAGTTCGAGGAGCGTTTGGTATAAGTTTCAAAGTTTAAATTCAGTTAAATCTAAGTTTCCTCATGTTACTTTTTACAGGAGGGTGTAATTTTGTTTTGATTATACTGCATTTTTTTTATCCGAATCTGTTAAATTTTAATTTGATGTCTATGCACTAATAATTATAAAAATTTGCACTTCAAAATAGATTTAAATCAAACTGTTTTTCTATAGCTGAAGTGGGGGACACAGGTGCAGGTGTTAATGAAAAAGGTGCAAAAAATTTTTCAGGACCCAATATTAATATAAACTATTCATTCAGAAATAATTTTTAATTAAAAGTAAATTAAACTGCATTTATAATACTGAGTAATTTAGAGTTCTTAGATAATTATTTTCTGTAAAATAAATATTAAAAAATTAATTCAAAAATTTTTCTCAACATATTATTCTATTGTGATATCCTTTTCTTTTAAGAATATTCTCCTAATTTTACATAGTTCCATCAAAATTAGCTTAAATGTCAGCTTTAAAAGGTCCTTCAGTTGGGCAACTTGGTATTACCTTTGCTTTAAACAACTATATGCAAAGAATTTAGTCTCCTCTTTTAATGGTATGAGTATTTTCTCCAGTAAAACTTGCTTGTAATACTTTAAAAAATATTTTTTATTCACTAAAATTTACTAATTTAAGAAACTTTTTAAATTTTATTTATTTAATTAATTTATTTAATTAAAATTTTGAATTGCGCGTTTATGGAATTTCTAACATTATTGTTTTTAATCAGAAATTATTAATTATGCATCACAAGTAATATTGAATTGCTGTGCTCAATGGAATTTTCCAATTCTTTTTATACATTTCCAAAAGAATTAAATTTTTAATAATAAATAAACTTAAAGCTATATGGTGTTTGTGATTATTAGGTGTGGTATATAAGATAAGAGTAAAAAAGTTAACTGAGTCAAGTCCACATGTGCTCAGTCCTACATTTTATTTGAGTTTGATTTGCCTTAAGTTTTTACTTGATCAATGACTTTATATGAGGTACTCATAGGACAAAAATATTTGGATTTCAAAATATTGTTCGATGTATTCAAGCTGAATTGAACCATAAATAAAAAAGTTATTGGGGTATATTACTGTTTAATTTTTTAATGAATTTTAGAATATACTTATATATTTTCAATAGCTACACTCATGGGAAGTTAGTTAAATGAATAATTTAAAATTAGTATACTATGGAAATTTTATAATAATATTTTTTTCCATTTCTTATAATTATGAGAATAAATATTAAATTGTTCCAGAATTATCAGAAGAAATAAAAACTATCCTTAATTATCGTTAATAATATTTTTGTGAAAGACAGATTAGAAAGCTAAAGGTACAACAGATGGCGCTAATAGTCTTGTGTAGTACATGCTTTGTGAATAAACGCGTTCATTCACTGCTCAGTGAAGTAACGCGAGGTTGCCAGCGCTGCCAAGACCCCCTCGCCAAATGGTCTCGATCGAACGTGGGGTTTGGGAATACGCGCCCGGGTTTGGGAGAGTAATAACAATAACGCCGTGTTCGAAGGTTAGCATAGGAGGAACCGCGGTTTGTTGTGGATGATGTTGAATAAATGGTTTTTGAAGGAGATGTAAATACCCGGTTATTAATAAATACTGCATTCTTGTTAGAGTCGTGAGAAGAATGTTTCTTGTTTCTGTCTTAATAGGAATGTAGCAAACTTTTGAATCAAACTTTATAAATTCAAGAATTTATTAGTGAAATGTGAATTAATATACAGGGTGTTTTAGAAGGGTTGCTCCTCTTGAATACAATATAAGATATTTCAGGGGGTGTTTCAAAATTAAATTTCGTCTCTTAAGGTCATGGAAATATAGTGTACTCATAGGAAAGTAAATATGCTGAAATCACATTAAGATAGCTTCTCATGGAGGTAATTAATTAAAAAATTAATTGCAAAGTTAAAGGAGACGAAACAAAAACTCCATTTAGAAAATTGTTTGCGATATCATAAAACACACAGGGAACGTTTCATGAAATTATCTTTAATATTCGAGGAGATATAAACGAGTGAAAGTGGCACTTGTTAAATTAAAATTTATTTCTATTTAAAACTAAAAAACGCAAAACTACATAACACTTTTCTTATTTCTAACACTAGTAACACTTTTCTACATGATTGCAAATATCTATTTTTAAGTATATTATCACTGAATCAATATTTTACAAACAATGTATTCAACTTCCCTACCTGTGGGGTACATTGATACAAAATTGATTTTTTTACAGAAGTTGTTATTTGTTAATTTTCATCAGACATATATACATTTTTTTTCTAATTTTTTTCATAAAATTGTGTAATTTTTAGATGTTTTAAGAAGAAACATATCGGAATAAATTATTTTTTCTACTAAAAAATTGGGTTTGAATTTTGGAGAATCAAATACTCACTTTTCCTATTTTCATATCAGGGTAGGTTATATTTCTACCCAATTTGATAAGAACTCCTCAACAAAATCTGACCATTATCATAGAAAATATAAGTAAAAAAACCCTCTTCGTAAGTGTGACTTCTCAATAAAATTATCTCTTTTCCCCAAATAAAAGAAAAAGAACCACCCCGTTTGTTAACTCCATCTTATGAATGAACGCACGATGTCGCATTAAAATTCACCGTTTTTTCAACTCACCAACGAGAAATAACCCCGTCATTAACATTAACCTAATTGCTTCAAATTCATCGAATATGAAGAACGCCATTAGGCATTTTTTTTCATTGATTGACGTGGCATTCATTACACTCTACCGTAAGTCACTATATCGTCACAGCCGCGAGATACACTCCAAAAGCGTGTTCGATTATTTGTTTGTTTACCATCACCGGCTCACGTGAGCTTCTCCGATTTCCCTCCCGTTTCTAATTAGATCAGCTCTGAACCTGTTATTACCCCAGTTGCGCCGTTTCTGCTGCTCGAAAAATAATATTCCATTCCGTTCTACATTTCGGCGGTCTCAGTTAGAACCCGTTGCTGCCGCTTAATTTGCATCTCTGTATCTCGTCACAAAATGGCGGATCGAACTTTTTCCCCCCTCCCGCGCCGAACGGACAATTGTTGCGACAGTGGGGTTCTAATTATCGTGTCATTAATGTAGCATATGGATACAATGGAAGCTGAGCACGATTAATTAGTTGTTGCACATGGATTGACATCTATTACTGGGGTGGAATTTTAAAGAGTTTTGTTTGGTAATCAAAAGTTATAACTATTGCAACGACCCATGAAATCTGATAAAGTACTATTAGTTTAAGGAAAAATAGTTATGAATCAAAGTAACTTTATTCATAGAACTTATTAATAAAATTTGCGGTAAGAAATAGCTCATGACTATTTGTATGAGTAATTACTATTTTTTATTTTTCCTCAATCATATCTCTGTTAGTGCCCTAGGCATGCTTTCGAATTATTAAACGGCTCTACAAGAAGTATGATTACTCATTGTGTAGAAATGAAAAAAAAAATTATGGTTTATATAGGTATGTACTGATTACGTATCATTATCATAAGTCAGGTTATTGTGTAATTAGCAAGTTACCCCCCTAGATTCAGTTTTGCGTTTTGAACTGTTTCAATGGTAAATAAAATCTTTCTAGTTCAATAGTAGGTTGGGCCTTAATTTCTTTTCGGAAGATATTGAACTCTTTGTCAGTGTATTTAATTTACGAAAAAAAAATCTTATCGTTAAAACCATCATAAACTTATAAATTGTTTACTTGCAAATAATTCTGCTGCTTGCATAAGAATTCAAACAACTTAATTTTCTGTCAAATTTTATTCAAACTGTTTTTAAATATTCTGAAATCAAACATATAATTTAAAAAGGAAAGTATATCAAAATAAGCACTGAAATACCAAGAAGAGCTAACTTGTTCTAGAACATAGAACATCTAGACCTTACAACAAGGTAAGAGTTCAAGGCAGAAAGAATATGTTTTCCCAGCTTTTCTTTAGGAAAGGTATTAATTTTTCACTCTATCATAAAGATGAATTTTCTACTCGGAAAATAAACTCACAGGTCAGGTTTTCAATTTTAAATTGCCTCTGGTTTCCAGTTAAAAAGATATCAATTACCTTACAAACCGTAGCTTTCTGCTTATAATATTCATCCCTTTAATGTTATTAGCAAGACTTTAAAAAGTATATCTTAGAAGAACAGCTGTTGGTAATTAAAAACCACCTACTTTCGTACCAATAGTTTATGGAAAATGAGGAAATTTCCAAGGTATTTGTAATGTTAAACAAGGTTAATATAAGTGTTTTGTACGCTCCTCAACATCCTTCACGCTTAGTAAACTGTTAACTAAAAACTTAGTAAAACTGTTAAAAACTAATAAATTAAATAGTTACTGTTTTTAAGTGCCTTGACCACTAAAACTCGGATTTACGTTAAAATATTTGATTTCTTCAATAATTTTAAACCTCAATTTTAAGACGCAATTTTATAGTCATGATCTCGTGCTTATAACTAATTATTACTAATAAAAATTAAGCCCTGCGCCCTTTCTGTTCTTTCACTTATGGGGTGTTTCTCCATCCTCCTAAAGCCATCGTGCTTTGCTTTGTATTGGACCCGGACCAGAGAGAGTTTTGACCCCCGCCCACCGAACGATCTTCTGCAGACGACCTGCGGAGATGTCATTTAAAGAGGAGAGTGGGAAGAAGGGCTTTGATACGCTCGTCGACGAAGAAATTCTTTCTTTCGAATGTCAAATAACTTGGGCAAGAAACTGTTGAGTTACGCAAAGAAGAATTATGGCAAAGCTGTTTAAAATAACTGAGGAACTCCCTTCAGAGAATAACGTTGCTCGTAGTTTTTCGGTTTGTTTCTTTAAAAATGCTTTGAATGTTTATTAAGTGAAATAGTATGCTAATTTCATTCGATTTAAATTGAAATGTAGGAAAGTCGTTAAAATATAAGTTTAACTACTCTGTTAGTAAACTGCTTTTAGTGATGGGTGAAATTAATAGGTACTATTTAAAACACACTTTTATGTTTAGGTACATTTGAAAGCTTCGAAATACTTAATTGTTGCAATGAAAAGTTTCGATACCTGAATTTTATTTATTTCACGAGTATCGTGCTTAAATAATTGGTTTTGCATTTAATGAACTCCTTTCCATTTAATTTAAGATCTTCGTTCGAAAAATTCGTAGTCGTGAATTTGATTCGTATATTGATAATTAATTATTTTGATTGTATCTTGTGCATATTTTATAAATTGTACATTTTATTTTTAGTAATTTTTATAAGGCGATAAAGAATCTTGCATAACTTTCAAGCGTTTTTACATCTAATAAAAAGATCTTATTTGAGAGAGAAATTTGGAAAGGGAGAAGAATCTTTGTTAAATGATTTGATAATTATGCTGGATGTTTCAAATATTTAACGAAAATTTTAAGCATTGACTGTATTGACTTGAATTTTAAAAACTGCATTTTAGTTTCATTAGTAAAATACAGAGCTAAAATATGAACACGTGACCTTACAAGAACGATATTGATGCTCTCATACATTCTTTTTTTAAATTTTCATTTTAACAAAACTTAGTATGAAACTAAAAAGATAAATTGATAAAAAATATATTATGAAAATAAGAGTTTTTCCGCAAAGAAATTGTTTCTATTTGCAATAAATATTTTAATTCAGTGAATGTTTAGGTTTGGTAGATATTGCTTTTATTAATAGTATAGCACTTTATGTAAAAATTTACTTTCGAATTATTTCTTTAGAATATTTAATGGTCAGAAGAATAAGCATGAGCCTAGAAATAAATGCTTCTCAATAGTTTCAAAGATTCTTAAGACAATTCCATTCAGAGTTTCTAAACCACTACAGGAAATGTTTTTATGGGGATCATACTATTTCAATAACATTTATGCAAATAGGTTTCGACTGACTTAAAACTGATTCTTAATAATCTTAAGAACGACTTTTACATACATAAAGCGCCACCTTGCATATTATAATGCAAGTTACTTAAGCAACAAGAGGGATTCTATGTATTTACTACCATAAAAAGGCAAATCTCTAGTATTTATTGCATCATTTAGAAGAGAGTATGTATAAGAAGGATTATACGGTACCTAACAATACGCCGACCTTTTAACTTAAGCGATGTTTATAGGTTTCAAAATGACGTTTACGATCATTCAATGTCCAACTTTCTGAGTGTAAGCGACTTAACAAGCTGATGATTTGGTTAAACATAGTCAGTGACAATGCAGGATGTGTTTCCTTGGTAACGTAATTCAAATAGGAAAGTTTCTTCATCCTGTAGGATATTCTGATTATTTTTTGGAAAAATTTATGAAACATTCCAATTCGAATTGAGGTACACGAGAACATATCTTCAAAAGTTTTCCTGTGGGCAACTTTTGGGGAAGAACTTTAAATAGAGATAAAGGTATTTGTTGATAATTATCCTTCTACCTTTAGCTAGGTACACTTCAAGAGTTTTTCTTCAATAGCAAGGTATTTTATCTTACTTAATTTAAATTTGTTATTCTTCGGAAATCTATCCTAAAAGTCTTTGAACAGAGCTGAAATAAAACTATAACTCGCAAAAGAAATTGGATGCATTAAATCTTTTCAACATGTCATATGATTATCTACCTCTTGAAACATGGCACATAAAAGTGATGATTGCAAGAAAGTAAAGCTTTCCGATTTAGCCCCATTAAAAACAAACAACCGAACAATAGTTTCGGTCATAATTTGGGTTCTAAGGGAATTCGCTTTACCTCAAATTGTTTTTCGATCAATTTCGAATCAGACTGGAAAGCATTTCTGCCCCAGACTTAATAACAATGCCGAGTCAAATTAATCTTGGAATGAGTTATGACCAATGGTGAAACTCGAATGCCCGATTGGATTTGCCTATCCGCAAAACGTGATCGGAGAACTCTTCTTTCTATGTGTTTTACAAGCCGGGTCAAAATGGTTTTAGTGAGCATTCACGTAACTCGCTGGTTTGGGGCCCACCGAGCTCTTTGACAGACAAATTGTTCTGTTTTGCGCTTCAGACGTACCGGCGTCTGTTGCTTTTGACAGAGAACAACACACTTTGTTCTACATCGTTGTGTGTTGGAATGGGAAAACATGGATCGAGGCGTTTGAGTTGTCTCTTTACTCAATTCCCTGATTTCGAGAGTGATTGGGAAAGAAGCATCGATTGATTTAACTGGCTGTGTCGAATGTTTGCTTTTCACTCGATGGGCAGCCTATTAACTTAATGGTATTCAATTTGCAATTATAATTGCCTTTTTAACTTCTTTTACTTCTTTTTTATGTAGAAGGAAGATGGTTTGAGGCCTAAATATTGCAATGTTCTGAAAAAAAAACATTATTCAAAAACCGAATATGCACCTTATTTTTATTTACTTACCATATGAATAGAATTTTTTGATCCATACTGAGTGAATAACACCTCCGTACTATAACTATAGATGAAAAAATTCTTCATTGTACTTTGCTTTATGTGTGTTTAGTTTTTTAAGTTGATTTTATTTCAACATTTGGTTTGTATAGCTGATTTTATCCCAAGTAGACACTTTAAAATGTTTTTTATAACATCATGCTAATGTGTATTAGATCCTTACTTTTTTATTTATATGAAATAGAAAAAGTAATGTGCTTAAAAGTATAGATATATATACTTTAGTGTAGTAGAACTGATTAATCAAATATATTATATGATTGTAAAATTGTAATTGACCCCAAACAGTATAAAAGATACAGAGAACAATACTCTAACTATTCTTTAATTATAATTATGGTAATTAGTAAAATCACAAAGTTTTCTTCAACATTTTCCAGAAAGATGCATTGTGAGAAACCCGGCCAATTAAAAAAATGTAGGTAAGTGAAGTTCATAATTCCCTACATAATTTTGTAAGACAACTTATATGAATAGAAAATAGAAATTAACCTCAAATTCAAACTTTGTATAATTTATTTTAAGCTTACATTAAAAAAATTCAATTCAATTGAATTTAAGAATATATTTATATGTACCGTGATAAATGCTAGTAAAGTTTAGAAAAATAAAAAAATAACAATTAAGAAATCTTTCTCCTCGCTTCCCTATAACATTTGACTAGATATCCTCACTAATCTAGAGGAAGTATCACAAACACGATTAGTCAATTTGCTTACGCATTATGAATCCAATTACTAGATCATAACCAAAACTCTGATGGATCAATTTAGAAGAAGGATGTCCCGAAATGGAGTTTTCTCTACATATAGTCTCCTATCAGATCAAAACAAGGGAAGAAATTTAATAAGATTCTGGATAAATAATTGAAGTACAACGTTATTCCGCTCAGGATGCACTCATTACATTATATTTCAGTGGCATTTACTCTCAAAACATCATCATTCAAGTACGGCTCTATTTGTATGTACTAATCTATGTATTAAAAACACGTTTTCTAAATGATCCTGTAATTCCTTATTTGAACAGGGATGGTAATTTCAGTTACCCAGAGCAAATAGCTGGTTCACAGAATTTTTAAAATGATAAGGCGGTC
This sequence comes from Tetragnatha montana, assembly GCA_963680715.1. NCBI lineage: Eukaryota > Metazoa > Arthropoda > Arachnida > Araneae > Tetragnathidae > Tetragnatha > Tetragnatha montana. The sequence goes on from OY796675.1 coordinate 21,988,621, forward strand.
GGAATATTCAATGAACGTTCTTGGTTCTTTACGGGTAGAGAGGGTAATTATCATTTTCTTCTGTTTCTTCCAGTGGACGTGTGATTTATTGCTTTGTTTTACGTATGCAAATTGAAGGAGAGATATATCATACTGGCTTTTGAAAAAAGAAAAATTATGAAGGTTCGTATACTCGTAAAAAAAGGAAATACTGTGAGTGCTTTAGACCTTTAGAGGCTAGGTAGTTTTTAAGAAAGTGATACTTTTATTTTTACCGTGCATATTTATTAGGGTTTACGCATAGAATCGTGTTTTAGATACGTAGTTATTTTCAAATTATAATATTAGCTTATTATTTTAAACAGCAAATACAATCTACTGCAAATTTACCTACCAACTTATTTAAAGGCTCTCACAAAGTATTCCATTTCCATTATTATAAGGAAATATTTGACGTTATTTCGGTTTTGTTTCGCAACTCTGTTCAGCGAATAATTTACAGAGAGGAATGCATATCATTAAAAAGTTATTCGAAATAATTTTCCCACATTTCTAAAATATGTATATGCAGTTAAAACCAAGGTTTTTCCACGCAAGGCAAAAGTAAACGGTGCCATTTATAAAACTAGACAACATAAAACTAAAGAGTCACACATATATATTTATAATGTGTCATAACTGAATTTTTTAATTTTAGAAGATGCTATGGTTATTTTATAGACTAATATTTGATGATTTATCGTATAAGAAAGTCAGTATACTCGCCAGAGATTAATATTCTTGAAAAAAGGGACACACATACTCCTTAATGTTTAAATTTTTGAAGAAAATATCTAAAAATAATATTTATGATAACAAAATTGTCTTGATAAATTTTCTTTGATGATTTTTCTAGATTTCTCTCTTAAATAAATAAACTAATTGAAAATCAATGTACTTTCAAATTTTATATTCTATTCTGTTTTAAGGGGTTAAATCTATTGTATTTCATTCTGAAATACTTAAAAATACACCCTAAAAAGAGTAAAGAGGAGTAAAAATACACCCTGATAAGATATTAATTATTTATAAGTATTCTTAAGCAACGTGTTTTGGAACATTGCAAATGGGAAATATTTTTTCCAGAAATAATATTCAATTAAGTTGCAAACCTTTGAAATCAATACAAAAACAATTAGTTCATAAATTGAAAGATACTGAAATATGCAACAAAATACATTTGATCTTAAGAACAACATTAAATGAAACTCCCAAAAATAAAAGAGATGATGATGATAATAATAAAACAAGCCACATTAAATTTTACTTTATTTCAGAAAAACTCTCAATGTTGAAATTACCTCGTGGGACGGACTTAAAAAACACCGGTTCTTGCTGTTCCGTTAATCTCACATAAAAGACGTTCCTGAAAGAATAATAGCCATGGAACACACAAGAATAAAAGCCCCATTGTGAATAATCGGTTTCTTACAAGGCCGAATACCTGGGATGCGCATAGCAAATACCAGGATTGCTTTGTGCAATCAAGTATGGATGACACAACAAGGTCAAACGCCCTTGTGTCAATACGGAAGCGCGGGTTCTTAAATTTTGAAGAGATCAATATATTTGCTGTTACGCTTTTTGGGGAATAGAATCTGGATTCCTTTACCATCAATCAGTATTTGAGATTTCTAGAATGAGATGAGGAGCGAGATATTTGTAATGGATATTTACACTGCTCTTGGTAGGGTTTCATTAATTACTTACTGCAGCATTTATTTTTTTTAACTTGTACCATTACTAGCTTTTCTTAAGTACAATATTATTAAAAAATAATATTTGATAAATTTTAAAATGCGTCGTATAAGAAAGTCAGTATTTATTGAAAGGAATTAATACTCCTCATACACACCCTTCATAGTTTTTGTATGATTTTGAAACGGTTCGTTTTTTTTTTCAAGTTTATTTTTCTAGATTGCTTTCTTCCTTAAAAAAGGGAACCAATTAGAAGTCAATGTTTATTTTCTAACACATTCTGTAATAAAAAAATATTAGTACTCTTCTATTACAAATGCAGTCAACTGACCATGCATTTACTAAATTTGGATGTAGTTATTTAGACTCAAGTTTTTGATGTCTACATGCAATATACAACCTACGCAATAAAAATCTATATTTTCCTTTACTCATTACAAAGAATATTCAATGTACACAGTTATTAAATCTCGTATTATTATTATTTTTTTTATCTAGAATACTCAGTTATTGACATATTTTACCCATTTTTGAGGGTTTAAACTTATTGTAATTCATTTCTTAATTTAATTCGCATAAAAATTAAAAGCAACAGCTTCTAGAATTCAAGAGAAACATGGCGTTCCCCCTTAAATATGATAAAATATAAATTTTTAATGAGTTCATCAAAATATATTTTCTACACTAAGAAAACAGGAGTGAACAGGAGCTGAATTTATTAATACTATAATCATAAATTGTTTTAAAACTTAATGAATCATAGCCAAAATTTCTTAAACTTTATTTCTGGAGTATTACTAAACTACTAAACATAATTCATTGTTTAAAACGTGTCAGAAATTAAGAAGAAAAGCCGTAAGGAGTGTAGTGCGCAAGGATATCAAGTATTATTGAGCAGATGTTTGACCTCAGGTTCAAGAGTAGCTCTTACCCCCAATTAATTGTAAAAAACGAAAGTGTGACTACTGACTTGACCTCCATTCAAAATTATCTTTATACTCCATAAAAACTTTAGAATACCAATAGTTGAAGTTAAATTCCCTTTTTTGCCATTATTGTTTAGAATTTAAAAAGACAAAGTAAAGAAAAATTAATGCATCCAGACATTGACTTAGAATCAGTGTTATTCCTAGGATTTTTTTGGAGGAGTAAAAATACTCTTTGACTTTTTCAGGAGAAGTGAAATTCAATTATGAGGAGTGAAATACGGAAATAGCATAAACTACATACAGAGATAAATTTTCTATTAAAAACGCTTACTTTTTAATGGACAAAATGAAATTAAAAAAAAAAAATGAGGATGTTGTTTTAGTTTCAACAATTATGATGTTATATTAAGCTATTAAGTATTAATAGAAAATATTAAACATTATAAATAAAATAATTTATTTTACATTAAACATCTGTTACAATTCTAATATTCTTTTCCTCTGATTTTGAGTTGAAAAATATTTGTTGATTTCGGTGGTGACCGGTGCATTTTTTAAGCTAAACCTTTGTGAAAAAATCAAAGAGTGATGATACTCCTGGCTTGTTTTTTAAAGAGTATTTCTAATTTTCATGGAGTGAAATACCCTCTCAGGGGAGTAAAAAATATTTCTGCTTAGAATAGATGTTAAACGATGATTACACATAAATTATGTCTTTTAAAGATAGTTCTAGATTGTAAAATAAAGAGGGATATGCAAAGTAAGCAATATTAAAATTAAAGCTTAATGCGTTACAAAGCAATATTATAATTAAAGCTTAATGCGTTACAAAGCAATATTATAATTAAGGCTTAATGGGTTACAAAGAAAACCTACAAACTGAAAAATTTTCTATGCAAAAATAATTTAATGTACATTTTTGTAATACACTTCAATTTGATAATTAAGACAATGTTATTTAAATGTGGGACCAAGTGTAACTAGATGTCTTAAATGTATTTACAAATTACATAAATTCCTTCTCTGTGTTTTCGAAATTATTTTTAATCTAGGGTTTTCATAAATAGTAAAACAAATATTTGTTTAGAAATTAGAGCATAAGATACTTGTAATCTTGATAAATCTTAATAATATATCTGTTAATCTTAATAATAAGGTAATCTTATTATTTCCAGTTATTTAATTCTTTAAATGATAACAAAGAATAACACGTGTTTTTTGTTTTTTAACAACCTGTTAATTCTCACGGAAGCATTTTGTCCTTGAAATTCTATCAATAGCAGCTAAAATTTAATAGCTATAATTTGAGTTGCTTTAGCTAGCTTCGAAAAATGTTTAAACCTGACCAATTTTACCGCTAACATCGTGCCCCTAATTTTCAGACGTGTTTACTGAAGAATAAAAATTCTCGATTCGTGGTATGATCTGATCCATGGGGTCAAATTTTATTGCCATTATGTTTTTGTTTACTTTTTATCCCTCTATTAAATCCTTACATTCAATTATTCTCAAATGCTTTCTCATGAATGATTAATATCATTGTTTTCAAATTCATCTCATGCCTCTTCCTTGCACTAGGTAAGGTAAACTTTGGATTTAAATTGCTCTTGATAAGTGTTCTGAAAGTTTGACGACCATTAGGTAGTATTCTGTATATCTTCTGGTTATGAAATGAATTAATGACATTTTAAAAGAGAAAATTAATGATATCCTTTAGAAAAAAAATCGTAAAATATTTTCTGAAATTACACTGTTAAAAACTTAAGGCATAAAAGGTGCTTAATAGATTAAAAATGATGTATGTCCTCAAAATAGATGTAACACATGAAAATATAATTAAAATATAGACAAGTAAAGCTGTTTTATAAATAGGGCAATCAAAAGATCTAAAGGAAAAAAATATGGTTAGAACTAAACAAGTTCAAAGTACTATTATGAAACAAAATAATTTGATTTATTAATTACATAAAATCTAATTGAACATGAATAATAATTATTTTAGTAAATATTAATACAGATTGGAAATAGTATTTGAATGACTGCGTAGTACTTAGATTTTTAATCAATAGTGCATTTATACAAATTTGAAAAATATTGGCATGCTTATTATACATAGTATGTTCATTTACTAAAGACAGAGATTCATCTCTAAAGCAATTGAATAGCATCAAGTAAAAACTTTTATTGTCTTTTTGTATTAAAGAAATTTCATTTGTGGGTTCATCCTCTAAATGTAAAAATTTAGGTGGCATTAATAACTTTTAAATAAGTTTTAAAATATAGTAAAAATATTAAAACTTATTTTTGAACGATTTGATTTCTTCAAAAAAAAAAAACCCATGCTCACTCACTATACTATAGTATTACCTATTTTTTTGTGGAAAAGCATGTAAGGTTTCTATAAAAGTTTACATAATTGAAATCGCAATATTATTTAATAGGTAGTAGGTAATAATTCTTAGAATTACCTTTTTTGGTTTAATTCCGTTAACGGTCCCTCTAAATACCGCCAAGCTATTTTGGATACCAAAATGTAGAAATATTTCTAAATAATTTCAAACTTGTAGATTAAAATATTTAGTTATGTTAATAACTAAAAGTTACTAACTTAAAGTATTACTAACTAACTATGTTAATAAAAATCATTAAAGTTTGTCGATATTTGAATACATGGCGTTCAAAACAGCTTGGGGATATAAGCGGGACCGTTAACAGAATTGCTCCCCTTTCTTACTATAATATAATTTATTAGGTTCGATTTGAAAGTAAAGTTAAAAATAGTTGCTAGTGATAATTTCGAAAATTTTATCATCATGTTTACTATCTCGGAAAATTGATTTTGTTAAAAAAACTAAGATTTCAATATCGTAAGAGCATTCCAAAAATGTGATATTACACTTATAAGAAAGGTTCACTCCGTTCAAAACTATATTTCAACAGTTTTCTCCAAATAACGAGAGGATGATGATTGGATCTGGCGGAATTAAGCTACCCGAAAAAGATATAACTTATTTATCTGAGCTCCTATCTCTTCTTTGATGTAGAAAGCCCTTCTGTGACGGGCAATTGGGATTTAATAATTATCAGTAGGTTGTTGATTTAAAGAACTCGTAGCTTAAGATTTAATCTATTAAACTTAAAAGTATTAAAAGTCTGTACTAATTTATTTGTAATCATTGTTGGTCAGCTAAATGGGCCTATGCCCCAGTCTGACTAATATGCTTTCCCCCTATTTTCGATTGCATCACGTTGTACATAATTATTATATATGTTATTATTATTACTACTATTACTATTATTATTATTATTATTATTATTATTAAAAACAAGCTAAAAATTACTTACAAATATGATGGTAAAAAATGGAATCCAAATAATTACTGTTTTCTTACAACAGCTAAAACTTTTCTGTTCTTAAGATACTTTTTCCAAAAAATGAGCACTGTAATAATCACTAACAATAGGTATAAGCAATAAATTTGACTTATGAATCCAAGACTAGGAATTCTGGAATAGTGATTATTGACAACATTACATTAGCATGAATATTTATTTTTCACCCCTTACAACAGTTGTGGTTTTAACTATACTTTTAAAAGTAAGTCAAGGATTCAATATGAATTTATAATAAAAACAGACAGAAATCACATTACTTTAGACACAAATACAAAATGCATCTGAAAATTTCATCGATTTTGACATTCCTTCAACAACGATTTCTCTCAGTTGGCATGATCGTTGATGCATTCCACGTAATGAAATCATTACCCTAAATTTCTCCCCCAAACCCTCCTCTCAAGGAATACGAGTGATTCCCACATCTCAATACAAAAACCAGTAGTCCATCAATTCCATACCAAACGAAGGCCATATTCTAACGGTAATAAAAACGAACGGTAGCACACGCAATGGGAAGATGAGGAGAAGCAGTTATTGATTGTTACCGTGACCTTTGATCCCCCACGGCCTTCGATCCACAGAACAATCTCTGCTCTCACACGAAGATCTTGTGAGTGTTCCTCGCGTCTTGTTTATCGTGTTTGACATCAGGGGAGACACAGAAAGACACGATTGATCCATTTGTCGCTGTGCTGTTGCGCTTAATCATGCGTGGATGCCCTTGAAGCACCGGGTTTAATTGATGAGCAGAGGCCTTTTTTATCTGGGAAGTTGACGTTGAATGGTCTGGAAATAGGATTGAATGTATTGTGGCCTCTGTTGGTGACATTGGGAACTTCTTGGAAAAAATGTATCTTCGGTTTAATCAAACAACATCTTTTTAATTGGGAGGGATATTCACTGATTATGTAAGTAAGACAATTGTTTTAATTTTTTTAAGTGGATTCAGTCAAGGACTTTCTTTGTGTAAAAGTAATGAGGAATGGAATGGATTCCACTTGATTGGAGATGTATTTTTTATTTATTTATTTATCACATAAACAACAAACGGCCAATACAAGATTTATCTGGGATCCTGGGTTACCTGGGATCTTATGTGCTCCATGGAGGTGACTGTACATAAAATATAAACATTAGCATCTACATATTGACACATTGTATACATTACAAATACACATTAATTTATAAGAAAAAAAATATAGAACATAGAAAAATATAAATAAAAGTAAAGAAAGATAGAGAGGTGGTGTGACAAATTAAAAATTAAAAAATATTGGTTTAGAAATAATCTATCTACTGTAAAAATGATCTTATAAAACCACTTTAAAAATTCTTAGGGATTAATTATTAAAGAGAAAGCACTATAACGTTTCATAATTCCAAAAGGACCGAGAAGAAAAAAAAATAGCCTTTTTATATGTACTGTATGGCCTCACAACTCGAACGTGTGACGTTAAATATAGGGCGAAATTAGAGAATTTACAACATTACGTCTATGGGACTTCAAAACTTACTTTAGGGGCTTAAAATTTGATGTGAATTAAAAGATTTTTGGTATCTAGTTTATATAAGCCTTTAAGACTCCATAGACTTAACGTTGCAAGTTCACCGATTTCACAATACGTTTAATGTTACACCTCCAAGTTGTGAGGCAATCTATTTAGAGGGTCTTGGAAGAAATCCCCAACACCAAGTTCCAGTTGCAAGATTTCAATTAACGTTTTCATTGTACTTCAAATTCATCACTATGTTTTTCAGAATGTCTTACTACTTAAATAAAAAAAGTATTGGTTAAAACAAAAAAAAAATTAGTCGAACAAAATCTTTTAATGGGCAATAATACTTTTCTATGTTATCAAAACGTTTTCAAATGTAATTGTAAAATCTAAAATAACGTGGAAAAAGATGAAAGATAGTCATTATATGATACCACACATTTATTCATTAAAATCTATATAAAACACTAAAGACGATGTTGTTGAACTTATTTCTATCATCTTATAACGACATAAAAATGCTTCGTAATTGTTTGATACAGGGTTATACTCATGCCAAAGTTCGCTTCATTGTAGGATCTATGAATTTTTGATGGACCTTCCCTGCAAAACCATTATGCTCCCAGTTCGACAACTCAAATCCCGTAATTTATGAAAGTCAATCAATCACTGAAGCGAAAAACAATGATTAAAAATTGACCCCAGAAAGGCAATTAATTATTATTTTAGTTCCGCATGCTTTCATTTTCTTTTCAATATAGAATGGAACCTATACTTGATTTGTGATTGAGTATTAAATTTAAATAAATTGATCTCGATTCATGTCGATAATATCTTGCTTGGGTGACATGATTATGTGATTTTTTTATTGGTTTGGTTATGCACAGATGCTCTTAAGGTTTAAATTTTAATGAAACCATTACCTAAAATTATCTAGGTTTAAAATGATTATTTAATTAGGGATTAGGAAGGCCTGGAATGTTAAAATGTTTCACTTACGCCTTAATGGGGACATGAGTTTGCAATATAATATAATACCTGCAAGCTAAATAAATTTTTATTCATCAAGAGACAAAACTATTCTTCTCAATAAAGAATTTCTTTGAAAGCAGTTATTGAGATTACGATATATTTTGTTTTTAAAGAAAAATTGGAAATTATTCAATTAGTGAAAATGCAAAAGACTAATAGAATTGTTAACTACTTGTTCAGTAGAAATGAAATGAAGTGTAAAAATTCAGTAAAAATTAACATTTTTAAAATGTTTTTTTTTTTTTTTAAATTGTATTATTGTATATCTAAAATGGGATACATTAACAAAACCTAACTTTTTATAAATTACTATATTTATTAAGTGAAAATTTAGAAGAGTGTCAAATGAAAATACATTAAGGACATTTAAACTAATTTAATTGATAACAGGAAAGTTTATTGAAATATCGATTCCGGTTGTCACGTTGCACAAAATGTAAAATTTCCCGACCATCTTCTAGTTTGCATACATACTTAAGTGGAGAACGATGTTTTCTTGATCTCGTATATAGATCAATGATTTCTTTTACAACCATCTGTATTGGTGAGTGGTTCAAAATATGCGTTATAAGGACCACACCTACTGTTTCTCATAGGGATCTCTAAAGGAATTTAACTAGATAGTCTTGATGAATAGTTCAGTGGTTGTTTTATGTGGGTCAGTGAATTAGTTACTTAGACAGTGAGTTCTAGTTTGTTTTGTATCAGAAATAAAATTTAGAAATACTTTACTTCCTAGTGCCATAGCCCAAATTTTATGAGACACATAAAAATAATTTGAAATCTTGTATCACACTTATTGGGGAATGAGGTTTGACTAGAAGATTTGACATTTGTACTGTAATACATTTACATTGTATTTGAATTCATAAAGTTTTTGGAGAATTTTCGTAACTGTTGATTGATATAATACAAAAAGCTCGTTTTTAATGAACATTGTTTAGGGTTCTCACGTAAAGAGATAAATTAGGAATTTTTAAGTTTTTTTAAATGAATTTTAGAATTAAACCACATGAAGTTCAAGTTAATATTGTTACGTATTTCCATTATATGTTATGTTTATACATCTGTAGGAGATTTTATAAAAAAAATTGATAGGTAAGATAAATTGAAATTTCATTAGTTTTTTGAAATAAAATTACAAAATTTTTTTTAAAGAGGGGTATTTTTTAAAATATAAACTGAAAAATGAATTGAAAATAATTTTTAAGTACTAAGATAATTCGTTTTTATAAGACTTATGACAGAACTTATACTTATTTATACTAATATATTATATACAAATATTTTATTAGTTGAGAGATTAAAAGTGTATTACTTTATTTCTAACATTATTCCTTGGGTTTTAATCTTTTGTCTTGTTAATCGCAGTATGCCCTAATTAACATAATACTTCTATATAACCCTAACCAACTTTATAATCCCGTAATAAATCCTTAACTACACGACGTTCTAAGGCTATAATATTGCCTTTATTGCTTAACACACAGCTTAAATTTAGGTTCCCATCTCGTTGACTAGTCATATTGACGAAACAAACTTGTATGGAGCCTTTTATAATACACATTTATATAAGTCACGTTTTTTACGAGAGCTAAATAATCTCACGAGAAAAACAATTTAGAAAAATTCATTCAAGAAGAAAACCCGAATCTGCTAATTTCTTTGTTAACATACCACCAGAACAAGTAGTTTTGAAACGCACAACCAAAGAAAGCGGTGTTTTCGCCATCTTTGATGAGATGTTGGGAGAACAATTGTTAGATATTGTGTTCTCGGATCACGATCTCTTCTATCAGGTAAAGTATGAGGGAAGCAAAATAGAAGCCTTATTCAGTTACATAATGAACAATCTTTTGAACATCGGAGTGCGAAACCTATAGTAGACGATGCGACTTTACCAAGTTAATTGGAAAATGAAATCGCATAGGCGTTGTCCTCATATCGCTTTTCTTTGAGAGGGGAGAAGAAAGACGTGAAAACAACAATGCGATTTAAATCATGAAGTATATTGTCTGAGAGTTTCATTTTAATTGGAATACTTGATGTTTTGAACAATATGCAAAACCAATAGAAGAATTCTTTTTTTTTTTTCGTAACGTGATTAATTTTTAGGTGTGAAAGATTTAATTCCCCTAAGTTTCTCAGAGATGTCTCGCATTTCACGATTGACCAATATTTGTGTAAGAGCTTTTTTAAGTTTGTAAAGAATAATGGTGTTTTCGTAGTTCAATAAGTTCATGCTAGGTCATAGCGTTTATAAAATCGTTGTTTTATTTTATTTAATTGTAGATATTAGATTAATGGTAGTTACTTTCCCATAAATAACTGCTTTGACGAAAGAATGTACACTATATGCTTTAAAAAGACCAACCTCATGTGAATAATGTCTACGCTGAATAATGGTCCCATAGAAATAAAAATAAAAAAAAAACCACCGTAGTAAACATAATACATTTTATAAAGAGAAATGTTCTCATAAAAAATTTAATTTCACAAAAATTATCGTTAAAATGATTTTTACACACAATATGTCTTTTTTTTAAAATTGTTTCTTTAATTATTCTATAAATCGGTTCAAGTACTCTCCTGTTCATAATCAAAAATAATCCTTTTATTATAAAAGAGATATTGGTATTACTAAAATTTCCTAGAGTTAGATTAATCATTTCCTATTTAGCTGTATATTAACAGAACTTAGAAATGATATATCATCATTTAGCATTCAAAGTTATATAAACTAATTTATAGAAAGATTTATTATACACACTCTTCTAGACGTTGATGATCGTCAAAATGTCATTAAAAGTATTGCTTCGATGAATAATTCATCTTAAGTATTTATTAATACATTTCCGAACATAGTTCATGTGGGAAAACTAGCTTCATTAAATTTATAATTAACATCTTTGTAATTAAATGCGTTGTGAGTAAAAATGAAGTTAAAGAGCTTTAATGTATTTAGGATTATCGTAATGTTTGTTGTTAATGTATCCCAAACGTTTTGACAGATAAGCTGTGGTAAAAGAAGTTTTCTCTTGTAAAACTGTTTTAAAGTAACATTGTTATTATTTTTACACTTTAATTTTGAACATTACTTTTTGTCTAATTTTAACTGGCGTTATACATATTTATGAAATCTAGTGATGAATGAATTTAGCATTAACATCAAAGTGTGCATCGAAATAATTGAATGCATTTTGGTGATAATAAATACAAAAACTAGGTGAAAATGAAGGAGTTTAATGATTATAGATACAGAAAAAGGATTTAATTTTTCTTTGAATTCCTTATTTTGAATTCATTCAGTTGATGACATCTTTCACAAGGTTCTCTAAAGCCATATCACCATCGGTTGACTGGAAGAGTGGATAAGAATTAACACATTTTTGGATACCAGAAGAAAAATCAAGAATCTTAGAAAGTACAAAAGTTTTTGATACTTATAACCTTCTTTTGTGGCATTATTTGGTAAAGCTTAACTTTCAAATATTGATAAATTGGGAATAAATAAAATTCTAGGAAAGATTAATCATCTGTATAAATCAATCCCAATTTGAACCATTGCAACCCCTTAGATCACCTTTTGCATTTAACTTATAATATATTACCCTTATACTTAAACTTATTTATTTATTTAAATTATCCGTTCCTTAATATAAAGGAAGGGTGGTAAACATAAAAACTAATATTATTAATCTTGTTTGTATTTTGCATAACTATTCTACTAATTACGTTTATTCATATTAATACTATTTACTACCTCTTTTCTAGTGTTCGGCAATTAGTGGTCAAAAAGTAGTTAACTACCAACTACTAACTAGTCTGGGAAAATCTAGTTGCAACTAGTAGTTAACTATTTTTTGCTGGGACTAGTTGCAACAAGTAGCTAACTATTTCCCAAAGTAGTTAACTACTAGTTAACTAGTCTATTTAATTTCATAACCTATTTTTTGCCCAAATTATAATAATCTTACCTTATCTATATCACAAAAAACTTTATGCTTCGCTCAAAAAGGGCCTTTATTTCTGGTTATGGTATTTGAGTACTCTACCATGACATTGTAGTTATAAATAGCAATGTAATTTTTTGTATACTTTGATAAAAATTTTAAATATTTTTGAAATTTTAAACAAAAATTTTTTTTTAAAGTAGTTGAAAATTTGAAAGTAGTTTCAACTAGTAGTTATTAAAAAAAGTAGTTCAACTAATAGTTAAACTAGTTTAAACCAAAAGTAGTTCAACTAATAGTTAAACTAGTTTAAACCAAAAGTAGTTAAACTACTAGTTGATCGGTAGTTAACTACTAGTTGCAACTAGTTCTAGTTAACTAGTGCCAAACACTACTCTTTTCATAACAGTATGTATATGAAATTTAATATCAAGTTAATTCATATGTAAATTTTTATTTTAATTTTTGATTTTTGACATGTTTCTTTGAAACAATTTTAAATTCCCCAAGGGTCCCGTGACTTGTTTATTCTTGGATTTTCTATGAATTAACTTAGTACATAAAAATAAGTATACCAGCTACTAAAGTTAAATCCTTTATTTTCAAACATTAATAACATTTAGGGTTTAGAAAAACAAGTCTTAATTTTTTAACTCCCCAATATTGAAAAGATAAGAGTCTTCATAACGCACTGTATGATTGTAAAATAATATTAAAGATCAAAGAATCTTTCTACACCTCACAAAATCAACAGCCAAAACTCCTAATAACCATCGAATCTTCCTGTTTACAATATAATATCCCCTTAATGATGTCCATGATCAGTAACAATATCTTATCACACTCCCACATCTCACTTTCTTTTCTAAATCAGACCCACCATAATAACCCCATTCAGTTCCATTATCCAACCAATCAAAATAAATCCTCTTTCACTTTCCCTCGCCTTAATTGCCCGATGGAACAACTCCCTTGTTTTCGGAGGGGCCCAGAAAAGGGTTCTTCAATGGGAAGACCGTTTCAAGGACGGGCGGGGAACAATGCTGTCAACTTTTAGGGGCTGAACCGGCCATTCCCACCGCAGTGCACTTCCTAAAGGAGGATGGATTGAGAGATGCTTTGGAGAAGCGGTGATAGAGATCAGGATGCATTTTCTGCTCGTTGGGCTTTGTCTTCATTGTTTAGTTTCCGAGATCATCCATCTTGGGCGAAATGGAAGTTTTTTTTTAAAGAATTACTCCCATCAGCAACTGCTCTTCCTCTAAGGGCTTTGCTGTTTGGAATTGTGGGTGATGTAATGCGCTGATGTAATGTTGACGTAATATAATTTACTTTACAGAACAATACAAATAATACCATTACCTTATGTATGATCCCATATTTCCTAAGAATTTGTTCCTTTACCTTGTGTTTGCTTGTAATGGATATACCAAGCAACTAATATGATTTAATGTTTATAGGAGGAGCCTTTCATTGCACCAAAATCTTTAAGGTGTTAACAAGCTCTGGTTACTTACGGCAATATTCCCCGCTTACATTAACGGCGATTGACTGCGATTAATCGACGGTCAGCGGCCGTTGGTGTCATTAATTGAATTAAATGTTTTCTGTTATGCACCTTTTCTGTTCAGAGGTTTTCTTTGAGATTATTATGTTGATAAACATGTGTTCATTGATTCATATTTCTTTCTTGTCTTTCTTCGAAAGAGTCAGAACGAGCGGTAATAAGGATTCAGTGAGAGAGATAATGAGTCACAGTGAGTGGGAACAAAGGAGAACTAGAGAATTGATGAATGAAGAAAAATAGTGCGAATGAAAGAGATCCCCCTAATGAATTTTACTTTTGAACCCCAACATGTTTGATAAATAGTATAAGCGAAACTATTTTTGAACCTATGATCGGGATCTGAACCTTATAACTGTCTTTTAAGAACGCAAATTTTTTAGGGGGTCTGGGGATCCTCCCCTAGAAAATTGTAGGGATTTTGACCCTGAATAATTCATTTTTGATCCGGGCGCTTTATGAACGAAAAAAGTTTGAAGAATCTGGGGACTACTTGGGCTAAAAAAAAGGGGCCAAGAAGGGAAAAGGAAGAGAAAAAAAGGTTAAAAGGAAGAAAATCTTTTTTTTTAAATGTCAAAAAAAATTATTGGTCTTTCAAAATCTACTTTCTTTTTTTCTCTTTTTCCCATCTTTCCCTTTCTTTTTCAGCCCAAGGAGGGGGCATTTTCTGAAGTGCCCCCCATTGAATCCGCGCCTGGTTGAAATGTATTTTGAAATATTAAAAAGCCGTCTCATACCATTTTGTTACCTGCTAATCAATTATTTTTCTTTTAGGGATAATGACACAACACTCCTATCTCTATAATGAGCTATATGAACTCAATTTGTTGTCAATAATTTGTTTCATGTCAATAAAGTTTTTGAATACAGGGTGGGCAAAAAGTCAGTACACTTTTGAAAATTATAAAAAAAAAAATCGGAATAAAAATGGTTTTCATGATAATGATAATAGATAGTTTCTATGAAACTTTCAGAAGTGTATCGACTTTTTGCCCACCCATGAATAAAGTTATGGAATGGTTGGTTGTCCTTCATACACACTCAAATTCATAAAATTAGAAAAAAGCCTCGAACCGGAAATTTTACAAACAAATAAGAAATAGCTCTGAAAATAAATTCAACAAACATATATTTTTAAAATTAAAAAAAAAAAAAAAAATGTTCTTTTTAATTAGATAAAAGTTTTTTTTTTAAGCTATAGTCAGGTTGCATATGAAATTCAAATTTAAAAAATAATCTGTTAAGATCGATCTGTTATTCAAGATAAAAGAGCTATAAAACTTTTTTTTTCAAATTAAAAAAAATCACCAAAAAATTCAAATAAATATATTTTTATGTTTCTTTCACAGTAAAGAATAACCCCTAAAAGTGTTAGTGAAATTCACACATGAGGGTCAGGTTGCAGGTTGACACAGGATGATATACAAAATTCATACAAAAAATAAATCGTAAACATAATTGAGAAAAATAAGACTTGGACACAATACATGTTTCTTATCGTTTACAATATCGAAATTAATAATCTCTAGTAGCTCTAAAATTCTCGGAGAGATGTGAGTGAATGGCCTGGACGTCAAGATCGTGATGCTACAAATTGAAAGGACCCGGGTTCAAAGCCTGCCTACCACTTTTTCAAATTTTGAATTAATAAAATTAACTTTAAATTATTAAAATAAATCAGAGGCTTCAGGAACGGATGGTACGGTTGGTTAACGCACTGCCGTCTGAGGGAGGTGACAGTTGTTCACAAAAGGTTTCGGGTTCGATCCTCGCTTATATTTTCTGTTTTTTTTTAAATGGTGAAGTATCAACTTCAAATTAATTACAAGACTGTCGCAGCCGCAGGAACGGATGGCTTGGTGGTTAGCACACCAGACCGCCATCCGAAAGGCCCTCAGATCGAATCTGAGCCTTCTCAGCGGGTATAGCACTCGGAAATAAATACGGATTGGTATTTATAAATTTTCCTGCTTAATTCACGGGGGGTCTTAATATTTCTAATTTTCAACGTTAACTGTAACCGTAACAGTAAAATTAATTGAAAATATTACTATTTTTGATGACTTTGACACTCTTTTTTATAACATTTCAAGACTTTAACTCTTTTGCCTACGACAGGAAACTAAGTAACTAGTAAGAGTCTTAAGAAAGAGGAGGATTGTAATAGATCCTTCCATCCGCAAACCCCTACCACCAACCCAGGCGTTTCATTTAACTTATGATTTTTATCCTAATTTATTAAGTGGTAACAAAATTTCAGTCAGAGTTAATGAAGATGCTCTACTTAATATTTTTTTCTTAATTTAAAAAGTGGTGACTAAAAACCACATCCACTAATGCTAAACCGTTTAAGAACATAATTACTTCTAAACTAATATTTCACAGGTTATGGAAAGAAGGCCTGGACTGTTCCTTATATTAACCGAGCCATTCCAAACGCAGGACACAGATCCCGTCACAGAGATATTACTTTTGCTCTACTTAATAATTTTTACTTAATTTAAAAAGCGGTGACTAAAAACCACTACCGCTAAAATGAAATAATCCAAACCGATTAAAAACCGAGCTTTAAACTTATATTTCACAGGTTATGGAAGAGATGCTTCACTGTTTTCTCATGTTTAAGAGAAACACTTCTCACGCAGGACATAGAACCCGTTACAGAATAAGTATTTTTGCTCAATTTAATACTTTTCACTTAATTTAAAAAGCGGTGACTAAAAACCACTACTGCTAAAATGAAATAATCCAGACCGATTAAAAACAGAGCTCTAAACTTATATTTCACAGGTTATGGAAGGGATGCTTCACTGTTTTCTCATGTTTAAGAGAAACACTTCTCACGCAGGACATAGAACCCGTTACAGAGTAAATATTTTTGCTCAACTTAATACTTTTCACTTAATTTAAAAAGCGGTGACTAAAAAACACTACTGCTAAAATGAAATAATCCAAACCGATTAAAAACAGAGCTTTAAACTTATATTTCACAGGTAATGGAAGGGATGTTTCACTGTTTTCTCATGTTTAAGAGAAACACTTCTCTTGCAGGACATAGAACCCGTTACAGAGTAAATATTTTTGCTCAACTTAATACTTTTCACTTAATTTAAAAAGCGGTGACTAAAAACCACTACCGCTTAAATGAAATAATCCAAACCGATTAAAAACAGAGCTCTAAACTTATATTTCACAGGTTATGGAAGGGATGCTTCACTGTTTTCTCATGTTTAAGAGAAACACTTCTCACGCAGGACATAGAACCCGTTACAGAGTAAATATTTTTGCTCAACTTAATACTTTTCACTTCATTTAAAAAGCGGTGACTAAAGACCACTACCACTAAAATGAAATAATCCAAACCGATTAAGAACAGAGCTCTAAACTGGTTATGGAAGGGATGCTTCACGGTTTTCTCATGTGAAGAGTGAATAAGAGAATGATCAAGAGAAAATGAGAGGATTGCTTAGAGAAAAACTGATAGGAGGAATGACAGAGAAAGATAGTAAGAGAAAAAAGTTGAGTGTGCAAGAAAATGAGAGATGATGTGGAAGATAGAAACTCTTATATTTTCACTGACGCCATTTCAAAGTGTTCCGGACGAACTAATTAACATATTTCATTTTGTGTTTCAACCACTATAACATTTTCTAACGAAGTTTTGAGAAAGCACTCTTATGACTTACATAAGTAGTTTTATCATAATTAAAATCAGTTACCACACTTTTCCACTTCAAAAAGCTTAAGGCACAGTATCATCTTACGAACTGCTACAGTATTCAGGCTGTGGCATGTTTTGATCGGAGTATTGCACGAGTGCGCATGTAAACACCAAACCAAATCCGTGTTAAATTCTCAATCGTGATGCCCACCGGCTCTCTCCCTCCATTCATCCGCCGTCGCTCTGCATACGTAAACACCCTACAACACACCCTTCTGAAGAAAGGGCTAATAGAGACGGCCTGGGTTAAGCCAACACTCCGGAAAGCGATATCCCGGTATCCCAGAACCTCCATATCGTGTTTCCCAATTGCTTTGTCTGAGGTGCCACTCAAAGGGACGTTATTAATATTTTACTCACGGCATTACGCTGCCTTAGTTTCAATAAATGTGACAAGCGTGAAGCGTAATTGGACGAGGTGGTTCGCAAAACGTCTCGGGCACTCCCACGTCATCAGGGGGAGGGTGGGTGGGAGACGACTTCTTCAGCAGAGGAGGGCAGGGCCCCCTGTCAATCAACCTACATTCTTGAAATATCGGAAGTTTTGCCGGACAGGTTGGCGAAGCAGGTAATTTCCGTCTATTTCGGGGGAGGCATTGTGTGGAGCAGGAAGACCCTTGCTTTGAGACCTTTCTTGGACGGCTTAACCCGGTTTGGAGCACTTAAATTTAATTGGACTTGATGGCATATCGGAAATTGAAAGAGCACACCCAAGGGCGATGCGAAAACATAGCTATTAGGAAGGAGGATTTGCATAGAGCCATTGATTTCTGTTTGGTAGCATCAAACACTTTGCATCATTTATTGGAAAGTTGTAAACACTTTAAGGAAGTCTCTGGTAGGAAGATTGAATAACCACGATATTTATGTGCATCTAGACTTTCTGTTTTTTATCTGATGTTAACCATGGTTTGTTGATTTATTCTTTGTGCCTTGAAGGGTAAGGGGTAAATAGCTTCTTAGTGTATTTACTGTGTTAAGTTTTGAGCAGAAAATAATAAAATAGGATATTTCTTCCTTTCTTTGAGGTTTTAAGTTTAAAAATGAGAACTATGTAGAAATTCTTTTCTGTATTCATAGAAAGATTTCTTTTAATGTTACAATTAATTTTCTTGGAAAGAAAAGCTTATAAGACAGCAATGAATCTAAAATAGTTTCATATTGGCTGTAATCGGCGATTAATAAACTTTGCTGAGGTCTTTTTTTCCCTGAATGATAGTTATAACAGATCTGAACTATAAAAATCCTGGAACATTCCTTGGAAAAACTGGGAAGCTGGGTTGCCCATTTTTTCCAATTAATGTTCCAGGAAAATAACAGGAACGTTATACTGAAAATTATGATACGTTTCTCAGAAATATCAGTTACTTACCAGTAATTCTGAGAAATGTTTAAAAAAAATTTCCGTAATGGAATTTTTATTAGATCAAAATGGGCAACTCAGCTGCCCAGTTTTTCCACGGAATGTTCCGGAATTTTTATAGTCCATCTCTGTTATAACTCTATCATTCAGGGAAAAAAAGACCTCAGCAAAGTTTATTAATCGCCGATTACAGCCAATATGAAACTATTTTAGATTCATTGATTATTATTATTTATTATTTATTTTAGATTAGATTCATCTTCTTATTTCCTTATTTCTTTTACTTGTTCATCTCAATAATTTGATGTTTTTAAAGCTAAATGTTTTCTTACATAAATTAGTATACGGATTTATCTCACTATAATGAAGTATGAAACAAGATCTTACTGCAATAACTGGATCAACCCATTACGAAAGAAGCTGTATGCGCAGGAAGTGTGAAAATCCCAGAATAACTCTTCCACAATCAGCGTTCATTAGCTTTAGAATTAACAACAAGGCTTTCCACTCTCCTCTTTAAAGATGGATGATTATAGAGGACTAAAATTTACGCCCCCATTTCTCAGCAGGACAATAAAACCTGTAGTCACTTCCAAATTTGCATTACTTTTTCAATGTTACAAAGAGATATTGTGTTTGAAATAAACGGCACCTGTTCCAGCTATGCGGGCGAAGTCAATTTACGAAACTCGTGACCAATTCCCTCGTCTAAACGTCCTTGTAAGCAGCTAGGAAGCTGATATATCAACCGAATCTCCTCTGTCCAAAGCATCGTTGACATGCGATGAGCAACTTACAGCAGTAAAATGTAACAGCGTTAAAAAGAAATTTGCATAGTGGCACGTACTCTAATTTATTATGAGCGTTGAACGTGGGCTTGCTGATTGCCTGTAAGGCACAAAAAAAATCACGACAGCTTTCATTTGAAGTTGTATTGCTGCTAACAGATCGTGTGTAAATCTTGTCTGGTGCCTAACGAACTTCATTTGTATCGACATCACTTTTTTATGACTTTGACTAAGAGTCCTTGATTTTAAAAAACGTATGAAAGTATCAGTATTGTGTACCTAGTTTGGACTTGATTTATCTTACATATCATGGATAAAAAAAATCTTGGAAAGTTTCTTTCGAAGCAAAGATATATTTACACTATTTTCGTTTTTTACTTAGTTAGGTTATTTCACAGAAACATAAATAAATTTCGATTTTAAATAGATTTTCTGTATTTAAATATACTTAATGACATGCTTGACTTAAATTCATTATTGTTGAAGTAATTAAGAGCAAATATAAATTTCAAAGAAAAAATACAGAGAAACCTCAGTTTTTCTAGTCTCATGGCATCAAGTGATTTTTAAATTCCAATGCTTTTCCTTTCAAATTAAATATGCTTCCTCCTAATAGGAGATATTATTAATTGATTTTCTTAGTTATGAAATGCTAAAAAGAAATGTAAAGTTCATCAATTAAATCCGCCGTTTTCTAGAAGCTTAGAAATGTTAACAAACAAAGTAATATTTAATGATAAATTTTCCAGGTTTTTTTTTCAAAACATTAAAGTATGTTAAAGCTTAAAATCTTTGTAAAAGTATATTGAGTTCTTTATACAACTTTTAGAGATAACTAATGTGTCATGATGATATTACCTGCTACCATCAATGTAAAATTAATTATATAAATAATGATAAAATATTGTTCAACAAAATTGTATTTAATTTCTCAGATTTCATAAAAATAGTAATCTGAAAGTGTATAAAAGAAAAAGCTGAAATAAACAATTGTGATTATAAGTAATTCCAAAAATAAAAGATTTTTATTATCCAATGACTATGTATTATCTCTAATTTGGATTTGCCATTCTCTTAAATTTTAAGTCACAACAATACCTAGCTTTTAGTAATACCTTAAAAATATTTTTAGCATTACTTTAATTTTTTCCTACAGGAATAAATTTTTTCAAGGGCCAATCCACTAACCAATTTTCAACATCTTCCAAACATTATTTACATGTATAGTTTTTTATCACAATGTGACAAACATGATTGTATCTTGTTTGTGCATTGAAAATAAACTGACCCACCATCGAATCCTTTTGTATTCCAAGGACGTAATACTTTTACGTGCCTCACCAACGAAATTTAACATTAAAATTTCTACGTGACAATACTTTATTCAATTTTTCGTACCTAAAAACACCTTCTCCAAGTAGTAAAAACTATTCAAAAACCACTGTAAACAAGTAATGAATTAGTTGAAGCTTGTTATCCTTCCATGAAATATTGAAAACAATGAATTTGAATACAAGGAAACCTTGTGTGAATTTCGTTTCCATGAGTTACTGACCCCCTTTTGAGTCTTGTTTTGAACTGAGTAGCATTGGTATTTTAAATAGGCAAAATAATTTGTCAATAGTGACCTTTCATTTGTCATTTAAAATAAGAAATGGTAGAAAAGTAGCAGAGGTTATATTTGTGGCTTCTGTAGTAGGTATAGTTTATTACAAATTTGTAGGGATTCCACATTTTGAAAATAGCTTCCTTCCACTTTTTTGCATATTTTACTGGAATTGAAGTAATTAATAGGATGTGTATACTAGGGTGGCCCTTATTTTTCAAAGTCGGAATTTTTTTGGGCACCCCCCCTAATTTTTTTCCTTTTGCCATGAAATGAAAGTGTGCAAAAGGATTTTCCGATATTTTACTATTAACCCGTGCCGCACGGCGGTTGAAGTTTGAATCCCATAGCGCGCCATAGTAAACTATGGCTTATAGTAGGGGAATAGCTTGTCCGCTCGCTTCCTCTAGATCAGAATGAAGAAAAGATGAAATACGAGTCACAAAATGAGCATGTGTGATAAAGATGTTTGTTAAAATCCATGAAAACTTGTTAAAATTTGATAATTTTAGCATAATTTATAGTTAGGAAAATTCGCTCTTCAGACACCACCAGTTCCACACTGGGTGGGTGAATGGTACTATCAATATTTTGGAACACTATGCGGACCGAGAGCTTACGCATTTCACATGTTGCCATCACATATACTAATTGATATTAAGAAGTGTGTTTGAGAAAGAACTGCCCAAATTAAAATAAGTCCAGATGTGATCTTTGTTAAAAAAATAAGGGAAAGATGGAATGGTATCAATAAGGAAGACGGTGAAAAATATTTGATGGAAATATTAATCAAATATAAATTTTGAGCACTGCTTATTATATTGTTAATGCCCTAAAAGAACGGAACCACGATTATAAGGAGGTAATTGAATTGTGTGTAATTTTTATGGGGAAATTCAGAAACATTATTTAAAATTAGACCACTAGCTCTACATCATGCCAGATGGATGGCTAAAGCCACTTATTCCATGAAAATGTTCAAGTTTAAATTGGTTAGTTCACTTTTTTTATGGTGAAAGGTCCATAGCAGGACATATTGCTCCAGACACAAGACTAAAAAAATCATTTTAAGTGGGAAAAATCCTTTGTCATTCATGTTTATAAACCATTTGGCTTTAAAAGAACAGAAATTGAAAGGTTTAAAAAAAACAATTGTTTATTTCTTGTGAAGATTTATGTGATAGAATGGATAAAAAATACCCATTAGCCATCAGTGCTAAATGATTTAAATTTATTACAGGCTTTAAAGAAATTCAAGACCATTAACAAAAATATTTCTTTGGTCGATGTGACGAAATTTGTCAAACATTTGTTGTACCTTAATGAAGAATATGCATTCCATCTATTTTTAATGAAAACGTCGATGTGAAATCAAAAAAGCACATAAATATAAAAATTTTACTACACCTAATTACGGATTGATTCCTTATTTTTCAGGGAAAAATTGAGGACTTTATTTCCTAAAAACTTTAATTTTATTAAGAGATTGAACGTTGATATTAGTTTCTTTAACATCAATCCAGAACTTTGGAATGATGACTTTTCATACCGAAATACCAGAGACATTTCAAAATTTGACTGCTGTCAACGACACAGTTGAAAGGGGTGTAAAACTGATTCGAAATTTAAATGGACTTCTCACAATAGATGAGGAGCAGAAACAGTACCTTTTGCAATGTGTTGAAGGGAAAACAATACCCTGATTGCAAAAATTCTACTTTTAAGCGTAAATTTGAATAATTGATCCTGAAAGTGAATAAACTCTTTATTTCTTTTTTTAAGATATTACATAGAATTTAATAAATGTTATAGATATATAGAATATGTTATATTGAAAATGTGTATAAAATATTAAACGGATTTTTTTTAAAATTATTGTATCTAAAAGTGTATAGTTATTGTTTTGTGTTATGCTATGTGTAATAATTTTATTGGATGTTTTTACAATTTGTTTTCAAGAATTACCTTTTTATTAAATTTACTGCTTTTATCTACTAATAATATTTTTAGGGAGTATTTTCATCTTCCTTACCCTTAATAATGCTGAAATGATTAAAATAAATTGTCATTCTGAAGTTCAGGAAACAAGCGGAGAAGCTATTCCCACATTAAGCCACAGTTACTATGGCGTGCTATGGGATTCAAACTTCAACCGCCGTGCGGCACGGGTTAATATTAAAATATCGGAAAATCCTTTTGCACACTTTTATTTCATGGCAAAAGGAAAAAAATTGAGGGGGGTGCCCAAAAAAATATTGAAATTTTTTTTTCTCCATTATAATAAGGGCCACCCTAGTGTATACTGTATATCTTATAACACAAAAAGTTAAATATTTTTCATTAAAAGTTTCTTTATATTTACTAATAAATTTAGTGACCATTCATTTCTATTAGGATTATCTTTTCTGTAGTTTTATGAAAAGGCATAGATAGACGAATGTTTGAAGATAATATAAAAAACTAAAATATGTTTTTTACCTTTTAATATCCACGACGATTTCCAAAGCGATATCCAAAAATTTGCTCTATGTTTCTCTTTTATTGTGCAATCTCTTTCTTACTGATGCATAAATACTCAGACGGTTTTCTTAAAAAACGTCAATAGTAGAGAATTTTTAAACTTTTCCATTTTTAATCTCGTCTCAATCAAGTCTTTAACATACTACTTTCTGCTCTCCAATTTCAAAGTGTAACATAGTTTATTTAAATTATAATTTATTAAAAAGTTTATTTTAGGGGAAAGTGAGGGGTAATGGGACAAATGTTTTTTTTTCCCTATATTATCAATATTTTAGAAAATATTTACACAATCCCTGATTGGTAACAGGTCTAGGAAACAGCAGCAGCATTAAATATTTGTTATGACAGGTTTTTGCTAAGGAGAAAAAAAATCTAAGTTTGTTTTCAACAAGCCACAGAAAGTATTTAATTTTATAATTGTTCTATTAGCCCGGCACTGTGTCTCAGTGTCTGTCTCAATAGACCCCAAGTATGGGGACTAATGGGACAGTAATGTTAAATTACAAAAGTTGATATATCACATAGATGAATAATGTTTTTTCTTTTACTGTACAGGAATATTTTTATAAAATTTAAATTTAATAAAATAAAAATAAAAAATAAATTAATGAAATAAAAATTTAAATAAAATTTAAAATTTATAAAAAATTAATAAAAACTGCATTTATGCTTTTATACTACCATTTATTAAAAAATTTCCCATAGAGTGTTTTCAGGTGACGTCACGACCAGCTAATTTCTTTTAACTGTTAACCTTTGTAGGGCTTTTAACTGTTGCTAAGGCGGTTGCTAGGTAACGAGGTAAATGTTGCTAAGGCGGTTTTTAAGTATAGGGTCACGTGATTGCAAATACTCCAATAGAAGAATTCCACGGCCAGTCATTTTCTGTAACTGTTAACCTCTGTAGGGCAAAAAACTGTAACATTTCTGTTGCTAAGGCCGTTGTTAGGTCCGAGCCATGTGATTGAAAATGCTCTATTAGCCTCCACTTTCTCCTACTAAATACCACATCCATTTAAAATTTTTCCTCATGAAAAATTTTATAAATAACTTTTTTTAATCAACTATAGAGCATTCGCACATGACGTCACTTGGAGGACAAAATCAACGTTGCTAAGGCTGTTGTTAGGGGCGGGACATAGAAGTATCCAATAGCAGCATTCGCACATGACGTCACTTGGCGAATAAACAACGTTGCTAAGGCCGTTGTTAGGCAGAGTCATGTGATTGAAAATGCTCTATAAGGCCGGGTGCGCACTAGCGACTAAAGTCACGGCGACCAGGATTACTAGTATCAAAAATATCATTAGAAAACAATAGAGCATTTTCAATCACATGACTTTACCTAACAACGGCCTTAGCAACGTTGTTTTTATCCTCCAGTGATGTCATGTCCGAATGCTGCTATTGGATACTTCTATGTCCCGCCCCTAACAACAGCCTTAGCAACGTTGTTTTTTTCTTTGTCACCGTGACAAAAGTCGCCCGTGCGCGCTCGCCCTAAGATACAATATATTTTTAGTACTACACATGTTTAAACAATCTGACATGTAAATCTCCGCAAACTCAAGAGTGAGAAGAGAACATCTGAAACGTTTGATGAAAGCTCTAAGAAACTTTGTTTAATTTACTTTATTAATGCTCGGGTATTTATTTTTGAACATGATTAATGCCTGACAAGAAAGCTTCACACCTCTTTATCCGGTCCGGCCTTTGGTATTTTATGGACGTGTTCCGATTAAGAATTAAACTCAATATATTTACGCTACCGGTATCTACTGCTCATCGACTCAAACGTAATAGATGCATCTCATAAACTACGTATTGATTGGTTATCGGGTTCTAGATCTAAATCCTGTTTAATAGTTGAGGAAATTGTTCCTCACGATCTTAATTAAAAATGAAGATATTTAACAATGGGTGCTTAGTAATTATAAACATTGCACAAGTTATCTGCGCATGTTATCAAAATCTATTACTTTTGTTAGGGACGTAGAGCTTTTTTATGTTTATTGATCGGTAAGTTAATGTAGTTATTAATTTGAATTTGTCGTTTTCTTCCTTCACCTCTTGTTATGAATCAGAATAATATATTAATGGATGTTTACGGAAGTTTTTTTCTTAAAATAGTATCAAACGCATCAATGACTGTAGGGATTTTCACTGAATATTGTTGAAAAATATAAAATGGGCAGTATTATTAATTGACAGAAGTATTGAATTTGAAAAATAAAATTTGAAATTTGAAAAGTATTTTTAAAGTGTAATGTGTTCAACTCCCCATTCTCCTTTTTAAATTGTGTTAGATTTCATACGAGATCACTATAATTCCCTCAAAGTTGGATATAATTTGAGAATTTAGACACTTAAATATTTTCTAAATTTATTCATGGGATTAAAGGACCCAATAATCAGGCAGTAAGCTTATTGATTTCTGAAAGAGAATTTTCAATTTAAATTTATGGTTAAAAGAATGGAATGTCTTATATAGTTCAGATATTTTTTGACAGCTCTTTCTGTTCCAGATAAGATTGTTAGGTCTTGGTCTGCGTGTTTTAAGAAATATTCCAAATTGGCCCTTTGGAGAAAAGTTTGAATCTGGGGCAGTTTTTGGAGACCTCTGGCAAATTATGTAACAGCTTTAAGATGGATGAAAATGCAATTCCTTTCATTTCATAGTTTTTCTTTTCAAGTGACAAAGTAATCTTTTATTTAAAAAAAGGGGCAAGAGTTTTTTTATTGCTGAATTGCTTTTTAAATTTATTTATGAAGTATTTTAAAAATCAGTTTGCTTTTTACTTAATTATTTTTAATTTTAGAATGTATTCTAAAAATGAATAAGAAAGCACTAAAACAACCTTTAATACATTAAAATATTTAAATTAAATGATAAAATTTCTTCCAAAGTTTTTGACAGAGAAACCTCTTTCCATCTTTAGTATTCCTTTTCTCTATTTTTAAAACTCTTAGTTGGTAAGAAAGAAGATTTCCAACCTTTTTTTTTTTAATTTTTACTACCTTATATATTCCGTAATATTATGGAACACTTACTATTTTAAGCTTAATTGAAAAAGCACCACCCTCAGTGAAAGAACGAGGATATTCAGTAGCCTCTTGTCAGTACAAACGTTTAACATCAGGGGTCCCTGGAACTTAGCATCACTAAGAATTCCCAATAATATCAAAACAGCAGGAATACGTATAGAAAAACCAACTGAGTAATTTAAAAGAGCTTTTTAACTTTCTTCACTGTTGGATTCTTGGTAGGTCATGAATACGTAAATAGAAACGGGATAATGAACCTGTAAAAGCATTTTTTTTCTTCTGGTAAAAAAATTCTTTATATTTTTTTCTAAGAGTTAAACGGATGTGAAGGATCATTTAATTTATTCTTATTCCTTACCTTGTGCAACAGAATTTGGCAATTTGTTTGGAGCATTGCTTTTAGATTTAGCCATAAAACGAATAAATTACAAAAGAGTACAAAATTACCTTACTATAAACAAATGGTCATGAATTTTTGAAAGCAATTTAGAGGTAGCAAGCACTCTTGCTTCATTAAGTGAGTATTTAAGTGTTTCTTCTTGAATTACACCAGAGTCTAAGAATTTTATAGACCCACATGGTAAAGTCGCAAATTCTTGGGCTGAAAGTTTCTTAAATGACGTAGTAAAAGCTTCATATATATTGTAAGTTAGATGTAAATAAAGTAAAGTTAATGGTCTTCGAGAAGATTGTTTTATAAACTTTTATTGTAGACTGGTTCTCATGAGCAGTGGGCACCCATGCTTTCACCTACTTTTTAAATATACGAATGTCTACTCAAATTACACTTTTCATATCCCAAAAGAACCTTTGGGTTAAGATGTAAGATAAATAAAAAGTGTTAAGTAACACCAAGAAAGACTTGTTCAAACGAATATCATTAAATTAAATTTATTTTTACAATTTTATGGTAAGAAAATTTATTCATAAAAGGACTAGATATAAATGTGTTTAACGTGGAGTTTATAGTAAAATCTATTATTGACTCAAAAAATGTTTGCATTTCCATTGAGAATTTTAGCTAGCTATCAATTTTCAACATATCCTAGTATGTTCCCTTAGCCTTCTATAAAGCTATCTTAAAAAAAAAGTAAAATATAATTTTGCCCGATTTTTCTCACTAAAAGTAGTTACGGTCGACTTTCCAGTAAGCTCTAAAATTTTTATTACACAATAATTTACATCACATTGTATTTCATTCTTATATTAATTATGATTTCGTGCTTTACTTAGCATTTACACGTTTTTTATTCGTTGGCCTTACGCTACTGGAATGTTCAACTAGCATGTAGCCTGGCATCGTGTAAATCGGCCTTTGGTTGGTAAGTGGTTATGAAAAGTATGTGGAATTCTATCAACACCAATCAGAAGATAATTTATTTTGTTCCTGAATAAAACTCGGATTATAATGAAGGGGCAAGGGAGTGAATGACCTTGATCCTTGGTGTGAAGGTCATTGACAGATGGGGCAAGGTGGTTCCACCAACGCAGGCGCGCCTACCGGTGGCAGCTATATCATCACCATAAACATGGAAATCACGTGTGCCTTTGCGGAAGCATCAATTTTGGTCCTGGACACTCCACAGGAAAGGCCGATGTAGGGAAGGGTTTTGATAAGCAGGGCGTATGCTGCGTAGGAAAGCTGTAAATACGTTAGTTTGTAATCTGTTGTATAACTGAACTTTGGCATTTTGCGTGTGTGTCATCGTATCTCCCACTCGTGGTGCATCAGACCTTTTAAGTGCCTGGCCGAAGGCTGTTTGGTGAACTTCCTGACTTCATCGAAGAGAAAATTCAGACTCTCGATGCTCAGCTGTTTGAAAAATCGTAGAAATGTTTTTAAAAGAAAATGGTTAATTTTATGAAATTTTAGTGAGGTAAACTGTCGTTTCTACGTCATATGTACTATCATTCTACGTCATATCTGCTATCATTCTACGTCTCAGAGTGACCATCTTTCTTTTTGCTTTTTTGTCCTCTCATACTCCCCATGGTTAAAGTTACGAGATGTGACCATCAAATATCGAACTTTACAAATTTTAGAAAAAAAAGCCCCCCCCTTCACAAAATGCTCAGACATATTATAACAAAAAGGACATTCTAATAAGGGAGAAAAGGGGTGGGGTAACATGGGCAGATATAATGGGTGGGGGTCTAAGAGGACATTCTACAATGGTATTTCCTCAACGGTGTACTATAAGGTTTCCAAAGCCCTCAGGAGCAGGTTTATCGCCCAAGGTCTTTAGTTTGCCTTACCTTTTTTTTAGTATTCTTATTTCTTTTTTTCTCTCAACCCAAGTATTATTAGGTTTGTCTTGGATTTTTTCTTTTTTTATTATTCTCCCCTGATCACGCCTCTTAAAATCTTTCACACTCTCTTCTTACCCTCTCTATCTCTATTATTCTCCTTTAATTAAACTTTTCTTACTTTTTTTGCTTTTCCATTTTACCTTTCTGGTTTTCTCAATTCTCTCGCCTTCCAAAGCAGAGGAAAATGTGGTCAAAGAATCAAGCGATGGAGTTAAAACTGATGAACTCTCTATGTATACCCTTTATAACCTGGACCATATATAACCAAAGGATGCATCTCTAAACTAATCATGCTTTTTTTTATAGAAAAAAAAATATCCCAATTAAGTTTTTAAAACATTTTCAACTTTTGCGACTATCCAATAAATGATTAACTTTACAACACAATAAAATTAGTTGAGGGATTGAAAGAAAAACACATAGTGGTGCCTTTGAGTTGCAACAATATGAACAACAAAATTAGTATTCATTGCTCTATCCCAACATCAAAAATTCATCCATCGCCCAAACACACCAGATCTTATCACACGAACAAACACTACACCTGCCCATTCTAATACACAATAAGTCAACAACCAAACATGTTGACCACAAGCGGGGTAAAACCCACGATCACTCAAAAAAAAAAAAAAAGCTTCCCAAATAGCATCAACAAGACCCTCGCTGACCGGGCAATGCACCAGAAGCCATCCCACCCGAATATCGTCGGACCTTTCGCCGATGATGGGCGGGATATTCGTTTCCCGGAAATCGGCCACCTCCTCCGGGCGCAGAGAAACGCGAGAAGCCCTTTTCCAGGAACGAGTTTTGAATTTTTCGATCGGTTCGTGGAAGTGCCTCGGGTGCCCTGGGTGTCGGGTTTTTGCTCTGGGAGGTGGGACGTAATTGGAAAAGAACAATGCAGGCTGCCCATTTCGATCTGGATGTGAAAAGGGTCTCTATTCCGCCGTGAGCCGGGTGTCTAGACTCTCAGAAGAAGCATAGTTAAAAGGATGACTGGAATTTTGAACATCTTTTTTATTTTCCTTCCAGGACTGAAGCTCGTCTAGGGTGAAATGAATTTGTAGTATTGTTGGGATACAACCCTCTCCAAGGAATAAACCAAGACTCGTTATTTAATTGCAATATATACTGATTTGTTTTCTAAAAATACCGCTTTAAAGAAGACACGAGTAGAAGATTTAGTAAAATGAAAAATCACTACGGGAAAAATACTTCATGACTTACTCTACCTTTCTACCCAAAATTGTTGGATTTATTAATGCAAACAAACCTGTCTTCCAGTAAGAAACCTGCCTTGAGGCCAAGCTTGTACTACCAAAGAAGGGTTTTTGTACTATATGTTGTAAATACGACTTTTTCAAGAAGAAAGCAAAAACAAGAGAAATTACTAATCAAGCCAAGAATGATATTTAAATTTCAGAAACCCATACATCACTGCAAGTACTTTTTTTATTTTGTAAGGATTTTTTAATAAATAAAATTTGAAATCATATTAAATTCAGAATATTTCTTCTTTTTTGGAAAAGGTTTATTTGCTTAAAAATAGAGTTTAGAGTTTCAGAGAAATAAGAGTTTTATTAGTATAGTTTTCTCCTTTTATTTTTAAAGCCAAATTAAAATTCACATTTAATGAGTCGTTGTATGCTCTTTTTTATACATAAAACACTTTTAGAAAAGAGGTTAATATTATATTTAAGTAGAATCTTCAGAACTGAAATACGTGCTCTCATGTGTTGATATTTAAGTCAAACATGTAATTATGTTACATTTGTACTTACTTGAGAGTTAAAATATTATTTCACATCTTAAAAAAATTTAAATTCAAAAGTCCAGTTCAATAGCCAAGGAGATTGTTTGTGATGTAGTATTTATAAGCGAAAAGTTAAACCAAACGTATAATGTATTTTTATAAGATTGTAGTGTAAAAGTAAATAAGTTTGGTAGAGATAAACCTAATAAATTTTTTTACATAGAAGCAACCAAAATTAAAAATTATTTTGTTTAAGTAGCGTTTACAATGTTTTTTCATGCTATTTTCAGGTTATCCTGTCATATTTTTGGGGGTATGACAAATAAAACTATTCATTAATTATGTCAAATTCTTAGATCTAAAGTAGTTTTTTTATGACAAAACAATATTACAAAATATTTTCCTTTCAATTGAAAAATAGTTTTATTAAATCTAATTTAGTTTTAATAAGGGTTTTTAAGTTCTGTGAAGAAATATTTAGCTAAACGGAAAAGTTGACGTATGAAACTTTTTTTTAAATGAAATATAAACTTCTCAGTAAGGAAACCTAAATTATAATTTTTACCACAATATATTTTGAGACACTTTAACTGATATAAAATTATATTGAGATTATATTTTCCTTTTTATACAGTATTAATACAGTACTATACAGTATTTATACAGTATTATTTACAAAAGTAGTATTAAGTGCATTGTAAAAATAAAAATACTATTTAGAATAAAAGAAATAATTAAACTTTTAATATGAAAGTTTCTCCTTGAAAAGCTCCTTTTTTATGTTATAACTTAATTCGTTGTTAAAAAGGTCTCTAAGGTATTAAGGAAAGTTTTAACTTACAAATATAAAACTTCGAATTATTTCAAAAGAATAATAAACACATCCTAAAAGAACAGAAGAATTACACTTTTTAAAAACTTACTCTTTATTGTGTCATAAACAAAATCATTTTGCTGTACGTCTTCACAACCCCAAAAACAGATAAAAACTAGACAGTCATCAATCACTTCTCAAATTCCTCACAAACCAACATCAGCTCTAACATCCCTTAATGGAACTCAACTTTCCCTTCAGTCCTTCCTCAATTGGAACATCCACACAGTCATCGCGGGCTTGCACAGTCTGCACATTACCCTCGCACCCGTAGTGCTCGTAGAGATGCACGCAGTGGTTGTAACAGATGGTCACGGCCTTCCCCTTGTCGTTGAACTGGTCCGGCACGTCCGAGCACATCCCTCCATCCACCAGTCCAGAATAGAGCAGTCCATCGGTCTGGTTGTTCTCGTACTCCTCCCACAGCAGGAACTTGTTGTGTCCCTTGAAGAGCGCCCTGATCTTGGTGCCCATGCCGCCTTCCTGTCCGTTATCGGCATTCACTCCTTCGTGGGTGATGGTGTACTGGTAAATCTCGTGGATGGCTCTCGGCTCCATGTAGGGTAGGAGTTCGTTGTAGACGTCGAAGCGGGCGAACTGGTACTTGTACTCGACATTGCACCAGTACTGGGTTATGCCGTCTTTACGAGGTCGGAAGGTGAAGATGAACGCATTGCCGGGCTTGATGGACACTGCCTTCTTGGGCGCATTGTCTTCGTAGGACGCGCAGGAGAGAGTGACGTCATCCTGGGCCTGGTTTTGGATCACCACCATCTTTTCGCAATCGTACTGGATGAAGTCCTGGACCTCGTCTTGCACCCTAGTTGCATTCGCGTTGGATATGATCATCCGGAACATGTCCCGGGGTCCGCGAGGGGCGTCGTCCCCCAAGGCAACGGCCGCAGAAGCGAGGAGTAGCAACACTTTGGACAGCATCGCGATGGTTGAAATAAAAGGGTTCTAGAAGTGGTTATAGATTCTTATATCGGTTGTTGTTATCGAGAGGGGATGAAAGAATGTCCAGGTGTTGTCTGAGAACGAAGTCCATCTGGCTGACGAGCGCAAGAGAAGAGGGAGATATAATTTGTGTGAAACACTCTGATAACAAGTTGTGGCGAGCGGCACTAGCGACCAACAATCTCAAGAGGAGATACATCCGCTCTACCTGCCTCACGCCTGAGATAAACAGCACGCGCTGCATTTTTAATTATTCAGTCAGTTTATTTTCCTGAGGATGACCACTCTCTTGACTCTGCTTGCTAACTTATTTCGGTTCAATTCCGTTAAAGTCCCCGCTAAATATCGCCCGGTTCTTTTAGACAACAAAATGTAGAAATATTCATAAATAATTTCAAACTCCTGAATTAAAATGTTTAATTATATCAATAACTATTCAGCTCATTAATAAAAGTCAGTTAAAAAAGTCATTAATAAAAGTCGAATGAATAGTTATTGATCTAATTAAATATTTAATTCAGGAGTTTGAAATTATTTATGAATATTTTTACTTTTTGCTGTCTAAAAGAACCGGGCGATTAGCGGTGACTCTAACGGAATTGAACTAAAAATAATTATATTTGTATAAAATTCGCAGCGAAGCGGAACATCAAGACAGTTAAACATTTTAAAAATGGTTGAAGTGGTTTTTAATTTTAAAAATAGAAACTCGAATGGATAGCATGTTTATGTGAATTCATCTAACTGAAGAGATATCTTTTAAAGCAGTTAGAAACCAGAAACCAGAAAATTAGTTTATTTGATAGTTTTAAACATGTTTTGGTTTTGAATAGATGTGCTGGAACTGTAAACCTTTGAGAGGTTAATAACAGTATTATGCAATTAAATAAATGTTTTAACTATCATAATTGTTCCATAATTTAATTTTAAGTACCATTAAAAAATTTCTGTGTAAACATTTTCATAAAATAAGTATCAGCATATAATGTTAAAAATTTAGTACTAAGAATCATATAGTAAAATTGGAATTTTAATCTATTACTATTTACAAGTATTAAAGATCATAAAACAGCACGATTTTAAGAAAATCTAATGATTTTCATTCAGTTTGTCAGTTTTCTCTCAGACACTTTGCAACAGCAACAACTTTTATTCTTAACATTTGGAAAACTAAAAGTAAAAATTTAGTTAACATTGTTTTATGGAATTTAAACCTTTACTTAAAGAAATAAGGCAAAATTAATTATATTTCTGAATATTTAGGTGAGTAAAGGAAATTAGTTACTCTTTGATATCTTGTATATTAATTATCATAACAAATCAAGGTATCATTAACTCCTAATAAGATAAAAAAGGAAAAATTTTCTGCTTCCGGAGATTTTTAAAAAGAAGCATGATTGCGCCAATTAATTTAATTACAATAGAATGCTTTGAATTCTTCATTGCTTTTATTCACCTATATTAACAAGTTGTTGATTGTTTCAATAAAGTTTAGCTGTCGGAAGAGAATATAAAAAAAACTAGAATTTCGATAAGCAATAATGTAGGTTAATACCTAACATTAAAAAAACTCTTGCACTACAATTATAAGTGACAGATTTTTGATAAGTGTTGATTGAATTTCAGAACCATAATCAACCCATCCTAGTTTTTTTAAGTTTAATCATGAATGTGTCAAACCACAGATTTCCCGATCGAGTGTTGGAGAATTTCTTCATCAAACGTTTTCCTCTTTAGCTACTAATAAACCATCCTCAGCGATTTTCAGATATTAACCTTCAGAAAGCACTCTGAATGGGTCCATAAAAACTCATCACGAAATCTTTCGTGTTTGTGTATGTTCTCTATTGTGTATAATCTCCAGTTCAGGTATAATTAAGCTGAAACTGCAGTAGAAATTATCTTCGATGACCTTTCAGATAAACATCTGTGATAAAAAAATAGGCTTTCAATCATCAAAACCGAGTGAGTCTTCCAGTCAATGGACTCTGGAGAGAGTGTGGAGACCATGACATCTTTATGTGTTCGGCCACAGATATTTCGGTATAATCGACACTTTTTGTTGGTGATGTCACTGGATAACCTGTTGCTTTCGAAACACGAGATGAGTTAGCTACCTTGCGCTAAGGAGCTGTCAAGACTTGAAACGAATAATTGCAACTTTCGGGGGAAATCAACTGACAACGGGTGTTTACAATTGGTTTGAAAGTTTGAAAGTGTTGTTGAGTAAGGACAATAGCCAGTAAAAAGTCTTCAATCATACGAAAAATGAAGTCAGAGGTAGCAATTTATCAACATTTTTCACACATTCATGATTTATAGTGTGTTTTGATAGTTGGAATGAGAAATTAAATTAGAGTTGTATGCTAATCGTAGAATTCATTATCTAAAAAAGATTATCCATTATGTTTTGCAAGTTTGAATACAATGCTGCATTCATTTGATGAAGCTTAAAAATAAAATTTATAATTGAATATTTTTATTTCATTGATATGAGCGTTAAGGGGCAACTGAATGTTTTATAGTGGTCCCGGTCCACAGACCATATGTGGTCCGTGGAGAGGCCCGTTAGCACACAAATTACTATATTTTCAAGATAAAATTAAATTTTTCTTAAAGTAGAGTTATATTTCAGAGTATCATATAAATTTTCCTGCTTAATTAGAGAAAATCTTTCAATTTTGTGTGAGGTTTAGTGATTCTAATTTCAAAAGGGGTAATCCGGGAAGATTCCAATATTAGGCTTAATGGTCCGTGGACTTAAACGAGTTGGGAACCTTTGTGTAAATAATAACAAAATTTTTTTAAAAAATAATAACATCAATATACATATAATAATATATGTTTTAATAATAATTAAAATCAATATATTATTAATAGTATAATGTTTTTATAATAATAATGAATTATAATTAAAAACAAAAAATATTATATTTTAAATCTGAATATTAATAGTATTATTTCTGAAATATTTTTCAAAACTCTCTTGAAAGATGACGCAATTAACATGAAAGAGGATTTTCGCAAGTGTGGTGCCCTAGATATTTCAATAAAACAAAGTTAAATTTTTATGTTTTCAAAGATTTATGATTTTTTAGAAATTTAAAAGTGATAGAGTGGAAGGGAAATTATATTGCAAGAAATGTTTCAATCATTAAGGGTTCAAAAAGACTAAAACTACATCTTTCTTATGAAGAGGTAAAATGCCATATGGTAAATGTTACTCAAGTGAGAGAAACATCTTTTGATAAAAGTTATAAAAAATTGTGGTTTAAAAAAAGCTTACAACTGGGAAAAACCTGAGGGTTAGATTTTTCTTTCATGTATTCGTTGGCAAGATGTTAAACAGGTTAAGGTTAAAAAATTTAAAATATAGCAATAGGAGTAGTTTTTTTGATAATTGTAATATCAAAGAAAATAACCCGAAGTCCCAACCTTATTTTCAAGGAAACCTGTATTTCATAATTAAGTTTAATAGTATCAACTTATAGCTAAAATCTTACGACATCGCAATAAACAATGCTTAATCAAAAGGTTTTAGTGCTAAATATTTATTAAGTTATGTTCATTGTGTTTCAAGACCCAGTTTTACATACCATTCATACATAACAAAAAATAGAAACCAAACTTAATATGTTCTCTTTTAAAAACATTCTAAAAGTAAATAAGCATAAAAACATTAACCTAGAAGGAATATGATATATTTAGTCAAACTTTGACACAATGTGAATGATACTTTTCAATTAATTCTGAAACAAGTTGCTGAAAGGTGTTAATATCCGTATCTTTACCTCTAATGGATTCAAAAAAAGGTGACTATTAATGGCATATCACTTTTTATTTGAGTAAATAGGCCCAAAAGAAAAGATTAACTCCAGACAAAGTATGTAATTGAAAAGTTTAGGCATACAATAGGCAAAGCCAATTATTGTGGCCAGAGCAAAATGGGAGTCAAGGTCATTTTCTCTCAAGATCACCTGTCGTTTGGCACCTCACATGCAACCCGGGAGTTAATGAAACCCCGAAATTTATCTCTACAGCCTTGACGAATCCTACGGGTGCGGCTTATAAGGTGAGAAGTGAAAGTAAATGATGCATCGAATGTGAGAAACCGAAAGAAAGTGCTTTGGATCGACAATGGAGAACATGAAAGGTTACCGTGGAAGTAGACTTGTAGGTCAGAAACGACAGATCTTTTGTTCCGATTCAGATTTCGTTTTTTTATCAGAAAGATGTTTATCTGAAGGTGAAAGTGAGTAGGAGCAGCTGTGGGCAATTTTCATTAATTTTTCTCTTTGGTCTAGATTTGGACTTCGGCGTAAAGAGCAATTTAGTTTGGAAAGCAATTTTATGATTGTTGCGTGTTTTGATAGTCGTGAGAGAAGTGTATCCGAGTTTGGTTTGAATTGGTTAGGTTAAATATATGTTGATGGGAAAAATATGGAGGTAAAAATAGCATGTCACTGTACGATTTTTTGGTTTATGGTATTGTAGTCTTTATATAAATGCGTTATACTTTTCGAATTATGCAACCAAAAACGCTACCTACTTTGCTTAAGTGGCCTATATGTTTAGAAGTGTATTACTCAAGTTTTATTTTGAAACGTACAAAAAAAACATTTATTTTTGAGCTAATCGGATAAAAAAAAGTTTAATCAATTCCAAAATATTCCTACTTTACAAATCCTTAAATCTTAAAATAGAGCTTTCTTTTAAAATCTATTAGAATAGGTTTGACTTTTTAGTTTTTAAGAAATAAAATTACACGGTATATCAATAGTTCTTTACTATAATTTTTATTACAAAATGAGATACCTGACTTTTGCCTTATTTACATAATGACATTTTCAACAAACCGAATTTTAATCCCCATGTGTTTTTAATTTAATTTAATTTTTAATTTCACGAATTTTCCATATTGTTCCTAACTACCCTATTTATTTTGGAACAAAAGCACTATGTTTTTTTCTTTTCTTTTCTAAAGTGGGGGGAAAAGTTTTTTCAATGTAAATGAAAAGTATTTATAAAGTAAACTTATTTCCACTTGTTTCTTGGTCTTATAAAAAACAATTATAGTAGTTTTACATTTTAAAGGAATAGTGGGGACGCCAAATAATTTACAACAAAGCAATCCCTCCGTTATAGAACTATTTTCTAATTAAAGTTACAAAAGACAAGAATTCAATTTAAAAAATAATTCACTCAATTCGATAAAATTTTGAAAAGATGATTATGAGCTTATTTAGTTATTTAATTTTCGTAAATAGATATTTTAATAGAACATTCGTTTCTTCCCGATTATTTATTTAAACATTTTAATACTCTGTTAACAATAACAACAATAGATTAAAAATAACTTCGTTCACTGAAAATTTCTATGCATTAAAAAGAACTTAAAAAAATATTCTTAGATTCTCCCTTAATTTGACAGCCCCAGTTATAATCATAATTTATAACACAACCAAACACCCTCTCCTTTAAAAATACTAAAAATCTAGTTTTAATAGTTTGAAAACGCAGCCCTCCTTCTACTTCCGATATAGTCTATCATAATCTGTCATTAATCACATATGCCGGTTATGAAGCATTAACACACGAGGTTCAACATAAACACACCACAAAAGATTGATATTGCCCGCCTCTTCCTGAAGCGAATGCATCACCATCACGTTTTAGTTCTCATCAGATAAAAGATTTTAGGTGCTCCACCTCAAATGAAACATTTTCTCAAAGGTTTTTCGAGGATACGATGTCTGCTGCAGATAAAGTTCTTCTAGTGCAAACAGTATGTTACCGGAGTTAGTATTGGATGTGCTTGTTTTGAAGAGTTTTCTCGTCGTGATGATCTTCCTTTTTTTTAATGTTTTTTAGAAAGTGCTCTAGATTCGTGTTAGTGGTGTGAGGCCAATGAGAAAAGACAAGTCAGATGGTTTAAGCTAAACTTTCATAACAATCTATAAGAGAAAATATTGGAAAGATATGTCAAATATTTGAGTGTCATTATAATAACAGTATTTTCATGTCTTCTTTCAACAATTAATTGTATTTTGTGGAAACAATTCTAAAATTACTTCTACTCTAGAAAGCACATTTAATTAAAGCACATTTTTTTCTGGTTGGAAAAGTAGGATGAAATTCAAATTTTAAAAGATAATACTTAAGAAACACTTAACTGTAAAATATTTTGAGTGGGCAGAGGAACTAAATAATTTGTTTGAAAAAAAAAAATGTGAACATTAAGTAAGTTTTGTTTAGCATATAATTTAAATTATTAGAGAAATCGGTTTGAAGATTTAATTTTTTTAATTCTGACATTAAATAAATAAATAAAATTATTTCAAGGAAGACGATTTACAAGGTACAAGCAGATATTTCAATTGTAATAAAGCTTTAAAAATTTTTAAAAAGTACATTATATAATTTTTGTATTAATTTTGTATGTATATAATTTGTTTTTAATTTTAAAGTTAAAACAGTTTAGTTAAACTTTTGTTAACAAGTAATTTCTTATAACCTTCATTAATAAATGGGTCATTAAACATATAAGTTTAAAAGAAATTTGTTTTAAAGTATAATATATAATTTATGAATATTATGATGTATCTCTCCTTTTTCTTTACGGAAGAAATATTTTATTTGCACTATCACTCATTCTCTCTCTGATAAGAAAATATTCATTTCTATAAGTTAAATAACTGTCACATTATTAAGTAACTTTTGAAAATCTTATTTTGTTGCTGAAATTTTGATAGTATGTATGTTAAAAGAGAGACGAGCATGAAAATATTCTTAATAAAAATATGGGTGTATCCATCAAAGAACTTTTCACCTTTGATCAATGTGACCTTTTCTATTTGACAGCTTTTTTACTCGAATATTTATGCAAATGCAGGTAGGGAAATAAAGAAAGGATGACAACCCATCTCCCACTACAGTGTATGAATGCATTATAAATTATGAGTTTTTGATTAAAAAAAATAAACGGAATTTCTTGGCCCAAATTATTTTGATATTTAGATTACCTAAAAAGCTAATAAATATTCCCCAAAAATAAGGTGAACAAAAAAAAAAGAATTTTCAAATTGTGGACTGACATTTTTTGCCTTGCTAAGTAAGCAAAGAAAGTAAACTCAAGTACAATTCAACTTTTGAATTACTTGATAAACGCTCATTCTTATGAAATCCTGATTTATTCTAAGTGTATACTGCATCAATAATATTTCCAGTAACATTAGTGTCAAAATACTACTTATATCTAATAAGAATTCGAAGTAAATACATTAAATCAGTGGTGCCCAACCTTTTCTGGTCCGTACTTCATATTAAGATAAAGCTCACAAGCCAGAACATATACCAAATTTAAAAATTAATTTCTATTAAGTTTTTCAGCAGCTTCAAAACAAGGAAACAAACATATAAATGGGACACACGAATGGGCTTTGCGGACCGCACATGGCCCACGTGCCGTAGGTTGGGCATCACTGCAGTAAATGATGCAATCATAATGAGAAATGTTTATAAATACATTAATTGATATAAAAATAACGAAAAATGTAAGCAAGTACATTAATTGGAATAAGATTAATGATAAAGGTAAAAGTGCACTAATTGATATAAGATAAGGATAATGACAAATAAAAGTAACATTCTGAAATAAAACCAGATTTTGCATCATAAGACATCCCTGTAATGTGTCTTTTGTAAGTTTTCTAGAGGAATTATTGTTTTTCAAAACATCTTTTTATTTTAATAGCGTACGTGTTAGAGATGGAATCATTTAAACGCAAGAAAAACTTCAAAGGATTAACATTTACGTTATACCCACTCTATGATGCTAAACATTTTCATAATTAACTACTAATATAAAACAAAATAACAAATAAAATTCCTAAGTTACCAGTGCTATATCATGATAAATGTGTGATAACGACTTACGATAAACATGTGCGTAATTTTAATTAAACTATTTGTATTTACGATGTCCATTCTGTTCTACTTACTTACTTCCGTCTCAGGATATCTCTAAGCTACGTTTCAGTCTTCGAGACTAACAGAAGTTTTTTTTACAAAGAGCAAATGCTTTCCTCGTTAAAATTTTGAACAATAAATCTGACAATTTTTTTTTCATTCCCCACATCTCAGAGTTGAAATATTGAGGAAATTTTCTTTAACTGCTACTGAGCTCTTACTTTGTCTACACGTTTTGAGATGACAGTCTAGTTCACTAAGGACGTGTAACACTTGAAAACAATGGTGGATGTTGCTATATAACCCAGGGGCTAAAAAAAATATAGAATGCGGAAATCACTAATTGTCCTGTTATTTGTTGCTGATTGATAGAATCTATTATTAAGTAACGAGACCTTTCTAAATTTCTAGATTTTCACCGACTTTATCCCTATATCCTAGAAACCAAAATGTTGCATCATCATTTTTTTACTGCGAACTCTTGTTAGGTGAAAAGGCTCCACTTTCACTGTTTTTATCACTATAGGTTCCAAAGCACGTAGAGTAGATTAAGTGTCATTGGTTACTTCCTTTTATATACTACTTGTTCATGACTGCAAAATTTAGTCTGAATATTGAAGTTTCCTAAGGAGGGCTGTATCCCAACATGCCCCACCTTCCTCTATTTTGCATATAACTAAGAAATACAGAAATAGAGTGTTTAATAATCCGTGTTAATATTTTTTTGTTGATACATATTTTCAGGAAATAATCAACTAGAAATATTTAATGCACGGAAGTTTTTTTTTTGCTAAAGTAATAAATAACACAAGAACAAGACTGTAATATAGCTAAGTTTAGGAAAAACAAAAACTAAATTTTAACATTAGTTTTATAAAAATACTTGTCTTTTAATTAAAATAAACTAATGAATACAAATAATGTAAACTTCACAAA
Source organism: Tetragnatha montana (assembly GCA_963680715.1). Classification (NCBI taxonomy): domain Eukaryota; kingdom Metazoa; phylum Arthropoda; class Arachnida; order Araneae; family Tetragnathidae; genus Tetragnatha; species Tetragnatha montana. The sequence continues at coordinate 22,030,551 of OY796675.1, forward strand.
AAGATGGATGGGACAACTCCTCTTAATACTTCTAAAACCCAAACCACTACTTTTAAAAGGACGTTTCTTCCTACTTGTTTAAAGCTATAACGATACAACACGATGCTCAATCCGAGCACACCAAACCCTCATTCAAAAAAGAAAACCAACCTTGAAATTTATAGCCTCCTCCAACTCACCCTCATCCATTCCCAGCTCAAAACCACCCTCCCTCTTTCACCACCGCAAAAAATATGTAATTGCACCTCTATTATTTCTATCCCTTCCCTCCAGCACCACAAACGCTCCATACATAAACTCGGGAACAATTTCGGTGGTTTTCTTGAGTTACGGCCGTATCGGGTGCCGCCTATGCCATTCATCTACCCCGAGAGGAGAGAAAGCATCGTCGGCACCGAAAGCACGTGCCCGACCTGCTGTCCAGTTGGATAGTGGCAAGGAGAGTACTCATGCCCAGTAATTTTTTTATATGATGTAAGAGAATCGTGTGCGTTAGAGGTTTTTTAATTTTGATTTCAATTTTGTTATTATACGATAAACATTAAGTTTTAGTATATTGAGTTAATAATGCATGCACTTTAAATTTTTCAAATTATTAAAGAATTATTTTGATGGGTTGTTAATTCGGCAATGAAAAGGAAAAGGAATGTTGCGTGCGTGTGTGACGTATTATACTAAAGAAAAATTAAGTTTAGTTACACAACAAAAAGAATTAAGAAGGGAAGTCTTAGTAGGGACAATAATAAAAGTGTTTCTTTTGATAATTTGAAGGATTCCACCACAAAAATTTTTGACTTTTGAAAACTAGTGTCAGAGCTCTTTAAGGTTTTTTGGAAAAGTTTTGAACTCGTTGAAAATCATGCTGGACAACGCTTGCACATGGTCTCCCATGGTTAGGGAGAGGGACATGCTTTCACAGTAGCGTGGCCAGAAAAGTATTTCGGAGGGGGATATTATTAGAATTTTGGTGGGGGATATGGGATAACTTTTGTCCTTTTCTATAGTCAAAAAAGGAAAATATCTGATATATCTCCCCAACCCCCCTCTGTGCTTTCACCCTGGTTGGTTTAACCTAGTTCAGTTCCTTGATTGATTTTCATCAAACCTATTGAATTTAAATGACTCATATTTCCTTAAAAATACAACCTAGTCAAATACAAAAAATTGGGGTTAAAATTAAAAATGTTCATTTTCTGAAAAGTATACTTTCTTGAATTAAAATACCTTTTATCCGATCTATTATTTTTGATTATAATGAATATTCTGATTCATTTTAAATGATGAAAGTTAAAATATCTTATAGGATACATCCATATGCATTATTTCCTGGATATTGGATTGAAATGAGCTACTCGTAACACTGTCAAGGTGAGTACTGTCGCTCAATTACTGAGGAGAAAGTCGGTGGAAATGATGCCTTCTGGGCAGTCGGGGAGAAAGATTCGGAACGCGGCCTCTTTCGGCCACCTGACGAAGGCTGCCTTTCAGCGAAGGACCACTTGGGGAGGGAGAAATTTTATATAATAGGTCGTCGGATTAATTTGGAAGGAATATCAAATGGGAGAATGGTGTTGAAACAAACTGACTATCAAAATAAAATGTTTTAGTAAGGGTAATCAGTGCAATTATGTACTATATTTATAATTTTTTGAAACAAGTTCAATGATTATGGAAATTTTTTCGAGACACACGATATAATTTCATTTCAAATGAAAATAGTTGAAAGACAAGATGTGCAATGTATGTAATTATTCTTTAGTATCCCTATCTTTACTATTAGTATTATACAAAAGCAGAAATAATTTTTCATTTAACGTTTTTATTATTTTTATATTACAGTCAGATGTACCATTTAAATAATAGTAACGTATCGTTATTGCTATTTTTATTTAATCTTAATTTAGTTTCAAACAAATATTTTTTTCTGAATTTTTTTCCTGAAAGATAGAAAAATCAATTTAATCTTATGTTTCATAAACGTAAAAATCATACATAATATAACACTAATATCTTAACTATCTTTGTCTCATAAGCACAGAGCATCGTATCTGATCTTCCTACAAATAATTTATCAATATATTTAGAGTGAGACCTCATAATTCATTATTCATATTTACAAAAAAACTATTAGTGCAAAACATAAAATTATAAAGTCCTCACGATTTTTGTTTTAATTACTGAAATTAATATTTTTCTTATACATTTAAAGTAACTTGTTTCATATATTGAGCATTTTCAATCACATGACTCGGACCTAACAACGGCCTTAGCAACAGAAGATGTTACAGTTTTTTGCCCTACAGAGGTTAACAGTTACAGAAAATGACTAGCCGTGGAATTCTTCTATTAGAACATTTGCAATCACGTGATCCCATACCTAAAACCCGCCTTAGCAACCAATAAACAACGGCCTTAGCAACAGTTAAAAGCCCTACAGAAGGTACACAGTTAAAAGAAAATGACCGGTTGTGACGTCACCTGAAAACACTCTATTACCTTATTTAAAAGAAAAACACAAATCACAGGTGCTTCCTAGTCCATAATGTTACTAGTCCACCTTTATAACACTTTTCATACATTTTCCTTTCCTTTTAATTTCTATATCTTGTACACTATTCTTATACCACTTCCCAAACGGCCAATATTAAAATTCTTGATTCTTAACCAGAAACGAGCGATAAACCATTCAACCTAGCAACTAAACAGTTGTTAACTACACTACCCATCTCCAGCATCGCCAAGCCCGCCCTCGCCTTGGCGAACTCATCCGAGGAGGCTAATGAGCAGCCCTCATTAATTAATAAATGCTCATTAGGGCTGACTTTGATCAGCGGAGGGATGGATGCAGGTCAGGTCGACCGGCCTCGATCGCGCGGCCGGTCGGTCAGTCTGCTCCATATTAATCATCGGGTCAGACGACTATCTGGAGTAGGCACCTACTTCGACACCCCTCCTCGATCCAAGTCCTCTCTCTCTCAATCTAGATCTCCCGCGCACTTTCTCCCGTGTACCCATCGCGGAAGCCTTTCTTTTCTTCGATTGTTATGAAACGTTTGGTATAGTCTAATAATAGTTACTTTGTTATTTCCTATGGTTGTGGTGGTTTATAATCATGAAACGTGAGTTAAAAAATTTTAAAAACGTAAAGTTTGGAATTAAATTTGAAAACCAGCACGTTATGGTTTGGGTAGAGGGATATTTTGTGCGATAGACAAGTTAAGAGATGAAAGACTTTATGACGCGCAAATTAGAAATGTGAAAAGCAATCACAGTGTTTCCCGAGGTATAATACCATTGCTACTTCTCTGCGCATTTCCTTACAGTCAGTCCGCGGAGCTATCACACAGTACTTTCAACTATTTCCTACATTATAGAAGGTGATTAAAGCCTATTTTCCATATTTTTATTTGTGCATTATAACTTTTTTCTGTTGATTAAGTTTTAGGAAAATAAGGGACCAATGAAGTGTAGGAAAATCAGCAATTATCCAACACAACCTGGAAACTGTTCTAAAATTTATAAAAAAACCTTTAAACTATTGTAAATTTATCCAGCTAAATCGAATAAAGATTTTAAAGAGAAGTGCATGATGGAGAGAGAGAACGAAAGAAGTCGGATGCTCTAAGTAAAGAAATATTTTATCTTTACATAAAAATTAGCTTGAAGATTATCTTTGCAACTGAATAAAATTACAATATTTCGAATTCAAGAAAAAAAAAGGCATAGAAAAATTAAAAAAAAACATTTGAACATATTTGTGTGTAAAGAAGATACTTATATTTAAATAGAAGTTTCACAAAAGCGATGTAGAAAAGACCATATTTATATTTCATTTTAAAACTTAATTAGCAATTAAATGAAAAGTTCATTTCTAGGTATTTATGCTCAACTCAATGTATAATATGAGTAATACCTATAATTTTTAAAGTAATATAAAAAGCTCAGTAAAAACTTTGTAAAAAGTAGAAAAAGATTTGTCAAAAATCCTTTGAAAAGATTTTCAAAATTTTTGTTTTGTTTTTAAGAGTTTGGTTTTTAAGTGGTTTTTAAAATTTTTTGTCAGCTGATATTTCATAAGATTGAATAAAAGCGTTTCAAAAGGGAACGAGTTTTTAATATCGACCTGCAAATTAACGAATTGTTCAAAAATTGTCTTTAAAGGGCATGCTTTACATTAACTTTATTAAAATACGAAATAGAATGTAAAAACACAAACTTCCAAACATATAATACTAAAATGTTTCATTACTTACCAATTATTACTAACTAATTATCAAATCAAGAATTCCTTCATTTGCTTCAATAAAATAAAAAGGTCTTTAATAAAAAATTTTATAATCCCAGCTCCTCAGTTTGAAATCTTGGATTTGCTTATAACTGACTCAGGAAAAATTTTCACATATACGTATACATCTTACTTAGTTAATCAGTCATTCTCATCATTAACTTAAGATAGAGGTGAATCCAATCAAACAGAATATTGATGGTGCTTGATTATGCATAAGGATGTTTCTCTTTAGTACTTACAACCCATTAAGCATACTGGTTGCATACAGAACAAGAGGTAAAAAAATATCACGAGAAGATAGTCAAAAATTAATAATAAGCGTGAAGTATCCTTGCGCAATAAAATTCTGTCAGTTTACGAACTTAAAGACAATATGAGAAGCTATCAATTGAAGACTGAGTCATTTAATATTTTAAGAAGGTAGACACCTATTATTAATCATAGATAAATTTATTTGTTCTCTCTTACCTTCGAAATTAAATGTTTAAGTTCCACAGAAGAAAAATTTCCCTTCAGCGAAAATACATTAAGAGATGATCATTTCAAGGAGTAGCCATTTCAATTCAATATTTCCTGTTTTTATCCGGGTCAGAGGAGAAAAACGCTTGCTTTCTCTCGTTTCACATTTCTCAAATGTAATTGATCTCATCCCAAGTTCAAATAAGAATTTCTACTGGAAGGCTCTTAAGTGCACAAGGTCTTCTTTCTCATTGTTATCTTGAAATCCAACACGTTTCAATCACGAGGGAAGAAAACGCACAAAAAATAAATTAAAAACATGATTGTAATGCATTTTCCGAGCGTAATCATGAATGTAAATTTGAAGATCCAGACCTCAGATAGCCTTTCTGTAATTCTTAAATTGGTGTATCTAAATTATTTCTAAACTTGAAAGAGATGATGACTTGTTAACTCTCAAATTTTTAGAAATAAAAACCTCGCATGAAATAATTTGCTTAAATAATTATCACCATTTATTTTACAGTATTATTATCTTTACCTCAAGAAAAAATCTTCAGCCTATTACTATACAAGAATTATTATGCCACATTAATATGCAAGAAAATTATGTAACAAAATTTTGTTGAAAATTAAGCACATACTTTCATAGTGCATGAAAATGACACGAATTAAACTTGAAACTTATAAGAAAAAAGTTTCACTATTAAACAAAAAAGGATTGTTATTTAATAGAGTACATTCTCGATATAAATCATAAGTATACAATACAGTATACAGTACAGACGCTCCCGAATGCGACAGAACTTAAATGCAACCCTGCAAAAGTTACACCCCTACTGATAAAGATTAGTCCGTTTCCTTAACCAAAAATTTGTATGGGAAAAATATTTTCGAAAGATCTTGATCAATGTTATAAAAATTGCATTACTTTTCAAAAAAAATATTATGGATTAGAGCTCAAATGCGGTCTTTTAACAACACTGGAGAAAGCACGGCTGGGAGAAAAGGGTGCAGATAAGAAAACAAAGGGAGCTTTTTGTGTGGTTTGGGGGTTTCTCCGGTAGAGAGGGATTTTTCTTTCGTTCGCTAATTGCCGGCTAGTAGTCATTTTTTTGTATCTATCTACCTTTTCCCTCTCAGCCTTAAGGGTACGGTCAGCCAGAAAATCAGCAGCCCCGAGGGCTGTCTTTTGTTGGAGGGACCATTGAAGGGGGTTGATTGCGGTTTTCCTATTGTCCGATAACCAGAAACAGCAGATTTTTTGAAGAGATACCATACTGATTTTCTGGCTGACCGTACCCTTCTCGGGGAGGAGCGAGAAGTCACTATCGGGGGTCTGCTAATTGACTGGGGGGTGACTTCGGACTCCTTTGCTATTTTTGGAGGGGTCATGAATGGGGAGAGAGGGCAGATTTTTTGAAGAGATACCATGCTGAATTTCTGGCTGACCGTACCTTTAGGCCGTCTGAAATGAAAAGATAAGTCAGCACGGCCGGGAGGAAGGCTACAGTTACTACATAGTATCTTGGTAAACGCTTCACAGTCAGTTTTCAATGTGAAAAATAATCACCTTATCAAACGAACTGTTTTATTTTTGTCCTTACTCACCACTTTTTTAAAGTAATGCATAATATGTTTCAAATACGAAACCGGTAGATGATAAAAATCAGTTTCGTTAGTAGTTTGCAGCGTGTTTGTTGTATAAAATCATCTGATTTCTCTCATAAACACGAAAGCCAGAGAAGCGTTGACCAGTCACAGACTAAACATCTGCTATTAGATTAAGATGATGATATGCGGATCAGGTGAAAACGTAACTTACGTACATTGAGTGGATCATTTAGGAAAGCACCTCGCTACCAAAGAAAACAGATTTTATAGCAACGACTCGCCCCCCCCCCCAAGTGACTTCAAGACCAATTTGTGTGGCCTCGATTCATTCGAAAGAAAGGTAAGGGTTTATGATAGGGAAAAAATTCCCTAAGCCGAAAAGTAAAAATGCTAAAACCACAAATTGGTTTGATACATCAGGTTTTTTTAACCGGAAAAATTTAATAGAAACTACTCAAAGGACAAATTTCAAAGCAAATTATTTAATTAAATTTCATAGTCATCCGTAACTTCTGGAAATTAAAGGACAATTTGATAATTTTGTTCGCAGAGGTTTATTTACAGAATTCCTTGTTGCTGTAAAAGTTTCAAAAAGTTTATAAAGTGTGAAAATCAAAATTATCAATGATTTCATATTTGCAAACATTAGTTTTTGTGTAATTTTATATAAAAAAAATCATTTAAAAAATACTCAAATTTTTTATCAAGAAGGTATATTTTATTTTATACATCGATTGCATTTGTTTTAAATCTTACGATAATTATTTTCTGACACATTACTAAATACTTATAACATTTTCATACGATATTATTTAGGGGTTCCGTAAAACTTTAACATTGTCACAAGGGTTACTTGAGGGTGTAAAGGTTGGGAAACGCTGATCAGTATAGTATTGCCCCTAGTTCTAATTTTTTTTTATAGTAGGGGAGCCCATGATGCGAAATGTGGATTTACTCGAGCGTTGTAGGAACAATGAGATCTTATAATTTAGATAAGAAAAATAAAACGTTATACAATGTTAATGTTTTAGGGGACCCCCTACACATGTTCGAAAATGTAACTAGTTAAACTAGTAAACTAGTTACATGGACATACTCGAGCGCGTCAGATTGGCTTCCAAGAGTAGTTAAGGCCCTTTTTACTCCTTTAGTAAAAAGATCGCAAGTTTATGTGGAAGGTGAGTTTCATTTCATCGAAATCAATTCAAAGTCGAAAAAGACGAAATAGTAGGCAGTACAATGTTTACATTAAGGTGTCATAGTTTTAAGATGATGCGATAAGTTCGAAATGGGAAATTTTGGGGTCTCAAACATTACATCTATTGCGTAAAACTACAGATCGTTAGTCATTTGAAAGAAATTTTCACTAAAACGGCTTCAAAATACATAAAAAAGCTTACAGATAGACTCTAGTACTCAAAAACACGCAGTACATTATATTATCTTTGAATATAGGTTCAGAAACCAATGCTATATATAAACGCACAGTATTTTAGCTTGTCAGAATTACACTAGCTAAACTACTGTAAGCGAACGAAGCGATTCTGTACTTCATCCGAAAACACTAAAAAAAGCAACACCTCGTTGGAAATTGGAAACGAATAAAACAATGGTAATTATGGAAAAATACTCTCATTATTTAAACAAGCATTTTGGTTCAGAAAAACATCTGCAAAATATCTGTCTTGATTTTATTTCATATCAGCGGCTCAGTGGAACGAGGGTAGCTTATGTAAAATTAGCAGTTATATGCTGTTTTAAAGCCAAAATTTCCCATCTCGAACTTATCGAATCATCTCGAAACTATGATACATTAATGTAAACATTGTAAATATACCAGCAAAACTTTTTTTAGCCACGAATTAGGCATTCTTCCTAGTTTTTTTAAACAAAAGAAAAAATTATACGAAATTCGCCGTTTGAGGTCTTTTTTTCCAACCGCCATTTAGAAAAGAAATACTACCCCCAGAGCTACCAAAAAAATACATTATATTCATAAATACACATAAATAAAAATCCTCGTTGTTTGAAATCTCAACCTACTGCCAGATTTTCAAAAAAATATTTTCAAACACGAAACTTTGAAAGAAAAAAAAAGGAACATAACTTTCCGGATGACCTTATATTAATTTAAATACCATTTTGGGAGCAAGTTTAGAACTGCTGATGCGCCAATTTTTAGCGATAAAAGCAACCCTAAAACAATGTTAAAAGTGCCGTTAAAAACGCCAAATGTGCCGTTAAAAAGCCAAATCTCGCCAACCATCAGCAGTTGTGAACTTGCGCCCAATTTTGTTCCCGTAAAAGTTGAATAATAAAAATTAAAAAAAAAACTATTTACAATGGAATTTAATTTTTTAATTATGTTAAAAATAAAATATAGTCACCTTATTTATTACTGTTTTTTCCAGATATTCCTTTTATATGTGGCTGTAGGATGAAGTGGATCTTAACCGCTCGTAATTATCATAATTTTTTTGGAACTTGCAATTCGCCCTCAACCCTCCAGGGCAAAGAGCTGCGCAACCTGGCGCTTGAAGACTTTGACGCCTGCGATCCAGCAAGCAATCAAGCAAGAAGAAACACTCTGCCATTCGAACACTGATCGCACCCTTCAGAAATCAACAGATTTTCTTGATAAGAGAACTTGGTACTTCTGTTTGAGTGTATTTCATAGTAAATTTTCTTATACTACTATATAGATGTTTTTTACATCTATGGTTTTTTGGCTACTTCTTGGATTGTGTGATGAGGATAAATAACTATTATTTTTTAAAATTTTTTTTGAAAAGTTTATGAATCCACGGACCACCTCCGATGGTCTCACGGACCACCAGTGGTCCGCGGAGGAACCACTGTTTTAAATAAATTGTCAATTTGATTAAGTAGGGAATAACTTTTTTTACACAAAAAACGGATAAATAATAGAATTTTTACTCTACGGCCACCAAATCTTTACTGGAAATTTATAGTTCTCGTTAGAGTACATATCGTCGTGGAAGATAGCACATCTGACATCTGAAGCAGCTGAAGTATAGTGTTTTCAGGTGACGTCACAACCGGTTATTTTCTTATAACTGTGTACCTTCTGTAGGGCTTTTAACTGTTGCTAAGGCCGTTGTTTATCTGTTGCTAAGGCGGTTTTTAGGTATGGGATCACGTGATTGCAAATGCTCTAATAGAAGAATTCCACGACTAGTCATTTTCTGTAACTGTTAACCTCTGTAGGGCAAAAAACTGTAACATTTCGGTTGCTAAGGCCGTTGTTAGGTCCGAGTCATGTGATTGAAAATGCTCTACTATATAACAATTTTCCTCGCTAATCCGTTTTCGCGATTTCGTTTGGCGTTTTAATCTGGCTTCACTTGGCGGCTAATATGGCCAGATTTTTTTTCCGAAATTGCAGTTTAAATATTTGATTAGGTACTTGATCTTCATTTCGCATCTGAAGGGTTAGAAAGCTTTATTTTTTTTGGAAAGCTGTAATTTCAATTTAATAGTTCGATCAGTTTACCATCTTTCCAGAATTGTTCAGATATTTACAGGGGGTCAGAAAAAATGTTGCGATCTTCCATTGATCTGTCATTTGTTTAGAGAATCAATCTCGAACTGTTTGAAAACGAAAAGAATTATGAATCCCGAACTGACCTCGATTGTCAAACTGACGCCGAGAGCCACGCCGGACCCAAAGTTGAGAAGCACCCTTCGTATTTCGAGAAGGGGGAGGGCAAAAATTTTCCAAGTAAATAGACGCGTTAGTAAGAAGTTTGTCATTCACTTGTTGCCATAGCTACTGCTGAATATCAGTCTCCACCACAACAGTCACCACTCAAAGAGTCAATTATGTCACCTTCAAAATTAAGAACGAAATTTTGATTCGAGGATTAACTTTCTTACTACATACAAAAATCACTTACTACTACAAAAATCCTTTCTATCTCCAATTTTTTTCTCCTTTAAAATACGTATTCACCTTAAGCTAATTTCTATTCTTGTATCGATAACTTATCGTTAAAACTATTGAGTCGAAATATTTTTCATAACCAAAACAGCATTACAATTTTTTTAAATAAAATATATGCTCATGGGCCTTTAAGGTTCCAAATACCTTATAAAGGAACTTACACTTGTCTTGTTCTTTTAGCAGCTATTTTCCAAATCAGTCAATTTGTTTCTCAAAAATGTAAATGTAGAAATCTTTTCATTTTTAGTTTAAAAGTTATTTGAAGATATTTGAGGATTTCTTAAATAACTGTCTTCCAATTTAATTAACTGACCTCTGTTTCACATATCTTTTTCTATATTATTATTTTACAAATTAAGTTGATTCTGAGTTTTACAATATTTGGCCTTTTCACATGGCACTATGTTGTATGTTTCGTAACTTTCTCTATGCCTTTCTTTAGCTCTAAAACTTGTTGTCTCGAAATTTTCTTTTGTCCCTGCGGCTTCGGGAATATTCGGAATATAATACTACATTAATAATAATATTTAACCACAAAGTGTTATTGATTGAAAAATAAGTTAGGTTAACAAGTCTGCAATACAATATTCCAATTACGAAATAAAGGAAACAAAATCCAATTCTTACAAATTTGTTGCTCAACCATCGATATCGGTTGTGTCCTGTCAAAAAGATAAGAACAGTTAGAAAACACGTGTCAGATAAATTCTGCTGCAAGGCTCTCATAATGACCTCAACTCCCTTGGGATACGAACTAAATCAAACAGACAACTCAATCAATTTAATCGACGATTTACGTGATTCGAAAACCACTCTCAGATACGATTTCACATATAGACTTGTTTACCACAAGAGCGAATTCCGAAGACCACACACTGATATTTGGAAAGGTGAAAAAAAATGGGACCACAGTGAGTTTCTCTCGCTTTTTTTCAGCCACATCTGTCGTAAATATCTGATCTGAAAATATATTTCCCGGAGAGTCAAAGGTGTCGTTCTTGAGCAAAAAGGGTGAAAGGGGAGACGCTGTAGCATACCAGAGCAGGGAGTCGAGAGTTCAACTGTCAAAAGTGGACTCTTGAGTTCTGTTTTGACCGCGGAAAATGAAAGTGTTCGTAAACATGGGGAGGGGGGAGGGGGAAAGGGGGAGGGGTTAATCCGACGGTAAGCCACGGACAGAGCGAAGAAAAGAAATTCATATTGTTCGTTTCGAAAGGCTTTGAGAGCGGATTCGCGTAGGTGTGGATCAGGTGTCACATGAATAGCGTCAACGCCTTGTTTTTTTATGAGAATTATTTTGATGGAGGTATTAAAGGTCACCTTGATATTGCACTCATCGTGTGGGAATGCTATCAACGGAAAAATATCACGGTAAAGTTAGATATTTCAATATAGCTCTTACGAACTATTAAAGTTGGCAAAAATGTGTTGTCCCGCATGTAGAAGGAAAGCCTACACTTGGTCCAAAAGACTCCGTCGCATAAAAGCATCGTAAATCCTTTCCTGCTGTACCAGCAGGTGCCTCCAGGAGGCGCCCAAACAATCAAGAAGGTGAGCGGGACTAACGGAAAGGGAACAAGGAGGAAAAAATGTTTTCCCCATTTTGAAATTTCATGCATTTCAAGTGTCCACTCCTGAATCTTGCCAAGGCCGATAGAAGAGACCTGGGGCCGCAGCACGACAGAGACAGGCCCAGGCCCTCTAGAGAATCAGCAATCTCATTACCGTACACCCCAATGTGCGAAGGAATTCATTGGAGACATACCGATTTCCTCAGAAATTCCTGAGATTTCCTTCCGATGAAGGGCGTAATCAAGAGCTTTTACAATAGCAATAATTCCTTCCCCAAAACAGAACAAACGTTAGTGTTTCGGATACTAATTTTATTATCATAATTCTAATGAAGACACCACCTCCAGTTCTGCCGTCATCAAATTATTTTTGATCACAGATAACTTGCAAATTTAATGATGCCTAAAATATTGTCCTTGGGAATGTCACCTGTTTAGATACAACCCTACATATTTCCGTCAGATTTAATTAATAATAGAGGAGTTTTTAGAGTAAAAACTTAAACAAGATTTCATAAAAACAAAAGCACAGAGTGTTTCTACAGGGTGTTCCAATAAGTCCCCCAATCTCTGCCAGAAAGGTTCTTAGCGTGGAGTACATAAAAAATGCACCATGGATATTTAAAACATCTTAGCCTGCAAAAGTATCCAAATGCTGCAATGATAAAAAAGATGGAAAAAATAATTGGTTGAGAGTTTAAGAAGAATGAATACGATGAAGATTAAAGGGACAAAAAGGTTGAGAAAGATTAAAAGGATGAAGATGAGACAGTTAAATAGGATGAGATAAAATTAAGTTTATAAAAGTGTTGAAAGGGATGAAGAAGATTGGAGGGATGAAGTATTCGAGAAGAATGAAGAGGTTTGGAAGAAAGAATCGAAGGAAAATCACAAGGATGTGTGGAATTCTGGGAGTTTATATAAAGCAGACGAAGCTATAAAGAGGAGGTGAAAGGAGAAAATCATATGTAAAAAAATGAAAATTTAGCCATATTTTTCAAAGATATTTATTTTATTCAGGAGGTTCAAAACTTTTCAAAAAAGCAGGACGCTGCTTTATATGGGTAAACTAAACACTACTATTCATATTCATATGTTCCTTCAATAAGCAGTAATGTTCTTAGTTAGATTTTATGTAGTATTAAGAGTAGTTATTTTTAGAATATGGCTTAGTTTAATATTTTAAAATTTGCATTCCAATTTCAATACTTAATATAACATGTTTTAATTTGTAGTTAGTAATTACTTTTTCTAATTTTAATCATTACCGTTGGTTTAAACTTATATTTAAAAAGTATTTATTTGAAATGGAGGGAATATCCATGGCAAACTTAACTATTAAATTGATAATCTAATGCCTATTTTCATAGAAAAGAAAATTGGTAAGTATTATAATCTTACTTGATCATTAAGAATAGTATTAAACTATTCGGGATATTTTGGTGACATCTAGAGTTGTATTCTTAAGAAACTGAATAATTGTAAGTGTGAAAGGAACCCTAAAATTTAGAATCATAAATCAAATGATTTATTAATTAATACGATGATGCAAGTCAATTGATGATGATAAGAGTTAGTTCGGCATACCAATTATTTTGTGTTGAATATTCGAAAATTCTTTTAGGCTAATAATAGTGTTTAGCGTGTAATTCATTAATAGTTTCTAACGTTAAGATCCAAATTAAAAGTAAATGTGTACAAATGCAAATAACCTTGAGTTTATTGAATAACCATAAAAGATCTGCGGTTTAGTGTCAGTAAAGGACTCAAGATTTACATACAAAAGTAGTTAGTGATACTGAGTAGTTAATTAAATGCATGAATACAATTTTGATGCAGTTGTTTATTTAAATACTTATACAACGAGATGTTTGAAATAAATGTAGAATGGGATGATATTACTAATTACTCAAAAATACAGTAACACCAAAAATTTTTGTTTATAAAAATAAAATTAAAAATGAGTGATTTCTTATCCGTAATAAGAAAAAGAAAAGCGCCTTAAATATTATGTATTGTACTACATCCCACAATGTAAACTCACAGGTACTATAGCTTTTATAATTATTTTAACATGGCATATCTAATGGATTTATTAAAAGTAAGAGTAGTAATATTTAAGTTTGTATTTAAAACTTAATTAATATATTAAGATTTAAGTATACACAATGTGGGATTGGCCGTAAAGTGATTTTTCAATGCAACAGTTTTTTTTTTGGGTTAATATCTTCTAAATTAACTTCTAACTTCTTGGGTTGAATAGGAACTTCGTAAGTATCCCATTTAATGACAAATTTATACTTATTTACTCTACTAAATATCTCATGAACTCCGACATTAAAATAAAGTTAGGATATATTTCAAAATCAAGTTACAAGGACCGTTGGGTCTTTCCAATGATGATAACAATAATGTCAAAACCTTTTCAATAAACTTTCAAAAGTGTGTTTATGTTTTTATTGATTTTATTGTATATGATTATTGTATTGATGTTGTATATGTACACTAAATATACATTGCTTAATGTGTTATAAAATCATAACTCGGAATTTTCTTTAAAAAATTTAAAGTTTAAAAACTTTTAATTTTACTTTTATTTAACATTTAAAGTTATTAAATAATTATTTACTTTTATTTAACATTTAAAGTTATTAAATAATTATTTACTTTTATTTAACATTTTAAGTTAATAAATAATCAATATATATGCTATATAGATCAATATATCATGGTACAATCAATATATGGAGCTTTAATATTTCAAAAATTTTCATTTGGTAAAATGATTGGCATTTTTTATAATTTACGTTTTACACCAATCAGTATTTCAATCACAAAAAGTAATAGATACACCCTTTTTAAAAATGTATGAGTATAGGATCAGTGTGTGATATATGAAATTAAAGTTTCCATGATCAAAAATATAAAAAATTTAACAAATATCATAGAGTATTAAAATTTAGCCGATACATTTTTTTTTGCAATCTTACAATACAAGGGTAATAGATTATAATAAATTTTATATGGAACTAATCTATACAGAAAGCATGCATCACGGTTATATCAAACTTCCTAAAACGTTTCTATTTTACCAAACCCGATTCAAAGAAAAAACACTGGGAAAAATTTTTCGTGATTTGTTTTCACAAAAGGTAGCAAGTCGAACGATATGCTTACTAAGCAATCTCGTTTACAAAAGTAAATGGATGGTCAAATGTCAGTTCGCCACACCCTTTCTTGTGGGATTATAAAAAAAAAAAAATATTTTTCACACTAATAATGCTGGGTCAAAATATGGCAGATGTCTTTTAAATTCCAGATCGTATTGT
Source organism: Tetragnatha montana (assembly GCA_963680715.1). Classification (NCBI taxonomy): domain Eukaryota; kingdom Metazoa; phylum Arthropoda; class Arachnida; order Araneae; family Tetragnathidae; genus Tetragnatha; species Tetragnatha montana. Next base: position 22,045,776 of record OY796675.1, read on the forward strand.
GTAATTCTTGCTCGGCATTCCCAGGCTTTTGTGCTTTTGACAAGTTGCTAAACAGTGGCACTGCTTGTTACGAAAACCCGGCGAATGAGAAACCACATTAGAAAAGTTTAACGGTTTAGTGTCTTGAGTTTATGCATTGGATTTGTTTCTTATCAAGAAAGGTGACGCTGAATTTACATAAACAACTCTATTTTCTACGCTCGTTCTGACACCAATAGGGAGTTTAATATTATTTGCGTGTTGGTACCAATTTAACAGCGGTAAAATAAATCATATTTCAGTATTTTAAGATTTAACAGAAAATAATTTCTATAGGAAAGAATGTTTTCTTTATACGTTAATATTATCTTTATAATATTAACTAAGCGTTTAATTTTATCTTTATATACGATAAAGCGATATAAAGACTTTAACACGACATCTCACACCAAAATAGCTGACTTTGGAAACACATTGAAATCAACACGATAGAGTTAAGTAGAAAGAGAGATAAGTAGAATATATAGTTCCTTCGAACATAGCTTTGAATAATAAATAAAATAGTTTAACATAGAGTTAAGTTATTTTGATACTAATAGGTATAGGGTATCTTGAGTTATACTCTTATTGGATATTAGTGTTTTTCTGATGAATTTTTTATCCTTGTTTTGCATTAGCTAAGTTTCTTTACTAATGAGATGCACTATCAAATGTTAAAGGATAATCTTTAGATACCTCAAATATAAATCTAACTCTTAATTTTAAAACAAATAAAAAAGAAATAACCTCAATTAAACAGTTGTAAGCAACACCACTAACTGTCTTAAAAAATTTTTAGACTGTAAATCGTTTTTCTATGTGACAACCAAACTGCAATCTCTAAGAAGATTCTTAACATTCTTAAGAAGTTTCTATATAGAAACAAAAAATGGGATAGTATAATTTGATGTAATAATTAAGTACATTTTAGTTTTTAATACCAGATAATTTTAGTTAAAAAATTTATATATGTAGTAAATTTAAAGAAATTCATTCATACATTTCTTTCGATATTAAAAACGATTTCATCTTGAAAACTTTGTCCTATTATAACTTTGTTTTTATAAAGGTACTTAATACCAAAGAATCCCTCATAGTTTAATCTCTTGAGCAGTCTCTCTCTCTAATGTAGTTATATTACGTAAAACTTAAAAACCTCACACAAATAAAATACTATCTCATTAGAAGTCGAATTCGTGATATTTTAAGAAATTAAATTCGTTAAGGTAAACTTTTAAATATGCTATACCTATAATTAATGTATTAACGTAAAATGACGTTGTGTGAGAAGTTTTATAATGCACTTTTAAGCAAGTCCTAAAACTAAAATCTTGCAGAAGATGGAGATTTATTTTTCCATGAATAGCAAAATGTTTGCTATGATAAGGATAAGACACTATATTCATTTATGTAAATTTATTCAACAATTTATTCCTGCACCTGAGGTCTAAAATCCAAAGATAAAAAAAGGTTTCATATAACTGCTTAATCTTTTTAAATATCAAATTTATAAGCTTGTAAAAAATATTTTTTACAGTTAGTTTTAATTAGTTTTTATTCTGAAAAAAAAAAAGAATCTAACGACAGTCTTCAAAAGGAAGAAAGGGAGTGTTCAATGCAAAAAGGAATTCTCCTAAAGTAACTTATAAAGGAGACCTCACGGGCCTTTGCTCATTGATCAAAATTGTTTAATCAGTGTGTGCCATCAAATGTCATAACCCTGAACCAATAACTCGCTAACCTGTCGCTGATCTTAACCAACGCTGTTATCATCAGAAATCTCCATTTTATCTCAGAAAGGAGTGCAAATGAATGACATCTCAAATGGATTCTTTTGAAGTTTATCAAAATATCTGGGCTTGGTGACTTTCCATTTGCATGAGGTCACACGAGAAACAATAGATTTCGCTGAAAAATCGTGACTGAACTGGTATCAATACCATTAAATGGGAAGGGTGTATTCCGATAGAAGATTCCAATATTGAACCGAAACAGAGATACATTCAAGATACCCGATAACCTCGTTTCAATTCTCAACCTTGATACACATTCGGAAAACGATTGATTAATAATCAAATTATTCAACTGGGCACTTGGAACAATACGAGTAATTAACACAACCTTCGCCTTTTGTCATACAAATGATATTTTCCCGTCCTTTGCTGAACGAGGGATGCTGTGGGGTATGAGCTCTGCGGTTTCTGTTAATGAGTTCAAATTATTTGGGTTGCAGACTTGAAACACCGCAATTATATAGTAAGCGGTTTTTAATAGTTAGGATAAGCATTATTATGAGGATTTCAATTTAACATAAAATTGAGATAACATTCATGAAAGTAGAAAATATAGCAGCATTTAGAGAAAGAAAGAGCATAATATTAAATATTAAAGAGCATTTAGTAGAAAAAAAATGATCGATATTTTATTAATATCTTCCCTACAATATTTTTTTTTGTGTAATATAACTTAAAACTAAGACACATAAATGTGAGAGGTACCCGTTAAGAAGTATACATGTAAAGAGACTGACGAAGAATTCTGATTGATTTGCTTATTATCACTGACACCTCTATTGCTCCCACGGAGTCCCTCCATAAACCTACTGAAGATTTGAAGGTTTATTAGATAATTATATTGAACCCATATGATCCCATCAATCCTTCTTATAAAATATACTGAGCATAGGGCACTCGGTAACTGACATTAATCCCAAATCCTATCAACAAGTATTTCAGGACCTTCCTCTTCAACAATTCAACAATATTCAACAATCCTATCAGGGCCTTCACTAGACCTTATACAGTATAATCAGTCCATTCCATTGTGTCTCTATGTTTCCAAACTCAAGACAGGGGCATTAGCATCTTCGTGATGTTGATGGACTCGGGAGAATATTGACGTCAAAAAAACTTCTTTCGAAAGAAAGCTGTGGCCCGCCTCGCCGAAATATGTGACACGGGAAAGTGTGCATTATGTGCAGTCACGAGCGCTAAAGCAAACACCCTTGAACTCAACCTCTCTGGCTTGTGATAAAAGCATTTTCGCCAAATGGTATCTCCCTACCAGGCTGCTAATTACTGGGAAAGTCATTTAGATAATAAAGGAACGAATGTGTTAGAAAGATTCTTGAATTGGGATGCTAGGCGCTTCGAGCTACTTCCACGACACACATTCGCTGCGGGAAACCGGTATATGTGTTGTGTTTATGGGAATATTTCAAAATCGGGTGGTTTTTTCCCCATAGAATTATTGTTTCGTCGGTGTTGGAATAAACACTTTTCGCAACTAAAATGTGTTTTTTTGTTATGGTGCTTATCAAGGTTTTGTTGAAGAAAACAACAATTTTCTAGTCTTTTCTAGACTTATAATGCCCTCATATTTTTTTATTATGATTCTGAAACGAAGCACATTAGCTTTTTTATTTAGAGAGATTAATCAGTAATTAATGGAAGTAAAGAGAGAAAAGTACGAGAATTTCGCAATTTATTTTATGGAATTGTCATACAAATTGATTAAGATTTTTTATGAAGACAAATGGTTAAAATGCATGCAGTGTATCATTCACAGGCAATGTTCTATTATTCTTATTGAGTTCTATGTCCTGTTGGCTTATAATGTATCTCCCTGAATAAAAGAAGATAATCATGATAAACAATCATCTAGGGGAAAATAAATCCAAGTAGAAAGTATAAATAAACTGAATAATTGTGATCTATATTTTTCTATATTAAATTATACGAATACATTTCATCGTAGACTATTCAGAAAAAAATGATGTGATGCTTTTACAATCTAGGATGAAATAATGCTTTTCCTACTTGGATTTTTTATACTTTCAAATATATTTTTCTTAAAATTTTTATTTATTTAATGTCCAACTATTTTTTTTGTATCTTTAATAAAATTTTGAAAGGAAAATAAGTTTCGCAAAACACAAATCACATTTTGGTTCTACAAATCTAAAACGGAATTTTCAGTTGAAAATTAAAAAAAAAACTATTCTCCCAGTTTCAAATTTTAGAATTTTTATGCAAACGCGGAAAATTAAACAAACCATTTATTTAATTTATCTTTCTCCGAAGAGGAAAAACGTTTAAAAGGGTAAGCAGCAATATATTTGGAATTTTACGAGAACAGCTAACATCACTGCCATAAAATCGTTGAAGAACTGACATTTGACGTAGGAGGATTTTATAGAGATGAGAAAGCATCAGAAACTATTACTTAATGTTTCACTCTCCCTTTCAATCATTGTTTTCAGTACGAAATTTCTCCACTGCCGATAGAAAAGGATCCTCCCATTCCCCTATGACATGTTTCCATTGTTTTGATTAACCCCTTAGATGCAACAAACGATAACCCTCGACCCCATACCGAACACACCTCGTTTTATCGCCGCACATAAATTTTAATAACCCATTTATCCGTCCAGCGCTTTCTCCGCGTATACAGAAACGAGGGGCATCGCGCAACGCTTCTCTTAGTGGAAACGATGCTTATCGCGCGTAATGATGCCTTTGTTTGAGCGAGGAATGCCACGGGATGAGGTGGATGATGGGATGATGTGGGAGAGTAAGGATTCTGCGGAGCATCCGCATCCACAAAAGATAGTGGAGGGAGTATAAGGGGTGCAGACTACAAGTGGTTTCCAAATCATAGAGGTCTTAGGATATCTTTTATCCTATGCTTCTTTTAGAACTGATAACAAAAATCGAGTTCAAGAGTTAAAGGACATTTTACTCAAATAAAAATGATATTCCAATTTTTATGAAATTTTAAAGTAGTTTTTTTAAGTAAAATATTATGGATTTGTCATCCTGAAAGAGGGAACTTAGGGATTAGCCGGGTGTAAATCTTGCCCGTCGAATTTTATTGGCGAAGCTGTACAAAGTGCACAAACAATGTAACAAAAACTTTAAAAAACACAGATAGATGAAATATTTTGATTGTTTTTTTTTAAAAAAAGGTATTTGATTTTTTTTTTGGGAGGGGGGCAAGTTATCAGAACATTTAACCCTTGCACCTGAGTAATCCAAAATTACCTGTAGTAGTTAGCAAAAACTTTTATTTTTTCCCCCTAAAAAAATAAGTATAAAAAAATATTTTTATGTTAGCCATTTAGAAGTTAATCTCAAAAATTTAAGTAAGAAAAAAAATAATCTTCAATTAAACTCCAGAGTAAATTATGATCATCTGGGCTTCTATGTAAATGAATAAAGATGAAAAGAATCTTCTAATTTAGGGATGCTTTAATATTTTATTCTAAAGAAGTGTAATGAAACAGTAAATTAATATTAAGCACCTTGTTAGAAATATCTCATACAGCAAAAATGTAATATTAAAATGTAACTGTAAATAAAGTCGAATTCTTTATATGTTTAATTCCTTACAATCGAAAACAATCTTTAAAATAAAACTCATACACAATTAATTTCCCATTACATTAAGGAAACGCAATTCAATGAAAAAGTTAAGTTTTAGATTTTTTTTACATCGCAAAGAATTTTTTCTAAATATTTCAACCTATTCTACCATTAAAAAGTATTTATTTAATAGTGGATAATAAAAGGTATAAATCTACAGCGGAATGTATGATAGAATTATATTATTATCCATGTAGAATTACAGAAAAGTCACTTCTATTACGTCTAAAAGTCCAACATCTATCATAATGATCCTTTGTAAAAAGAAATCTGATCTGTGCATGATCCTTTGAAAAAAGAAAGCTTCATTAACGAGTAGTTAACGTTTTACGACTCCAATTTGTTCTTTACAAGAAAATGCAGACAACCTGTTTACTAACACATTGCCATCCACTTATTAATACTAACGCGTGTTTCCCACCAATACACATCAGCTCAAATCTAACAATAAAATGGACTTATGACAGGTAAATATCTTCAAGAAAATTTATGCTAAACCTCGCAAGAAAAAGTTCGATTGTGACAAGACTGATGGAGCTGTTACATAAGCAATGACCTAAGTGGCCAAGTTTCACGTGTATCGTGTCAAGTTACTCTCGGAGAATTTCTTCAAAAGCAACTTAAAAAAACTGACTTCTGAAAAATTATCTCATTGACATTTCTTTGGGTTTGAATTGTGTAATTCTCAATATAATTGTCAAATTGAAACGAATGGAGTTTCTAGATATTTGTTTACAGAGAAAACTAAACAAATAGAAGTTTTCAATTAAATACCCAAAATTTCTCCAAACATAAAAAAAGTGTTGGTTATTTTGTTATAAAAATTGTTTTTTTTTCCTTATAGTTTTAGTTTGACAATGAATGTGGCAGAAAAACGAGCACATCCAAAAAGATATACTACGTAAAAGTTGAACTATACCTTTGAGACGACTTTTATTTTTCGAATATGTGACGTCATATCCGATAAAAGTTATTTATTTATTATTTCCACGGTTCGCGCATGCATGCGTAATGGATATTTTAAACATCTAAGTGTGCAAACATATCCAATTAACAAATAACGTACCCAAATGTTCACGTTTTTCATTAATATTTTTTCAGCGTACACCGGATGTGACTTTATACCATTTTCTGTCGCGATTTTATCAGAAACTATGGTTGTAGAGGTATAGTTCTCTGGTTACTTTTATGTACTCCGTGCTAAGAATACGGCTGTGCAGAGTTTGGGAAGACTTTTTGAAACACCCTGTTCTGTTGTACAAAATAGAAATATAAAGATTAATTTGAATACGTTGCTAGCATTGTATTTAGGGATCAGACACTAAAAAAATAATCTTTAACAATAAAGGGAAGAACGGTACATGTCCATAAAAGCCGCATCTGAGGAAACTAATTGTTTAGTTTGAGAACTATGTTTGCCCTACCGCATTCCATCTTTACAATGTAATAACTCTTTGGGAGAACATATTTTCCATTATAAGAATTAGAGAATGCTTAATAATTTTAAAAATGCAACAGATGATGATCCAATCCCCATTTTGATGGGAAACGAGCACAATGCATTCTTTTCATTTGATCTTCCCTTTGTGTTATTTAAAAGTTACTTAATGAGTTTACAAGAAGTCCCAAAATAAAAATAGTGAAGGTACTAAGAACAAATAACAATCCCTTGATGCAGTTAGTAAAAAAACTACAAAAAGAGTGTTCGATTCGATAGAACATGTTTAGAGAAATTAAACGAACATAATTTTCCATCATCTGTACTTCTAGCAAAGAATACCTCTTGAACTATTTTGTGAGAAGCAATTAGTTTTAGTCACTCTCTTTATTAACATAAAGGGAGCTGCTTTCATCAATCAGAAACTTCTTTCACAACAATTCTTTTAGGTAACATCATTTAGAAAAAAGTTTTTTCTTTTTTAAATTTTCGCTAACAATCTTCTTTGTGAGTGACGAAATGTTATGTTATCAATCTAAGCATTCTGAACTCATCTTGAAATGGTGAAAAAAAACCCCTATAATAATAATAAATATGTTAAAATTTAGATTTTACTTCACCATCGATCATTTTAATATCAGTATGATTTTAACTAGAAAACACTACTGTCGAGTTCATTATTTTTAAGAGAAGTATTACATGCATTTTCTGCAAAGGAAAAATCATGTTTCAAAGTAAATTCATTTTAAATTTTACCATTCTACTTACATTTTATTACATTAGGAGAGGCAATTTTATCTAAAACTATCCTTGACGTTTCTTTAATTTTCCCTTGAAATTTAGGGTCGTCATTTTAATATCGTGTAATATCCTACATCGAAAACCACAAAATGTGAACTGCTTAAACCAGAATAAAAATACATTGAAGAAACTCAACTGTTTTCGAGTAAGTTATTCATAATGGCAGCCGAAAACTTTTCGAAGAATCATTATAAAGTAACAAGTTTGGCTTTTCTTCTTAAAGGTCTTTCTTTAAAATCTAATTATCTTATTAATAATTTATCTTTCTTATAAAAGTTTATTTTCTTTATTATTTTTCAATTTAGGATTAAATATGAGTATTTTAATACAGACTTATACGGGGGGGGTAAGTTTCGAATACCAATTAAATAAAAAATGTTCTAAGCCTACAAATGCATTTAAAGCTGATTTGAATAAAATTGTTTTAATTTACTTCAACATAACTAGTAGTGATCATTATTATTAATGAACATTAACTTAATGAGTAAGTTAGTGCGCAATACTATTGATATAACATGCTGCTTTGATATATGCATTATAGTCAATAAATTTGATTATAATTTTTATCTCCAAATAAGGAATATAAGGTGTTCATTATGAAGTCTTTATGAAGATTAATAAATAACTTGTTCTCTATCTGTATAAATATTAAAGAGTTATAATACAAAAATTTATTAAATTTAATATATTTGTTTCATTAAAATGTTTCCAAAAGACTGAAGTTGTTGACTTGATTCTTTTCAAATGAGTTCTAAAAATTCTTGAATTCTTTTTCAAGACTAAAGGTCAAATCGTAAGTAGGAAAACCAGGGGTACCCAACCCCTGGTGTTCATGACCACTGTCCTTGGTCCACCCCTCACTTCCGTTGCCAATACACGCCGCTCAATTATCGATTTCTCCGCGCCGAGCATCGGTCCAAACGATAAAACAAGGTCATCGCAATCGTGTTGCCTGCCCTATAACCCCCTCCGCGAGCCTGCAGCTAAGGGGCAAGAATGCAGAACCTCAATTCCCAGCAGCAGCAGCTTCCAGAACTAGTCCAGCTTTCGCCCCTTTCTCTCTGCCTGTCACGAGCTTTTTATTATTCACGCGAATCCCAACCAACGACAATAATACGAATGGGCGCGCGTGGTCTTGACCACGAGTGTCTCCAGTGACGAAGATCTCGAGCATGATGTACGACGAGACTCGTCAGTGTCGACGTTTCACAATGACGTTTCAATGGTGGAGGTTTTCCGAACGAGTTATGGCCACCCCGGGTTGTTTTGAATTTATTGCGTACAATAGGGTCATTATGAAGACTGGGGGTCGGGACCCGTGTGTACTCGGTGCATTTCTCTCGCGATTTGATGCATGGAATGAAGAAATCAATGTTGAGGAATGCATCTTTCAGTGGGAGGCTTTTTAATATTGTTGCTGAGTTGCACATTTATGAATAACCGGATAAGGACGTTTGGGACTTTTGTCATGTACTTGAGCCTGTCAATTCGCTCGGAGTGATGTATGGATGTCATTGTAGAACACTTGGGAATATTATTTTCAAACCGCGACCATATTGTAAAAATGAAGCGACAGTTTGGTTCTGAATACATGATGGGGCTAAGATGTTTTTTAACATGTGTCAGATTCCTAATCTACTTTGGTGGCTTTTGACATGGATTTTAGAAGGCTATTCAGAAGGTTTTCTAAGTTTCATCAGTCATGAAACTAAAAAATTCTTGGATAGAATATTTTGTATAATTCATGAAAATTAAGATTTAAATTCATGTTAATAAAAAGAAAAATAATAATTTCCATATTCAATCATTTATAATAAAATTAATTTAAACTTAACTACTACTAACTACTTTTAACTTTATTTTATAACGATACCATTCAAAATAAATTATTAATAGGTACAAATACAACGGATTAGTTAAAAAAACACTTCAGCATATTAACATTTTTTATTACAAAAAACGAACAAACATATTCAACAATAGTTTAAATATCCATCTTCAAAATATGTAAAGTTTGAAATAAATAGTCACTTTTTTTTCAATATTTTAAAAGCTTGATAAGTAAAAAAGTACTTTTACTTAATTTACATTCGAACTACAAAATATACCACTTTCAATAGCTCCTCCAGGCTAAATAAACTCTCTTATTTCCTTATTTTGCATATTAAACAAATGCTAATTTACTCATAATTCTCTCACGACTCGTTCTAAACCGATCTCATCATAGCTATGCGTTATAAGTCAAAATTGGAATAAGAAACATCTTTTAATTGGATCAGGTTGAGGATTACTGTTCCTAAGACTGATTTATGCGATTCAACAATTATGTAAAATAGTCTGCATTTGTAGAGTAAATGGGTATGTTTACATTTTGCCTACATAAACATTTACGCTTTTTGAAGCTTTTATTGCGAGACATAAAAACGTGACTATTTTAAAGAGTGATCATTACTTGAGGTGTAAACTTTATTTATCTTGTTAGTTGGATAGAAAGATTATTAAGGGAAGGTTCAATTGAGTTGAACGACCTTATCGATGGCTTAAAGGGACAGTATCATTTCCCTGGGAAACGTTGTTTGTATTTAGAAATTTCCAAGGAAATTTTAATTATGAAAGATTGGTGATTGAATTCATGGTTTTTATAAAATCACGACTATGTTCAATATCGTGAGATACAAAAATACAAATGTTTGTATTCTTTATGTGAATAAACCAAGTAAGTATAAAAATCTATTTGAGAATATTTTTTTTAATTTAAAATTATTTAAACTACTTTAATTGAATAAGGTTATATGGACGAAACAAAATTATCTCCAAATTTATGTCATAACTAAAGAATAATACAAATATGCATCATAAAATTTTCCATTTTTGCTGTAAGACTACCAAAAAAATGTTGGCTAATTAAGTGTGAGAATAAAGAATAATGTCCTTAATTATAAAAAACACGTATCCTCACGTAATGTGACTTTAAATGTATGAATAGCATAAGTATAAATGTAGAAACAAGTAAAAAAAATTCCGCCGAAATTCAGATTTTTAAATTGGTATAAATAATCTTCAGTATTTTTAATGTATCACGAATACAAAACATTTTGATGATATAATTATATCAATAAATTTTATGTGGATGGTAAGTAATATTGTGTTTATTAGTAGACTTATTATATTACTTCTTGACATATTTTGAAATTCTAGATAAATCCATCATCCCAACCACATGCTTATACTCAATCCCAAATGATTTCCAAAAAAAAAAATGAAAACGTATTTTATCCGACACTTTTCAAAGAAGACAAAAGACCGACAAACAAGGGTCACGAGATGTTCCAAGAAGACTCTCGTGATGATCCCGAGGTTCCGGAAAGCGTTCTCCAAAACCAGGTCCCCACAGTCCCAGAGGCAAGGAAATAATAACAATAATGGAGCTCCTAATAAATAATGCAGAATCTTGGAAACGGTTCTATTAAAGTGGCCAAACACTTTCCCCTTATCACATGGTCAGATCGTTTCTTGCATCGACCTATTGACCCATTTGGAACTTTCAGTGTCATTTTCGGCAAAACCTTGTCTTTCCTGGAGGAATCATCCAGAGAAAAGGGATGAGGAATAGATGAGGATTTGTTTTATTCTCTTCCATGATTCATCACGGGGGAAGAAGTCAGGAAATTATGAGGACTGTATTTATAGAGGTGAAAAATTGAATATGGAGTTTCATATATATTGGCAAAATGGATTAATGAGGAAGTATTTTTCTCACCGCAAATAGTTTTTGTGTAGGTAGATTGTTGGGTATGGTATTAATACCGTAAGTGACACAAAACGATATGGATGTGATTGATAGTGTGCTTTTTTTCCTCTTTCTTCAATCTTACTGTATGATGTAAACTCATGTTATCTTCTTTGGATACCCAATGTAGCTCAACTCACTACTTATATATATATATATAGCTATATATATAGCTACCCAACTATACTAACTATACCAAACGTACTATATAGTACGTTTACATGGAGTTAGGGAGTTATCGATAAATAAATCTATTTCTCTTCATATCAGAAGGAAGTTAAGATTTTCGTAGTTTCAAGGAAGATCGTCGTAAAGAATTTCTCTCCAGTTAATACATCTTGTGTAATTTTTTTAAAGTAGTAATATTGGTGTCGTAATACTTCAGGTTGACACTGTTTCGCGCACTCAAAACAACAATTGATCAGTATTATATTTTGAAAAGTTAACGGAAATTGGGTGAAGTAGAGAAACCAGCGATCATCATCTATGTTTTGCTTGCGGAATTATATAATGTTTGCACACAATGTTTTAACAAATAAAGAGTAGGGCACTTAGAGTTCTATTCAATAACCTGTGTGAAACTTGGTTAAATTCAAACAAAATATGAGACTGAAAAACAATGTGGTATCGAACTGTAGGCTTTATTCATTAAAATAATCAAATAAGAAAACCCTGGCTTATTTATCCTTTACCAAGATATAAACAGAAACACCCCTTTATCTTCTAAAAACTTAAAAATAAGTAACCAGAGTTTTCAAGCCTACATTTTACTTTTGAAAAAAAAGAAAGAAAGACTTTGTATTCAGACTCTTTTCTCAGTGTTGAAATTTCTCTCATAAGTTACGTACCTTCAAGAGAAGAAGGAAGGCAGTCCCATCTTTTCAATGGAAGACTCTCGGCTCTTTGTTAAAAAACGTCTTCAGCAGCCATAACTATTCCGCTCGCGACAGTAAACTTTAACCCCTTCTCCTCATACATTCCGCTGCTCGTCGCTTGGACAATATTTGGGATTGTTGTGACAGTTGATGCTAGTAAATAAATACCTCAAGCTTTTTATGAAAGTTCTTGGTGAGGAAGACACATTGCGTTCCTTTTGTTGTTGGCTAAGAAGGTATAAATTTTTCTTGCAGAATTGAAGATTCCGCTCGTTTGGATATGTTGAAATTTACGAATATTCTGTGGTGACATAGTAATTTGGAGGAAAGTATTTACGTCATTGAATTTGCTACTTATTACTCTTCAGCAATATTTTTAACCGAAAAAAAAGGTAATTTTACCTTAAGTTAGAATTTTATTTTCCCTTTAATAAATATCTTTTCATACTTAAGTAGGAAAGATAATTTCATAAATAGTCAGATATTAAAAGCAGGTTTCGAAATATTCGTTCCATATTTCAAAAAGTATAAATTTTGCAATAAACAGTTTTTTAAAAAAAAACTTTTTTTTTTTATTTCTACACGTATAGGAACTCGTAGATCTGGTCTAATTTTCAGCCCTTTTCGGAGATTATCAACAACATGTTTTGAAATGAAATTCTCCTTTTAAACTCCAAAAAAATACTCAAACAGATGGTCTACAAAACAATTAATATTCCCCTCGAAGTTTCATAACAGTATGAGAAAGTTTTGGTCATTTTCTACTGTCAAAAAAGAAATTGAAAGGGGGAGGATAAATTCCCATATCCTCTGAATACGCCCAATGGATGTTAATTTATAATTAGAGGGGTTACAATAAATGAAGGCAAGATGATCGATCTTACCTACGTAGATATAATTATGGTTTCCAAATTTTGTGATAACAATATTAACAAAGAAATAAGTCTTGAAAATGTAGGAAGTGACCCAATTTTAAGAAATCTGAGCAATATCAAGTTAATTGCACCATAAAAAATGACACAAAACTTACTCTGCCTGAGGATTCGCAACGTAAAAAACATGAAAGTTACTGCAGTATGACACATAACAAGTAAACACTAATTAAGACTTTTTTTTAAGGTCTATTATACCTAAGATGTGTATTAGCTGTTGAAGTATTTAATTGATGATGATGATAATGTCTTGTCCACGACGAGGCCAAATAAAATATTGCCATGGGTGGAGATGACAGCCCTGGTGCCTTGGTATTTAATTGATGTTAAAATCTAAATTACAGTAATTTACCTTACTTATAAATGTTTTGATACAAGGCAATAGCAACCAAAACCCACCTAAACACTTAAAACCACCCAATTGCTGTTCATCCATAGGAGCACTTGAGAACGTGAACCCCAATGAAAATTAAATAAGCGGATTATGAAAAAACTAGGATTGCTTCGCAATCCTGTGCTCGCTACGCTCGCTCGCCATACGCTGGTACAGCCTAGCTGAGATTCTCTTTACCAACTGAATTTATTGGTGAAGCGTAAGTAGAAGTGTACTACCTGGATTTGAACCCAGGTTATTGAGCGTTTCGTGATTACGAACATTGTATAGATCTGATAGCCAAAACGTAAACAAAACACAACACCAAAACAAACCAACCGTTGCCAACGGGAGAAAACAAATACCGCCAAATTCGTGAGCCCCGTAAGAGAATTATATATATATAGATATGAAAATGCAAAATAAATTAAAAGTAATAAAAACATATTCTAACTTGTACCGTATGCAGGATGAGGCTCCAGTCTCCCTTCTATTGAAAAAGTCAAAAAGAAAAATTCATAGCAAAAAATTTTGAGAGCTTTCAGTGCTTTACGAATTTTTAGCCATCAACGGCACGTGTGACCGAGAAAAAAAGACAGGTGACAGGAAAGCCTTCGCCCAGGTCACAGAGAAATATCCTAACAGAGGGTCCACGAGGCTATTTTCAAATGCGTTACTGATGTGAGGGCGCCACACTAGAGTCTGGAACGTATGCCGGCCGCTTAAATCTCTCGCCAAATTAGAACTCAGAGCATGCGCAAAAAGGTGTTTTCGATCTCCCATAGGCAGCCGGCGAACGATTCAGACTGGATCCAGACGCTAGTGATTTTAGTGCGATCCCAGCGCCACAATTCTCCCAACCTGTAACAAGATGTCATGATTTTCGATTTCCATTATGGCCTATGGCCGTGGACTCTCTGTTCTAGTACTCTGTGGCCCAGGTTGGCTCGAGAGAAAATTATTTCCTTCTCCGGTCGCTCTTCCCGGTCGCACACTTTGAGTGTGCCGTAACTTGTGTTTCTTCGTTCTAGCTTTATTTGGGTGTAATTTTTCACACGTTTTCAACAAATGTTGGTTATTTTTTCTTAAAGTGTTTAGTTTTGTGTGTTTTTAAGTGGTTTTAAAAGTATGATTATTTTAAAGAATTTTCACTTTTCAATTATACGTTGGAAAAAGTATTTCGGGTCAAAATACAAAATAAACGGCAAACCAGATTTCAAAAGGATATTTGAACCAGATTTTCATTGTGGATCGGCATACTTGTGTATCCTACATACTTGTGTTTCCTAAATGAAATGCTACTTCTAGTTGAATGAGTTAATTATTTTGTGAAATTTATTTTTGTAACCACTAATATAAATAGTTATATTTGTGAGATAGTACCCACGAGCCGCAACTAATAACCACCAAAAAACATAAAAAAAGGAGGAGAAAAAATCAAAGCATCAAAGCATGTAAAAACTTTGTAACAGAAACAAAAGCGTCCCCGAATACCGACTAGAAATACGTTACTTATTATTTAGAGGGGCATACAGGGTAGAGGATTATAGCTTACTTACCCTCAAAAAATAGTGCGGTATCTTAGCAGCTAAGAATAATAGTGGTATAAAATGTACAGAATTTCAAATTGAAAATTTTCTATACTATAGTGGCACTTGTATTGCTTCTGAGAAAAAATCATTTTAGATCCTTTATTAGAGGTCAATAAAATTTATTAAACTTTCGACTTTGCTAGCTTACTACCACTTTAAAAAAAGTATCTAAACAGAAATCCCTAAACACTGCATGTTTATATGAAATTTAAAAATTTGGATATACATCATTGTCATGTGTGAATGTTAGTCGAAGGAATAAAACAAATAAAATATTTTTTTACAAATGATTTTTTAACCCAAGTCTAATGTAATAAATGACCCTAAGCATTTGTTTATCCCTAAAGAAAGCTTATCTCAATTTAACAGAGTCGTAAATAAACGGACACGAGCCAACCATCATCGGTCTCCTTTCATCCACCCAATTCAACTCCTCTAATCCCATCCCCTAAAATCAATGTTCATCCCCAAATGACTTAATTCCCGCTGTTCAATCTCTCCGAGAATGATTTAGAGCGGTCAAAGGATTCATGTGTTTACAGCTCCAAAAAGAATGGCCCTCGTAAATCTACCACGTCGCAAGGTATTCGAAATAAGGCGAGCTTTCTCCATTACATTGGAAAGCAGACCTGCGACCTTTCCACAATGGGCCTGATTAGACCATTTGTCATAACCCCGGCTGACCAACATAGTAGCCGCGGTGAGATTGAAACGCTAAGCCGAATAGATTGCTTAATGAGAATATCTGGTTTTCTTTCAGAGAAATGCGGGGGGATTTTTCTGTTTGCTATGTCCGTTCTCGTTTCGGTAATAGTTATCGCTTGATTCGTATTTGCTAGTGTTTTTTTTATTCCGATTTCAATTTGCTATTCATAATTGCTGTGAAGTTTTATTGCACACTTGGTAAAATTTTGTTAATATTAGAATGTGTAATTAATTTAAAATGACCTTTAAATTATCTAAAATGATTGAACTCCGTATATAGTTGTTGCGCATACTTTTTTAAGAAGAAAATTGAATGGGAAATTCAATACAAATTTTTGTAAACAGAAATATAAATACAAATGCTTAAAATTGAGTGCTCATGGATAAATAGCTTAATTTTCTTCAAAAATTAAGCCATTTGATACAAGTAGTTCATAACACTGAAAAGATTGATAAATTTGTGAATTTAAGAAGTAACCATTGGTATTTTTAAAGTAGTTTATATTAAATAAATATTAGTAGCATAAAAATTATTAAAGTAATTGTATCTTAAACTAATAAGTAAGAATTATTATATATCCTTATATTTTTTCAGTTATTTAAAATAAATTAAACGCCTTAAATACATCGCCTTTGTTTTCATCCAGAAGTAGATTCCATATTTTATCAGAAATGAAAAGTACTTAAAATAGTGCTTTTTTGCGTTTTTGTAGTCAATAAATTTTAAAGTAATATTTCAACTGATTTAATCACTACCCATTTAATTCCATTTAAAGGTTAATTAATACATTTGCATTCATTATTTTCTAAGAAACTCTTATCTAATTTGCATATTAATGAAAGAGCCCTAAATGAATAATAGCTTTATAGCTACAATAGTTTTCTTCTTCTAACCATCAAATCCTTTCTATAAATTAAGATATAACTTATTTAACTCAGAACCAAAGAAAAATTGAAGAGTATTATGGAAATTGAGTTTTAATGCACTATATTCTCAAGAATTCCCAAAAGCACAAACAATAATCCTCTCAAAAGGCTTCATTCTTTGTTAACTAATACACACAAAAAGCTGCTAAGATTAATAATTTCAATGAACTTGCAGACCTATGTGAAAGCAGACAATGAACTAACGTGTATTTTAAAAGCTCTCTTGACAAGTCAATGAAATGCCAAGGCCAGATGTCTAACCGTTTCCCTTCAATAGATCTCCAGTTAACAAAACCAACATTAAACGTTTCGATCCTTGACCAAGTATTTGCATAAAATTTGGCATTTATTAATTTCAAGTTTGCGAAACTATGTTCTATATGTCAATCTTCTCTCCACAATTATGCGGTTTAATTAAATCGTTGGATCATTTTATTGTCTGATACTTGTTATTCTGCTCGTCCTCCTCATTAGCAAATTAGTGGTGAACAGCGTGGAATACAAATATTTGTTTGCGCTCACAACTTTGGGTGTTAGGGGTGAACATCTCTATTTGTCATTGAAACCAACTTCCTTAGCATCTTCAGTGATGCTTGTATTTTTTGGGAAACATGTCTAACTAATAAATTGATAATTCATCAAAAAAATAGTACAGAAAACTCGTTTGTGGTTTACTATTTCTGTAATTTTTGTATTTAATTTCCTTTAAGCTGTAAATTAGTTTCCAGTAAAACAACTGTAACATTAATGTAAAAGACTGTATAAACTGTAAAATTGACAAGTTAAGTTGATGCAGCATTCAAAATTTTAAAATTTCAGATATTGAATTCAATTTTTATTCCATACTTTTTATAAATAGATAACAAAATAAATGCATACATACGCGTGCGTTTGACTAAGATTCTTTACCTTTAAAGTATAGCTTTTAAATAAGTATTAAACTAAAAGCATATAATTTTTCGCTTCACTGGATCATTTTAATTGCTTAAATAACAGTAATTAGATGAGAAATAACATCTCATTCAACAAATCAATACCTCATTTTCAATAACTTAAATTTGTTTAATTCTAGTAAAAATTGACTTGAAACTGTAGAATACAATTGCAATATACGTATAAAAAGATGAAAAATAAAATGATAAACTTTTAATATTTTAATTAAACTAAAACAATTTTGTTTCTTCCAACTATATTAGTAACCTTTTCCCCATATATCATTATTTCTACCACCAAACACTTTTACTCTTAAAACCTATTTCCTAACCAGACTAATATTCTTTGTATCTCCTTTATATTGCATCTGAATCAATAACTTCCTTAACTAGATCAAGGTCTCCCAAGTATATAACCCAAAAGATTGCCTTTTCAACCGACGACGGGTTTCTTCTCCACAAGCAAGACATGATAGACTTTCAACGAAGAAACCATTCAACGGCAGCTAAAAAACACAATAACGGATCTTCATCTTATAACCACAAGTGCTCATCCTTCTTTCTAATACTATATAACAACTCCACATCTCATCGGCACTAGACTTTTAAAATGGATCAAGGTTTCCCACTAGTAGGTAGTGATGGAGACTTGGGCCAAGCCTAACAAAAGCGTGGAAGGATCGTCACACAATGGTGATTATATCATGTAGGAATGGCCCAGTTCAATCTACTTTTTAACTTTAAAAGTGAAAAGCCGCGGTTTGCCCTCGTCATATGACTCAGGGAACAGTTATTAATTAGTCATGGAAACAGGTGTTGAATTTTAATTGTCTCGCCGTGTGAATCAGTCGTGGTGACTGTTGCACAACACCAGGGGTTTCGTTGAGTGAAATGTGAACTCGATACTTAAGGTTAGGCGATAAATCAGATAGAAGTGTGACAGGTATCACCAAGAATTATGTATGTAAAAATTTTGCTTGTTAGTTTTGATTGGTAGAATTAAATGGGTTTCTTTATTAAATTTTAAGAATTGTAGAAATAATTCAAATCTTTCTTTTTTTACCCGAGATTTGAAAATTAAATGGTCCCTCGATAGTTTTGGTAAGTACCTAGTTATTTCATTACAACATACTAAGCTTCTAGTGGAACACCATGTAGCACGAGGGGAATTTCGTATGTTTTAATGAAAATAGGTAATCACCAAAACCATAACCTTATCTATTTTCTAATTTGTGATCTACTTATTAGGTATTAGAGTTTATGGTTGATTTTGAATAAAAAATACTTGCACTCTTACTACGATGTATTTTATTTATTCAACAATATCAAATTGATAAACCTAATGTATTAATCTTTTACTATCTCTGAACGAATGTTATTTTTAAACTATAAGAAAGTCCTCAAAGAGTGATAGTCAATTAATTATTGTTTAGGAAAGTATAAAAGCTGAAAGGAATCACTGAGTTCAAATTTTAGCGATGAAAATTGATTGCATTTGGGGCCCAATAAGTTACTTCCATTAAAACATACTTATGAGATCCTTTGTATCCTTTTGCAAGTTCTACCATTCCTTAATCTTATCTTCATATTATATACTTTATGTAATAAACTATTACACCATAGCGAAAACGTGTATGTGTGAACTATCAAATAACTGGTCAATTATAAATTTTGGGAAATGTACAAACAATAGTGATATGCAGAACTAATCTTATATAATCTTATAAAGTAAATAATTTCCTATCGATTTCATTCTTTTATGGCATTGGTATTGCGCATGGCATATCGATCAGTATAGCTTTATTGCTAAAATTATAAATCCTTATAGGGAATACAATTTCTCGCACAGTGTGAGCAAATGAGTCGTTAGCAAAAAAAAAACCTCAACACCCAATCACTTTCTTCAACAAACAAACTTCTTCTTTGGCAGCAGCACTGATGTCACAAAACCGAAGCTTGCAACAAGAAGGCGGGTCAATTTCCCAAACCTTTCTCTCACCAGCATGGTGGGCAGCTCAGTAGGCGACGCTCAAAGGATATCCTTTCTGACGCCAACCGTGGGCAAGGGGAAACAACAACAGCAGCAGCCATGTGTGACTCACACGTCTACCTTACAAAAAAACCTCAATCTAATCTCGTGTGATATCAGAAAAAAAATATCAATCTTGAGTTATCCTAACTCTTCGTATTTATTCATCTCGCTAAAAAAGGCGAGGAGGGATTTCAAGTTCAGTCGTGTTTTTCCTGCATCACGTCCACGGGCGTCACGTAGCGTAGTGTCGCCGAGGGATGTCTCTTCGGATCATCTGCGACCTTCCGTCGCACTGCCAAGGATGTAGCTGGTATGCTTTATGATGAGTCTGACGTTAGTCCGCATTTTAAAAGCTCGGTTTAGCATATATTATTAAATGGTGTTACATAATAGGAGACATAAGTCTAACTTTTTATGCTTTTTTTACCGTTTTTCTTTTTGGAGTTACCTAATTTTAGACTGTATGGATTTGATGCCTGTAGCAAACTTGAAAATATGTTAGAATTTAGTACTTTTTATGGAGTCGTAGAAGATCCTGTACTATTAGTTGATGGATGTCTGGAGGAAGGGCTTTTACCATTCTTGATTGGTTTCAGTCAATGCCTGTAATAGATGAGGCAGTAAACTTTCCTTCACCACTTTTGGTCGTGATAAAATTGCTTATTTATTAAAGACTCAGGGTCCTTATTTTCGGAAATGCACACTAGAGTGAGAGAGTCCTCCTCTACCAATCTGGATCACACCTCAAACTGAACTTCAAAGTGATTCTAGTAATTGTAGCTAAAACAACAAAGAAAAGAGCCGTCAAATGGACTTGCGCCACTTTTGAGAAATATTTGTTCCTTTTTAGACGAGTTAAGTAAAAAGATAGATAAAAATCAGTCTTAAATAAATTTCAGTCTACCTTATACAAAGCATTTTTTTTCTTACATTTAAATATATCAGAAAATACTTCCTTTACAATTTTTTTCCAAATAATCTTAGTCTTAGGCAGCTACTTGTTCTCTATGAAAACTGAAATTAATGCAGAGTAAAAAAACCAAATAATAGCTGTAAACTCATGCAAAATATATTCAAACACGAACCTGAAAAGGTTTTTTAGGATATCCACATCACCAAAGCACTATTCTAATAAGTAAATTGATGGTACATATCAAAATTGTTTGAAATTGGTTTAATTTATAAGTACACTCTTTTGTACACAGTTTGCTTGCTGAACAACTGAGAATAGGAATCCTTTCTCAATATGTTGAGCTGTATTATTTTAAAGAATTACCTACTAGGTGTAGGTTAATAGCCTACCCGGGTATAGAAGAGTTTTTCCCGTGCTTAAAAACTTAACCAGTTCATCATAGTGACCTTCATCGAGCTTTACAAATTTCAGGACTTGAACAATTTGTGAATGGAAAAAAATTAAAATCAGTTTTTCGTTTAGGAACCATGGTACATTTTTATAAATATTCATTCAGGCCACTCCAATCATGATCGGAACATAAAATAGCTCACTTTCCTTGAGCTTGTGCAAGGAAGAATACAAAAGAAGACCCCTGGAGACCAAAATTTGTAAATGGTACAAATGGAGGTCATGCTAAACTGGCACAGTTGCCTCACATTTCCCCACCAGCCCCTCTTAATAACAGATCCCTACCCTTTCGAGGAAAGAAGGGTTCCGACCTCACACCTCAAAAGGGGGAAACACGCCAATGGACAAGACGGATAACGATCAACTCTTGAGAAACGCGGTGTGATCAACCCCACCAGAACAATCAGGCGGATTTATTGCGACACAGGAGGGTGAAAAAAAAAAAGACATCGTCCCTTTTGGAGGCCCCTTTGAAAGATCCCGAGGAGATTGTTAATGCGGCACATGACGGATCTAGTTCATCAAGGAAGCGAAAATTATTTTTAAATCCTTTTATGCTTGTAGATTCCCACTGGTTTTTTACAATAAATTCCTCTTATGACTATTATTCTCGTACTGGAATTCAGTATTTCCGTAAGACGTGCGAAGAGTAGCAACAGGTTCTCGAGAACATCTGTTGAACTAGTTTTGTACAGTTCTTTCATCATCATCACTCTTATGGGGGTATAAGGACCTTCATTAAGCTGAAATTGAACGAGAAATGGAATTGGTTTTCTGCTTATCATCATCACTCTTTCCAATTTTTGATTTTTTTTTTAAATTTTAATTACCTAGTACAACCGAAAATATATTTTTGAATATACATTTCACTTAAAAGATGAACTGCAGGATTATAGGAGAGGTTTTTTTTAAATTTTAATAATAGATTCAGGATTAAACAGACTATTAGTAGTACTTCACTTTTATAAGCATTAGTCTTGCAGCAGTCAAATTAGTTTCAGTCCTACTAACTATAGGGATAGATAGGTACTCCTAGGGTAACTCTTCTTGACCTGTTTGCAAATCTTTACATTGCACTTAAAATCATGAACTGATAAACATATATGAGCAAATACATACTCTTTACAATAATCATATGCATTTCTCCTCTTTGGTTCTGTTTTTTAGCTTTGTCTGTACCACTTAATCTTCGATCTTATTGTTATTATTATTATTATTATTTATTATTATTATTATTGTTGTTGTTGCTGCTGCTGTTGTTACTGCTATTGTTATTATTTGTATTAGTTATTATTATTAGTATTAGTATTACTTATTATTATTACTATTAGTATTACTTATTATTATTACTATTAGTATTACTTATTATTATTACTATTAGTAATACTTATTATTATATAGAATTAGAATTAATATTACTTATTATTAGTAGTAGTATTTGTATTAGTTATTATTAATAGTATTAGTATTGTTATTATAATTATTGGAGTTAAATTTCCAAGAGGCCAGCAAAAAAAAATTCACCAATTGCAACACCCTGACCCAGGGTAACCCCCCCCCATCAGAAGTTGCAGGTTACACCACGCAATTTTATTAAGTTACACTCCTCATAGCAAAGCTTTAACATTCCTAAAAACTTACGAAACAATTATTAACGTTTACCTCACACTAGAAACCAATGATTCAAACCAAACGATTTCATCTAAACTGTCACTTACAATAATATACGATTCTGAGTTGTAAAAACGACTTAGGTATTTGTACGAACAACCACAGAAAGGGTGAGCGAGAAAGAATTCTGGAAAAACCTCTGCAACTTGCGACATTAGAGTGACCGTAGAAAAATGTTTTAGACCTACGTGAGCATCGTCACTTATCAAGAATGATTTCACGAGAGAATCGCGCAACTCTCGGGTATGTAATAGCGGGATTCATTGCTGGAGTTAAATGACCCTCACCGTTGCCACTGTGAAATAAATGCACCATGATGAGTGAGAATCTTGGGGTTTTCAAATAAGTTTAAAAAAAACCCGGATATTGAGGAAACTGAGGTGTATTGTATGGAACACGTGATGAGGATTTTACTTCTTCGACTGGGTAAAAATTAATTTGAAAATGAAACAAATAAAAAAGTTTTATTAGAATAACTGTTAAAAATGGTTCTTTGTAATTTTTACCCAGCACGCATGCTTATGTAATAATTTTAGGCGAAGTTCAAAAACTTTTAAACAGTTTACCTACTTCAAAATTTGAAAAAAGTTGTGTGTATTTTAAATTTTTAGAATTTACTTCACATATGTATTGTATTTTAAAATATTTATATTGAACATACTCTCTGTCACGTATTTTAACTTTTTCTAGTCATCTTTAAATTGTAAAATAAGATAAAAATCTGAAAGTAATATTTTTCTATATCTAAGGTAGTTTTGTTGATTGGTACATGTTTTTGCCGAAAATAAATAATTCCTATAACTTTATGCACTACTTCCTTTTTTATATATGAAAGCGTTTACTTGTAAATTTTAAGAAAAGGTTTAAAAAACAAATCAAAATATATTTGATACTTAGAATAAAAATCAACAAACTTCTCAAAGGAAATATGTAACAAAATAAATAATTGAAAATTAAAAATTGTGTACAATAACCAGAAAATTCTAAGTAAACATGTAAATTTTAAGAGGAGTTCGAGAAAAAAATTAAAACAGTAAATGGCGTCAGAAATTTGTGATAAGAAGCAACAACCATAGTGTTGATATAAACCATGATTGAGTACGATATTGTCAGGGAAGCAAATAAAATAACAAGAAAAACGTGGATAGATTTCTAATGAATAAAAAATATTAATAAATAAATTCAACATTCAAATAGTTTAAAGAGAGTAATTAAAAAAAGTTGTGAAAAATTGTCAATTACGGTTAAAATAGTTTAATAAAGAATGATTGCTAAATATTATAAGAATGATTGTTTTATAAATTTTTGAAAGTATGGAAGGATATAATTGCAATGCATAATTGGTGTTGATAAAAAAACTGCAGAAAAAATAATTATAGTTTCCAACTAACTTAAGAAAAATTTGCCTTTTTTATGGAAACCACTCTATTACTAATTTAATAGCTTTAATACAATAATATTTATACGTCCTTGGTCCAAGAGTGCTCTTTAATAGGTTTTTAATAGAAGTATTTATATTATCACATTCCAACACGTTCTTATAGAATACGTACAATGAGTTTTAATCATCGTGTAAATTATAAATTCAAAAATTTCGCATTGTAAGGTAACTTATCTTTAATAACTTCCACCTAAAGCGCAGACTCTTTTCATTAAATATTTGCTTTATGGTCAATAAATCTCAAATTACATTCTTCCCTTTGAACTGAGACAATACCATCCTTCACAGGAAAACCTTCAAACACAAAAGCGCAGACCGTGACCTTAACAACTCTTATATACGGCAGATATTGATCGTATACTTCTAACAATAGTGATAATGGGTATAATAAATATCGGCGTGATTCACAAGTTGTAAAGGATGATTACATGTGTTTACAGCTCCTTCATGATGAATATTGGTTAGTATGATATTATTTTTGCATATAAGTTTTCAATAGCTGAACCTCTACTAAATTTTAAAAAAAGATACATTTCTTCAAAGTAACGTCCTTAAGAGAAAATACAATTAGAAAATTCATCGAAATTTAAATACTAATAAATTAAATTTAAATACTAATAAATTAAATTTAAATACTAATAAATTAAATTTAAATAACAATAATTTATTTTGAGTTGCTTTATTTCTTCTAGAAAATATTTAATTTACGATTTTATAAGGATTAAGTTCTTAGGTAAAAAATACGGAATTCCCCTCTCTTAAAATGTGCCCTTTTGAGAAATACATTATGCGCAACACAAAAACTCTTTGCTTATATCTGAAATGATGATAAAAGTTGCAATCACAGCTTTGTAGCAAAATTGTTTCATTGATTAAACTTTAAAAAACCTGCTTTTGGAGATTAAAATAAAAATTTTACTAAGTTCAAGAGAAGATGTACCTAAATCTAAATGAAATATTAATAGATAATATTAAAATTAAATAATATATTAAATGCACTAAAAAGCTATTCATAATATTCTATCGAAAAAATATTTCTTTAAAATTAAGAACTTTATAGAGCATTTATGTATTCCCAGATAAACAGCTCAACTGATTTATTATAACAAATATCATTAGATTAGAAACACAACTTAAAGGTATGTATAAACCTAATTTTTCCAATTATCCTTTTCAAAAGTTGATATTGTAATGGTATTGTTCTATTTTATTTTTAAGTCCTTCAGTTAATTAATTCAGTTGAAGTTTTCACTTATTATTCAAGCATCTTTTAAATGGATGAAGTTTTAAAAGTAATAACAAAAAATATCAAAAATTACGAAGTAGCAAAGAAAATATTAACCATATATTTTTGTAGTAAAAGTTCATTTAAGTACTAGTTTTAATTTAATTAAGTAGTAAGTTATCAGACTTTTTAAAACTCTAATACATTTATTTACATGAAAAAAATTATTTTATAATATATTAATAATTTATTTTAATTTTTTCAGTAAATGTATTTCCTATGTGAATTTGTTAAGCTTTTACATGGATTAAACTGAAAAATCTAATTGAGAAAGGTCATTCATCCTAATGCTGGAAACTTCTTCATTACAAAAGACAGTAAAACCCAAATGCAATTACAGTTAACGTTTATTGTCGTAAAATAAATTCCCCAAAATTACCCCATTATCCTCATTCTTTATCAATTCCGCCTATCCTTATTTCTCTATCACCGCGAAATCATTCCGAAATTCTCCATCGCATTTATTTAATTCCTAAAGAATGCGTTCATCAGGAAGGTACCGGGGAATATATTTGTCCAAACCTTGACCTCGAGGTTACCATGGTGGTAATGGAGCGGTCTCAAAGGAGGCATCGCCTTAGATTTCATTAGGAGTAGGGAAAACCCACGTTTGTTTGCTGGGGACATTGTTGCACTGCCCAATGCGTCTACCAAGTGTGCTAAGTGCATTAATGTCTTGTTGTTTTGTCTTTTACTTCCGTGTGTCTTCTAAAGAGCGGGATAGAGTTGACATTGAAAGATGGTTTTAGTGTCGGCATTCCTTTAAATTGAGATGTTACTTTTGTTGAATTTTATCTTGTCTGGAATAGGAGAGTTGTCATTATCTTTTTTATTCGGTTTTGTTAGACGGTGTTTAAGGAGAGATGAGTTTAAATTATGCATGACTAAAGATGACAATTTTAAATATGTATGTTCTAACGTTTATTTGGGGATGTTTACCTCATTTGGTGACAGTTATTTTGCTTTTGTTTATTTATTTTAATTTTGGAATGATATTTCTACGTAAATAAATATAAATTATAAAGCATTTAAAATTATATTTGGTTATTTATATCATAAACTGCGCAAAAATACATATTTCAAATAATATATTTTAAAATTAATATTGCAAGTACATACTAATTATTAAACATTCATTTAAAGAACAAATCTGAATTATTATAATAAACGTTAAACTATTTAACAAATTCTTAAGTTAAGAAAATTAACGCATTTTCAAAAACTAATCTTTTTCCATACTATCCAGAATATCTTTTTAAAATGTAAAAATAAAATATTTATACTATACTTACTATTGGAGCCTGAATAAGAAGTATACAAACTTAATAAATATTTATGACATGAATTAGTAACTGAAGCAATCAAGGAATAAACACCGGAGTCAATTTATATAACCCTACATGAAATAAGGTATAAGTGTATTAAATTACACATATAAATATATGTCTATTTATAGCACTAAAGTAAGGATATAAAAGTGTTTCACATTATTTGAAGTTAGACAAAAACCGCCTCTCAACTTCCTTCAATGATTTCATGAAACCATCAGAATGCAGAATGTGTCTGAATATAGGATGCAGAAAAATTTTAAGCGTAAATATCAAGCAAATATTCTCAAGCAGTAATCATAACTTTTGTGGTTACATTCTTCTATGGAAAAACCATGAATACACGGGGATGACATTTTGTGAAGAACTTGACATTTTTTAAGCAAGCATCTTGTCTTTAATATTAACAATATCTACTTTAGGGAAAAAACAGAATCTTGTGGTTAATTTGACATTTAATCTCGGTTTTCTATGGATTCCGTAACATTCAATTTTCCCTGAAATTCAGAATATATTTATGTGAAAATTTGTAAAAATGATTAAAATAGAGATTGTCCTAAATTGTAATTACATTGATGGTTTTATAATTTGATCTAGTATGTAACTATATTAACTTGAGTTTTAATTCCTAAAAAATGCAGACTAAGTACTTTTTTTATTCTTTATAATTTTTTTATAAATGTAAAATAAACAATTTTAAAACATTTTGTGAAGTATGAAATAGAAATAACTGAATACATTGCAGCTGCTTTTATACAAAATAAGTTATGAATGCGGATCTAGTTTCTGAAGCTGAATTTTTTATCTTGTCCTATTCTTATTTTGCAGGTTTCGAGCCAAACGGACATGCTATGGATGACTGGGTGCATAAATACACGTTTGTAATCTCGAAGATTTTGATGCATTAATAGTTTTTATATTTTAAAATAAAAAAAAGGATGACGATGCTGACTGATTCATTTATATTGCATGACATTTTTATTCAAATGTATCGCGAAGAGTCACATTAAATATTTATTTCCTGAAAAATACCCATATTAAGGAAATTTGAAAACTGTGCAATAGAATCGACCTTTCTGGTCTAAATATCTGAAGACGATTCGGTTGATTGACGTATAGGTAAAAAATTTTATATTGTATTGTAGTCTATCTCTTAATGAAAAAACAATTGCTTCAAATGAAATTTTCCCCCAAATTATAGTAATACTAATACCTTCTGGGATATGCATGGGTTTTTATATTATGTAAATGTGTTATTTAAGAACGAGGTTACTTCTGAATGACATTGTTTTACATGCTAGCAACTTGTGGACAATTTCGTCTCCAAGGTAAAAAAAAAGAATATCAAGAGAATCCTTGCTGAAATTTACATAGCATGATACTTGAAGGATAAACCGAAGTCCACTTTTTATAACCAAACTCGGAAAAACCAAGATATATGGATATAATTTGTACCAACACAAGCATAGACAGAACATTTCATGGCGTAAAATTCGACATTGTTTTCTATTCCTGAACCAAAACAAATACAAAGCTTCGTAAAAACTACAAAGAGATCACTGATATTGGTTGTTGAGAGGAATTCTGTTTGGTTTATTTATGGCTTCATTATCACCGAAAATTCTTTTGTTTCTATGACTGTTTCCACAGATTCTCTGAAACCAGGTTGTTACACAAGATACACCAATGTCATTGCAGTCTTGTTTTAACTTATAAGAATTCATAAAATCTTCTGTAAAATAATTATGACTTAAAAACTGAGTTTATCTTTTAAAAATCTAGTTTGTGGTTCTAAATTTAAAAACTTATTTCAATACTGTTCATTAAATTTTATATAAAAACCTTATGTTACTAAAACTTATCTTTAATAAGCTTCATATATACCAAGTAAAACGTAAAACAAATATAGAAAGAAAGAAATCTTTAAGATATTTACGTTTATTATTACAAATTTAAATACATTTATTAATATGTAATTTTAACGAAATATATTTTTAAACAGTATTACTTTCTTTTAAATAGTTTTAGTGAGAAAATAAACCATAAATCTTCATTTGAATATTCCACATTTTAAATACCTTTTGATGGGAAAATAATAAAAACCTTTTGATCCAAAAGTATTTTTAAAATTAATGCATTAGTTACAAATTATTTTACACTTAAACACATTAGTTAAATTTACTTAAAGTTATAATTCGAAAAGAAAAAAGTGGATTTTACTTGAAAAAGAGCATTATTTGGTGTAGAAGAGAGTGACATTGTGACACTTTTGATTAAATTATTTTTCTATTATTTATACAAAAATATTTTATCAAACACATCTAGCATATTAAATATACTGCTTTGAGGACCAAAAAAAAGTTTCACCAATTATATCGACTCTTTCAATAATAGCATAAAAAGTATAAATATTATTTTGAAAAATAAAGAGTAACACCAACTATTGAAAAAGCTATGTTTAATAATCTTAAATTGGGCATCGAACATATTTTACATTCAAAATGGTTCACTGATCTCCTCATTTTTGTTATGACATTTTCCCACAAATTTCTATATTATAATACCATAAATTCTTAAATTATTCAATATTTTTATTGAATAATATATTTTTTTACTCGTTAGGTGTTTGTGGTACCTTAGAACATGTCCCAAGGTACCCCCCTGAGTTTTCCAAGGTGCCCCACTTGACGCTTTGAATAGTAAACTTAATTATTCTTTTAGGTTTAGCCTCATTTGTAAAATATTAACTAATACACGTATTTTAATCTCAACATAATATTAACATAAATGTACTTCTTTTTATTAAAAATTGTTTTTCAAACTAAAATGATTGTAACTTTTTACCATATAAAACAAGAAAAAAAGAAAAGCCCACACAAAAAAGCCACGTTGAAGGGTAGATTTTGGTTTAATTTATTGTACCTTTAAGCACGATATCATAACTAGAAAATTGCATCTAAGAAGTGAGGTGTTTTAAGGTGGGCCATATCCCAAGGTGCTCCAATCTATCTTATTATAGCTAATGTTTCTCTTTTATCTAATAAATCATATTAATTTGAAAGAAACGTTTTAAATTTTTTACATTTTTAAAACTATAAATTAAAAACATTTAATATGTAATTACAATTATTAAAAACATATTAAAAAGAAAAGTCAAATGCATAGTCATTTAGCTTCTACATAAGTTCAACTTATCCTCATTCTTATGCAAAAAATTATGGAAGAAATTTCACAATATTAAGTGTGGAAAATTCGAACATAACCTTTTGCTACAACGTCGAAAAAAAAACCTACTTTTTTTTTCAGAATAATTTCACAAAATGACAAAACTGGACAAGGACGGAATGAATGTGATACAGTTTCCAAATGAAAGTGTCCTGCTCCAATCACACTTTCATCTGGAGGACTCCATTGACCTTTCCCAGTGGTTTACCGATATCGATCAGTTAGTTTCATTTGGAGCATTTCCACCTGAATAAAAAAAGTCATAATCACCGCTTGACCTTGTAACAGTTTTCTTCATTAATAATTTTTATGATGTAAGATAACTACGTACTCGTTATGACTCAGGTTCATTAAGACCAAGATCGTTAAGAATGCAAATTTGAGGATTGGTTTGTGAGACACACGTGTTTAGTTAGGTGAATTTGATCTTATGGGTTTTACGATCATTCTAGTTGTATCTGAATTCTTAAATTTACTAAGTTATAATTTAGAAAGAAAAAAAAAAGGAAAGTGCATTTTACATAACTAAGAATTTACAGGTTGCAGTAATCATGAATTCATTACTGATATAGATATGTATTGTTAAGAATTACTTCCAATTTTCTATTTTTAATACAATTTTAAGGGAATCTGTGTAAAATTTGTCAGTTTTAATACATTACACATCAAGTGAATAAAAAGAATCTCTTATCTCCTAATTAACTCATAGGAAAAATATTTAAATTTTTCTCACATAACAAATATTGCAAAATATTACCATCTTAAATATTTACTGATTGATTTTCTTAATTAAAGAAAGTTCTAATTTTATTGCTAATAAGGTTCATAAGAATATTAACATTTTATTATCTTTTTCATTAATTAAAAATAGATGAGAATATATTCTGAACAAATGTCTGCTTTTTCTCTAATTATAAAATCACAACCTCATGCTCAGTTGATTTTAAAACCAAGTTCAAAAGTGTTTAAAAGACTGTTTGATATTTTTTAAGTTTCATAATTTGGTTGCTGGAAGGACTTAAAATGAACCATTATACTAAATGACTCCGATAAATGTGGAAAAAAGTTCTGTAAAGGCTGGTAAGGTGAAAGTATAGGCCTAACTTAACACCAAAGAAACAATTCTCCTTTAGACCTGATACTTTCGATAACAGTGATCTTACATTGAAGTTAAAAGTTTCAGATGTATTATTCTGTTTTACTTAAAATGTAAAAAATGGATACATTTTCAATTTACGTAACTTTGTATCATCACATCGGCCATTCGTTTTGTTAATGCTGGAAGCGGGAGAGTCAGGGAAAAATTCTCCAGAGGGGAAAAATAAGATCTCGTAATAAGAAAATAAGGTAATACATTCAGATACGCAAGAATATGGAATGTGTGCATAACTTCACGAAACCCTAATAATTCTCCGTCATCTAAATGACCGTTCTTTGAACCAAGATTTCAGCCACTTTCACAACAGCAGCAAGAACTATCTCTCCAATCTTAAACCCAACAGCAACCCATTGAAAACTACCTGCATGTCCACATGCGGTTTAACATTACTATCACTTTCCAACCCTGCGGTTTCATCAAGCGAAAGCTCAACCTCTGACATTGAAAAAAAAATGCCCCAATCAAACGGCTCTCCCCACCAGGATGAGGTGGAATTTCCCGAATAGTTTCCCCTCAAGAAAGGGAAGGCTAGTAGTCGGTGTGACGTCACGTGTCCGTTCCTTCTATATAAAACCTGACGGCCAGCGGTCCGATTTCACTTTCTGTGGTCTTTTTTGCCAAGTGTTGTGTGTGAGCAACTCGAAGTGGGTTGCCGATAGTGACGTTCGAGGGTGAACCGGCCTATCAAAAGAGCAGGCCTTCATCCGGTCCGACCAGTCAAGCTGTGCTAAAAGGGAGAATACTTTTTACAGAAGCCGAAGAGAACGTTCGATTTCACTGAAAGAGAGGACTTCCGTAAAAGAGTTGATCTGGGGAACTTTCACTTTGAGAGAGAGGATTTGCAGGTAAGGCTCTACTTCAATATCTAATGCTCTTTTCTCACTTAAGAAAATGTGCTGTTTTGAATGTCTTGGTTCTGTTCGACTGTGATGTTACTTAGAGTAGTTTTATTGGAATGAAAAGTTGCTCAGTTTTGTAAGTTATGGTGCACTTGAGAAATTTGTGTAAACCTTAGAACTTTTACACTATTTGGAATTAATTTAGGAATTTTGCTTGGATCTTTCCTTAAAGTTTTATTATTGTTATGATAATTGTTTAGAGAAAATTGTTGAGACAAAATTTTTTTAAATACTAAAATTTTACTGTAATTAGAGACCAATTGTTTTTTTTATAGATTTTACAGTACTTTGATAAAATTAAAGACTTGGTTTGTACTAATAACGACCTACTGTTTTTAAAAAGTTGTAATTTTATTGGAGCAAGTTTTCTTCAACTTCATTTAAGCTTAAATATATGTATTAATAATTTATTTATTGAAAACATACCCATAGTATTCCTATATTTGTAACCATTATAAGTGACAGTTCCTAATTAATTACTGACTAAGTAATTACTTTTTTTCCTTTATGATTCAACTTTTCAAAATTTGTTTTAAAATTTAACTTAAATTTAATTAAAATGTGAATAGTTGTTGGTTCAGAGTAAATGTTTGAGTTCATTTATTTACATTAAACGCGAAAACATTTATAAATCATTTTAAACATTTAAGCATAAAATAATTTCATAAATTGATTCATTTATATAATGGATGCATTCAATTTATCTTTATGAACTGTATACATTTTGCAATTTATAATTTTTTAATTTGTATAGTTTAAAAACTTTGAACACTCAAACTAAAATATTATTCCCAAAACAGTAATTTTGAGGGTGGTTTGATTTGCGTATAAATTTTATTTGAGGAGCAAGAATATGCTAAATTCATGCCACATTTAACATAATTTGATTTATTGATATAATGTGCCTAATTGCAATTTCTTTAAAATTTAGTATTAGGTTACACATATTTGTGATAAAATTATATGGATAAATAAAACAAAACAGCAAATGCAATATATTGATTAATTTGATTTTGAATGAACATTTAGATTTTTTTATAGTTTTCATATCGTTTTGTGTGATGGGTGTTTAAAATTAGAAACTTTAAATTTCCGTCAAAAGTGTGGTAGAACATAAATATACTGATTAGAATGATTCAAGCTGCTTTATTTTCTTTTTATCTATTTAAACTTGATGTAAAAAATTAAGTGTATTCAATCTCCTTTTCCTCTTAATAATCAAAACAAGATTTAAACCACTAAAAAGTACCCTAATTTCTCTTTCACCCAGCGAACTATATATAAAGGACACACCAAATACATACACATCCCTATTCAATTTATCCAATACCTCGATCACTTCATATCCACTCATTAACCCGATGACTGGATCCATTTTGCCTAAATCATCTTTTATAAACATTCTTGATTAATACCCCACTCTTCCCTCTCCAAAAAGATTAATAACCAAGCCCGCGGCCAAGCAAAAGCACCAACCTCCGTCAAAAAAATAATAATAAAAAGTAATAACGATATAACGATAATAACAACAACGGCGCGAAATTAATCGACTCTCTTCCTCGGCGGCATCTTCAGCTCGCGTAGTTCGCTTTGCCTGCGTAACCTTGCGGACGGAGAGTCCCTGCGGCTCTTTGCCGCATTAACCCAGTTATACCCGGGAGCCCGGCGGGAAAAGGAGTTTTACAGAGAGGAGCTTTCGCTTTCGTTGGTGCCCAGCGGGAGGGAATAAGGTTGCGTAAGACGGGAGTCGAAGGAAAGGGTGGGAAATACGGAGTGGGTTAGGGTATTTGAATGTTAGTTTTATGTGATCAGTTATGAGAGTTAATTGATTTTGTTTTTAAGTAGAAACACATCAATATATGGAATTTAGTAAATTTTGAAATTTGTAAAGTTTTACAGGATTATAGTCTGTTTGATTGGAACGTAGAAAAAATATCGTTATAAATAGGTTATCGTTAGAGACAGTATCCTTACACACATGTTTTACTTATGAATTTAAAATTACGTGAATATTATTTCATTTTCGAAAGAGGAACTAATTATGAATATAAAAAGGGCGATTTTATAACGAACTTACGTTTAGTTTCTTCAAGCTAAATAAGTATGGATGATTTTTGTTCTGGAAAAAATGAAGACTTTTATAACATTGGAACAGAACATAGTGCACTTATGTTGATTTTTATGCTGTTCGGGATTTCTGTCTCCCACCATTTGATATAATTATATTTTTAATGCATGCGTTGAACGTAACAAAAATTTTAATGAAAAAGAAAAAAAGTTCATAAAATCTTAAGAAAAATTAAGACAATATAAAAATTGATATTTCCATATTTAAGCTTTTTTTTACCGTGATTGCATTATAACATTTATCAAAGATTATTTTATAAAGCACGTCAAAGAAGTATTTTACTTTGAAAGAACGTAGTTTATTGATTCAGCAAAACAATTCGCGACACAATACCAGAGACAAAGTAATTACTCCCAACTTAATATATTTATCTAATAATTTTAAAGTAACTTAATATTTTAAGACTTTAACTCAAAAGCCTGAGTTAAACAAAGTTTGAACGCTCAATTAGAAGAAAAAAATCTCTCATAGTTCAACCAAGAACATTTAATGAAAACAATCTTTAGAAACATTACTAAATAACACCAAAAATATGACCTGATAAAGGAATAAAATCATAAATCATTTCTTCATTTCAAAGTATTACATCAATAAAAAACATCCATTAATTTATAACACACCGCATTGCTTTAAAAGCAAAAAAATAAATCCTATTATTCCCCCCAAACCATCCCTCCAACAGGCACTACCCTATAAAATAGCTTATCCTTCTCTTCCCGCCCTCCACTTTCCTGCTTTAATGCCTGTTTTTCTCGAAAGCCTAATGGTTCTTTTATACACGATTGTTTTCTTTCTCGAAAGCTAACCATCAGAGGTCGCATGACCTAGCCCCAAAGGGTTACGGTACTTTCTCTTCTTGTTGGACACTTCCTGGGTCCTTTCGTGCTATTAACGAGGCTTTTTTAAAAAAAATCCCACATTCCTTTTGATTTTCTTCTATTATAAGCACCTGCAAGGACTTGATTTTTAGTGTTGTTGAAGGATATAGTTAAGGGAATTCAATTTTATGATTGATAGCGTTTTGGAAGGTTTTTTTTTACGTTTTTTATGGTTTGCTGTTCTAAAGTGTAACTAAAATAAAAGGTAGGTTAGTTTTGGCCGTTGCAAAGGTATTGTCTAGGTATCAATTTAGAAACTGTAAATCATTATTAAATACAATCAAACTTCACGTAAACCTTCTTAAAATATATTTTTTTGAAACGTTTGTCTTTAATGAATAGTCTGTTTTGCTTCGAATGTTGTATGAAATGGGAACGAAAGCTTTTTAGTAACTTATTCCGTTTTAGGTAAAAAAATATCACTCTCCTGTAAATACGATAGTAAGGATTTAAAGGCAAAAAACCTCTCATATTTGCTTCTTTTATCTTGCGCGATAAGTTTTACTCTAACAGCTGTATCATCTACATTTGGTCAATAAGTGTCGGCCATTCTAACTATCCTCTTTCGAGCATTGGAAGCTATTAACTGCCGCATGACCAAAAGATAAGACAAAATAACTACAAATCAACTCCAACTGATAAAAAAAATAGTACTAATAAGGTATCTCGGCTGAAAGGGTGACTGACTGACGTCTCAGAAGCGAAAACCATTTCCCAACAACCAATCAAGAAGCCAATTTTCAGGATGTAAATAGCAAGAAAACTTCTTTAAAAGGACATTCTTAAAAGATCGATAGGTAGCACACCAAGCAACACGACTCGAATTTTAATCACTTCGGGGCCATTGTGTTGGTCGACCCATTAACCCTTGCTCAGCTCACTGTCTCATCCAGCACCAATGATCCGTCTTTTGACGTCACTTTCGCTTTC
The DNA here is from genome assembly GCA_963680715.1 of Tetragnatha montana. Classification (NCBI taxonomy): domain Eukaryota; kingdom Metazoa; phylum Arthropoda; class Arachnida; order Araneae; family Tetragnathidae; genus Tetragnatha; species Tetragnatha montana. The sequence goes on from OY796675.1 coordinate 22,081,921, forward strand.
CAACCTACGAATTCACGTATTGCCCTTTGCGAAACCGTAGCTATTGCTAACCTCAACAGGGTGGCATGATGTTTATCCGTATGCCACATTTGGTCTTCGGAATCGGAAACATGTGTGTGGGAAAGAGGAACTACGTTGTTTTTTTATATGTGTGAGTGGGTAATAAATTCGGTTTCTAGAACTACGTTGCTTTTCCCGTTATCGAATCGTATGGGTGTTAACTATCACGAAGATTGAATTCTAGGAAACTTTTTACTGCTTGGTGCTATGGGCATCATCATTTCGAGTTGGGTTTTCTTGGAACGTGAGGTGAAAGTAGTTTTGGGTTGCCCTTAGACACCTTCAGAATGGTAAAATTGCAGTTCAGGTTCATTAATATTAGTTGCTGGTAGCAAAAAGACAACTTAACTTAAACAATGTCCCAGCTTTCAAGGATTAAGAGTAAAGAAAGAAGCATAACTCGTATGGTAATGCAAAATTTAATGGTAAAACGACTAAGACAAATGAGAAGGACTAGTTAGTTTAAGTTTCGCATTTCATATTAAGTACAAAACGTTTTCTGGAAGAATGGTAATCCCTTAATGAAGTAATTTATAATTAGGACTGTTTCTTAACAAGCTTTTGTTGAGTAATTGTGATTCATATGGTGAGAGTAGTTAATTAAATAGTACACTTGCTTTATGTTAAAAACAGTGTTTGTTTACATTATTTTGATAAAGGATTATGTAAGGCAAAGTGATAGATACATTTAATAAGTTAAAATAAACAAAGATTTAAAAAATACCATTTAAAAAGATAATTTTTATTTGTCTTGAATACCTGCTCGTATATTTTTAAAATAAGTATTCACGGTATTGTTATTTATTTCTAAAGTTACGATATGTTCTTAGTTTTTTTTCCATTAAAATGACTTTATTTATTTTATAAATAGAAGTATCTAAATCATAAGGTAAACAAAATGGAATTATTAGTACACAGTAAATTTATGTTTGATAGCATGTTCATTCTGTTAAAGTTAACTAAAGTAACTTAATTTAGTGCCCCTCTTTATTTCATTGAGGCTTGTTCATAAACTATTTGTTATCATTTATTCTGATTATGTTTATTTTTTTCGCATCCTTCAAAATGCATATTGGGTGATAATACTACTTTTTAACACCCCTTTTCCCTTTTAAGCGAAAATAACAAATTTTCGATTGGTTTCTAACACTTTTATAAGACAGATATATTTGAATACACCACGTTTGATACAAAACACCTGCAACCCACTTTCCATAATTTTACACTCTTTCCACGCAATAAAACAGAAACAACGAAATTTAAACGTGGTTGAAAAGCTACACAGGCCATAAAAAATAAATCACAACCACACATCATACTCCCTATTAGCCAAAAGAAAACTCTTGCACCATTTAATCAGCTCATTTTCCTTCTCAACGCTGCTTTTATCAAACCGCATAGAGTAAAAAAAAATTTCACACCACGCAGCAACCATTGAAAAACCAATAAAACGCACCCATACCCGCAAAAAAAAAATCGACTCTTCCAATCAGTGGGTGCTAACCAATGACTCACACAAAAAACAATCGCTACATCCTAAAAAAACGTTACTCACCACCTCCCACTACCCATCCCCTTCACTCTCCACCTCCAACGAAGCGAAATAAAACAATGAACGCTTCCAATTCGGCATTTAGCATCACAATAAAAGAGAGAGAGAGAGATTTGAAGGAAGGGCTGGGCTGGGCCGCAGTGGGCGATCAAGGTTAACGCTGACGCAAGGTGGTAACCTCTATCCGGGGGTGGCCCTGTGTAGGTGAATGTCACTACTGGAGGTGCTGCGGCTTGTCTCTCTGCAGTCTCATTAGCCTAACGAGCGGTCTCTTGCTGCTTTTTGATTGAACCTTCTATGGAAGTGGAATCTAAGTGGGGGGATTTTATCGGATCGTTAGGTAAGCTGTGGGATAGAATGATAAACAATAATGGGTTGAAGAAAATTGTAGTGGGAATTTTTAGTGCAGTTAATACTTTTTGGTTTTGAGGGCAGAAATTAGTTACATCTATTTTAATTTGATTATCTATCTCATGCTGTCTAATGACTTAGTAGTAAAGAACTCCCTGTGTTATGTATCACATGCAGAGGTTATGTCCGCAGATTTAGTAAATATGAAAGTCGATGTTAATATCAAAATATTCTCTTTTAGAAACTCACTTTAATTATATTGAAACTTAATGCAAAAAACTTCAAGGTACTTACAATTATAAAATTTTTCTTCATTTAGATCAATTTAACTAATAATTTATTTCACGTTAACTAGTTTTGATTTCCTATTGTAGAAAAATTCTTGAATTTGTGGTTTTTATCAATTTTAAATACTTATAGGGGCACACAAACTTGTCTTTATTTACATTACCTTTAAAATAGTTTTCAAAGTTAGCTGAATTAAATAAGTATTAAAACAATCTTTAAAAATTAGTACGTTTTATTGACATTACTAAGATTATTTTAGTAAGGTATGATGTTTTACTATATAAAATATTCTTTTAGTAAATAAAAATAACAGAATATTTTTATACACTTCCATAGTAAACAAATAAATTTTATGGAAACATTATAACTATAATTAAAATAAATAAAAAAATACATGAAAATATTAGACTATTACCAAGTAATTTAAATTTCTCACTTAAATTTCTAACTTTCCGTTTTAAGTCCCCCCCCCCTTTCATTACAATACGTTATTCATTCTGAAACGTCCTAGTCGATTTGTTAAACAAAAGAGAACAATAAAAGAAAAGTATGTATAACAAACCATATTAGCCGCACATTAACCGTTTAATAGCCACAGGGTTCAACGCTTTCGAAACTAAGTCAATTTTGGGAGAACACAAGGACTGGTCAAGATAAGAATTCACCTGGTCAATGCCACTTGGCCCTTAATGATATCAAGGACTCCGTGGAGTTTCTCCACGCCACGCCGGAATGAACTGTCCGAAGGTCAAATGAGTTTAATATAGATCAAACCATCACCTGCTTCGGACAAAGCCACGAAACAAAAAGTCGGAACTCAAATCATAAGGAACTTAATTACTTATCTGGTTCTCAAGCTATTTGAAGAGAGTGAAAGTGGCACACTTTCTCCTCTGTAATCACTTTCTTTTCCGAATCTTGAAATATTCACACGCTCATTTGATGCAGACTCAAATTGATGATAATTCTAATTCAGAATAATTCGGAATTTTGTATAATTATTTGTGTCATAACATTAGCAATTTATTTTTAAGGGCTATCTCTTTATTATGAAAATTATTGAATCATTATTGAAAATTTTGAATTTTTATAAAACTGAATTTTTATACTTCTATACTACATAATTTATAAGAAAAAATCCGATTATTGAATGCACGCACTTTCAAGTTTGTAAAAAGTAGATAATTACACTCGAAAAAATACTTAAAAACTTAATCTTAGTAATGAAGATAGTCCTTTGTTAAAAAGGACTCCTTTAAATCAAATTATTTGAGTATCTCTCTCTTTACAATGTGTAGAATATTTTGCAAGATACATTCTACACATCATTATTTTAACAATAATAATAATAATAATAATAATAATAATAATAATAATAATAATAATAATATCATTGAATTGAAAATCCATTTTCCAACCATCAATTCTTCAATAACTTTTCAATTTGATTACACTATAGGTTAATAGAGTTTATAATGTATTTGGATTGATAAATAAATGCTTGAATTGTCTTTTAACAGGAAATGGCTGAGTTACCTGAAGATAAAATTCCCCTTGTAGGATATAACGTTGTGGTAACAGGACAATAGCTCCATTAATTAATCCTATCTGTTTACATAAAAAAATATTATAATAACTCCTTCCTTCCTTAGAGAGTATACACAAGGTATAATTAATCTTAATCTGTATCGACCACTTCCAAAAAAACAACGCTTACCCCCATATAGGCTAATGAGAACTTTCAAAGATGATAAGCATTAAACGTTCACTCTGAATTGAACTAATTAGTAACACAAACTAGAAATAGTATAGGTACATCAATAACAATCTGCGGATCATTATACATCAAAGCTGTGATCGCATTTCTGACACGAGAGTGATTCGTTGGGAAAACCCTGTCAGAAAAAGTGCCCTGGCGCCTCCATGGGAAGGGCACACCCAAAATCAGCGTGGGGTGAGAGCTCGTTTTTTGTAGGCTGCCGGTTTCACTTTTTCATATCTCATTTTAATACGGAGGAGAATAAAAAAAAATATGGCGGATCTGTGCGGGTTGAATGCGGATCGGGTGATCGTGTTTTCGACCTCTTCTGGTCATTTATCGATGATAAGGCGGTTTTTTTCTTTTGTTTACTGATGCCAAAGGCGGTGCGTGTGTTTGAGAGAGGTATTTTTACTGTCTACTTTGTCTGCGGGAAGTCTCGGGCTTTATTTATGGTGAGATGGGAAGCAGAAATAAAGGTGCAGGTGGCTTTTATCTCTGAAGTTATCAGAGAGAGTGGGTCGGTATCTTGTCCTTAACATTGGAATAGAATGTGTAATGAGGGGGGCACTCGTGAAAGGAGCATTTGTTTTATTTTATTGCACTTTTTGAAGACACAAAATGATACGCTTGACAGTTGGTGTAAAAATTGCAAAATAAATGTAAGTGTTTAATCACCTGAAGGCTTCACACAGCGTTTACTATATTTAGAGTTTTTCCATGATAACACGTTATATTTACCTCAATAAGGAATATGCTTTGAATTTTTTTAAAATTTTATATATAATTAAGAAATAAAATTAATTTGTAACAAATTCTACAAAATATCAAAAATACTATTCCCTTTAAATTTGTACGAATTTTATTTTTTAATAGGTGAATGAGTTTTTAATATCATAACGTAGAACAAGGAAATTTAATTTTTTAATTTTAAATATTTATTTTATGTTATTTAAAATTTCTATCATTTCAGCAGCTTAGAGATAACCTTGCAATTGAAAGAAGTATGAGAGCTTTGCAAAAGTGAAATTAAACTTCCCCCCCCCCTTTTAATATGTCATCCAATCGAAAATAATCATTTACTGTATTTAAATAATCCAGTTTTGATACATAAAAAACAAAAGAAAAAGCTAACTTAATTTTATGCTCCTAAACAGTCATTACTTAAACACTATAATTTTCTCAACACTATTAAACACTCCACACCCGCTCGTATACAAAAAGATAATCACAGACCATTCCTCCCACGCGGATGGTCCGCAAACTATCCCATGATGCAAACTCCACGTTTATCAATTGATCAAATAATCGAGAGAAAGAGAGAGAGAGAGAGAGCGAAATAAAAAAAAAGCGAAGACAAGCGACTCCGATAGAGAAAAAGAAGACATTAAAAAACCCGTTCTCAGAGTCAAGCAGCACACGACAACCGGCGGAAATTAATTTTAACCACAACTTCCCGATAGAGGAAGTTCTCGGCAGCATCTGACACATTTAGGGGCAGCAAAATCGCCACCTGACCCAAATCCAGGGAGGATCGGGTAACAACACAAAGAAATCTCGCCAAGAGAGCCTTTGCCCTGCCTTCCCGAGGGAGAAATAAAGCACCACCGAGACCAAAATATTTGACCCGCTCTCTCTCTTGGCCGTTAAACGGTAGGATGGGTTTTCCTAACGGAGTCCCGGCGATTACTTTTATGGCTTAATGTATGCGAAGAAGTTCGTACGCTTGTAGTTTTGCCATAAAAGTGGTTTATGGTGCACACCGCCGCTTTAAATAGATGTTGATGAGATGGTGGTTTATGGTTTTTATGAGAAGAAAATGGGTAATGGTAGCTGAGAGGCTTTACGAAGAAGGGGTAATTTGATGGGAATAAAAGGACCATGAAAATAACTTTGAAGTTTTTAGGGTTAAACATGGTTTATAAATTTGTATTGTTGAGGTAAAGTGTGCTTACACAGGAAGTTAAAGTTTTTAGGGGATTTATTCCCTAAATTCATGTACGTTTTTTTCCCTTCCGCTTTAATTTGTTGCTAGATTCGAGAAAAAATCAAGTCAAACATTAAATTTCTGAGAAATCGTAGAAATAAATTTTTAAGGCAAGATTTGTGAGAAAAAAAACGGCATTTGGGTATCCATTGTTTTTCTACTCAGCTGACTGTGACTTTCAAGTCACACGTTCTGTAACAGTTCAGCTCATGGCCTCAGCCAGTGAGGCAAGTTATACTGGAGTTTGAAGGTCCAACGACCTAGGTACTCCCTCAAAAATCCCCCTTGATTTTTTGTTTTTCTACTATACTAATATAATTATAATCATATTTGAACATGCTTTTAAGATATATGAACTAATTTAATAATATAAAAGTTTATATCATAACACAGTTAATTTTCGTAAAATATCAAATATTAATAATATATTAAGTATCATGTATGGTGTATAATATATCGCTACCTCAAAGCAACAGTGAGACATCTTCTATGGCATGTCCATGGAAGATGTCCCACTGTTGCTCTGAGGTATCGATATATTAAATATTATGTATTGTGTATGATATGTATTAAATATTATGTATTGTGTATGATATGTATTAAATATCATGTATAATACTAAATATTAAATACATAATGATAAAAATTGCATTGGACAACTTAATATTCTTACTTAAAAAGAGGAATTAAAGATATTACTTACATTATAATATTGTTATGTTGCCCTACGTAAAGGTCAAGCAGCGCACCTATAATCGTTCTAGTTGAAATTTGGGATTAGTTCTATTTCTTCAGAACTGATATTTTTAAAAAAGATACTTCAACCTGAAATTAAAAGAGAAATTTTAATGTATATCTTATTTGTTTAAAAACATTTATATTATTTAAATTATTATAACTTTTGAACAACTTTTAAAATTACTATCAAATTTCATTGGAGATCCCTCCATAAATTCACATATAAGTGATGATAACTTAAATTAAGTAATTTTAACTTTTAAAAAATAAAATTTAAAAATCCTGGTAACCTATCTCATGCTATCTGGCAAAATAATACATTTTACTAGATAGACAAAGGTTTTTCAATGTTTTGGGTGATAACTTTAAGAATTACTCTAAAACTCTTACTGATAAATACATACTCAATCTTCTCATATCTTAAGTAAGCATAATCTGAGAGTAGTTACAAGAGAAAAATGATTCTTAACAATAATGGAGTGAAGAAACAAGTTTTAGAGTAACTGCTGTTATGATATCAATCATTACATACAGGTTTCAACTAGGTTAAGAATTCTCAATCCATGATGAAATTTCTAAGTTTATAAAACTTATTTAAGTTCAAGGCTGACTATTTTTTAAAGCTGATAAATTTTAATGTTTATTTATGATGTGCATTACATAAGTAGTAAAACCTAAAATGAATTTTTCTTAATGAATCTATCGTTGAATTTCTTTTTATTGGTAGTTTTTCTTTGTTCCCATGAAATTTTTAAACTTACAAATAAAACCTCTAGTTGTTGATATTAATTTCTACCACAAATTTGTTATGCATAGTGAAAAATAAATTTAATTCTAAAAATCTTAGGAGTGCTATTTATTTTTCCATGTTTAATTTTAAAATAATTCTTCACATTATTTTTGATCAATCTATAGAAGTTAGTTATGGTATATTATTTCATAGCTATGTAGGGGGTGTTAGGGGGTGTATAATTACTATTTAAGGAACTATTATTTCCATCTGATACGCCTGGTTTTAATTAAATAAAACACGATTTTTGTTATATTCGTCAATATTAAATATTGAAGATAATTTGAAGTAGCTGCGTGTATTAGTAATTAAGTAATTACTCTGTCAAAATTAAAAAATTAACTTATGAATTCTTTCTGTTTCAGACATAGAATATATTTATTGGAAAACTTAAGATGAAGGAGAGAGGACCTTGGAGGCTTTGGATACTTTCGCTACTAGTAGTTGGTAAGTTACATTTTGAAAAAAATTATTGAAGAAAAATTTTTGATGATAGCAGGTCTACATAGTTATTACATTTTGTAAATAATTTAAATAATATTGAAAGTTCTTTTATGCTTCTTGAGTGACAGTTTTCCAGTTGTAGGTAAAAAAAAGTATGAATTGTGGTCTTAGCAAAGCTTCAAATGTCTGCATTCGGTTACAATACATCTAACTTTTATTTAAGCGTTTATGGTTAAAAAATAATTCCTACTAACAAACAATACATTGAGACGGTATTAAATTGCTGATATAATATCGGTTGGATATCAGAGAAATGTCAGTTAATTTACTGTGCGACTAGAGGCACCTTTTTAACTGCCAAGATAGGTTACAAAATACAGAATAAAAATAAAGATACTCCACTTTTAAAATTGTTTTAATTTTACTTCAAATACTTTTAAGTAGTATAACTCTTTCTAATTAAAAATTATATGGAATTTAAGTGTTTTTTCGTGTTTTTCACTCTTTGATTTGAGCAAAAACATTTGTCTTTTAAACTAAAAGATATCTAAAATCGTATAAATAGCCTTTTCCTTGGAAATTCCCGCTTGCTCGTAAAATTCTCAATACTGCTACTTGATAAACCATATACGTACTGAAATTTACTCATAAAAACAAACGGCTGAAAAACAATATGGATTCTCACACAAATCAAACAAAAGCAGCGCGTATCTCAGTTGTCAAAAGCATTGTTGGATGATAGTAAAAACCGCCGTAATTGCTGGCAATGAGGCATACAAATCCAACCGGCTGGGTTCACACAATCGCTTTTTTACGATGGTATCAGTTAACAAGATACTACTGTTGGTCAGACCTTCGTTTGTTCGAGACGCCTTGTAATCTGCGAGATAACATTAGAAACGGCGGCTTTTCCCACTTGGTTTCTTTTTATTATTTCGTCCTTTTTCTTGAGACGCTAATGTTTCCTTGAATGAAAAAGTTTTACGCTTCGTAATGATGGAGAGTGCGATTGTGTTGGTTTTCCAGTCTAAACGGTGTGTTTTAGATGGTGATAAAAGAGATGAGTGTAAGTCTCGCGCTTTAGATGTAGTGCATTGTCGTATCTAAATCTTTTTTATGAGATAATTATGACAAGGTGAAACAATCACGGAATCATTTTTCGATGTTTGATGATTTAATACAGTATTTATAAACGAGCAACTGTCAAAAAATGTAACTTGTATTATCCTGTGCACGGGAATATTCTTTTCGATCCATAATCTTTTATGTGGAATTCCCAAATAGTATTTTTTAAATCCTCGTTATTCTAAATGAAGGAAAGTTTTGGGTTAATTCCTCTCTTTTGTTTATTTTTACTTATTTTTATGTGGAAACGAAAAATGTATCAAATTGAAAATAAGTAAAACTGTTTAACTCATCCATAAAATTCTAAATGTAATCAAATACAAGAAAACATTTATTTACAAAACAACAAAGACTTTAAAATTAGTCTGAATTAATTTTAAAATCTAAATGCTTTAAAACACCCTGAAATTCTGCTTATTGTAAGTATTTATTGATTAAATTGACAAAAGCTTAATTGATTATATTTATTCCTGTCAATATAGGATCGTAATAATTTTCTTATAATTTGTTATTAGCTATAATTTTTGTTTTCATTTGGTAATTTCAAACAAGCTTTACCACAACCAATCGGGCACTATTTACTTTTATACCATACAAACCTGACGGCCAAGCCTATTTCATAGTGACAGCTCCGTACGGCCTTCAATTAAACAAAGTTAAAACCGAAAACATCTCCTTTAGCGAAACGTTGATGGTTATTAGGCGCATTTTATGACTGCTTACTCTTTTTTGCATCGTTGTCGGTGACATCATATGCAGCAAGGTCAAATAACCAGCTCCAGGAAGTTAGAAAACCTAATAAATGTAAATGACCATCAGATGATATTTTTAACAGCGGAGAGATGCCCTATAAGGTTACAGTTTGTTTTTATGAAACCTCGGGTTTACTATTGGCCCCTATTTAATATTCATCTCAGAGTATTAAACCTAAGATCAGAAAAGAGATAGTTTGAGCAAAAGTTTTACTTAAGAAAACTTTCTTGGCTGTTAAATTTTCTAAACTTAGAATTAAGGTAAAATTATGCATCAACAGTTTAAAATTTAAATCTAATCTTAAAGTATAAGCATAAGAGAACTTCTCTTGAGAACTTAAAATTTAGCACGTTAGTCAAAGAGTGGAATCACGCTGTGTTTTTACTTGTAGTAAATTATAAGGGTGAAGAGCTATAATGAATTATAAAACTAGGATAATTTTAAGAGATAATATAAATAAATAATATAGTAATGTGTAGAATAGTGTAACATACTGTGTAATGTGGATAATTGAAGTCTTCAAAAGCTCAGCTAAAATTGTATCCTCAAACTTTTTATTTAGTGAAATCCATTAAAGATTTATTTATTTTATTACTTTTCTGAAGAAAAAAAATAGTAACGCACTAAGAGTTACAGTAGTTACAATGTTTATGACAGTCACAGTTAATCTATTCTATCAATTTCCCTCATATGCTTAAAATCAGGGGGTAAAAACGTAGTCGTTTTTATATGTATACTTAATTTTTTATATTCAGAATATGAAGTTGAAAAGGATAATTTTAGCGAAAGCATCTTTAAAAAAAGCAAACATAATCCTGCATACTTAAAAGCCTACAAAACTTTGAACATAACTAATTCTTTCACATTATGCAGGAATTTTTCAAACTGCATCTATTTTAATAATTACGCTGAATTACGATTCAAAAATATTCAAACGTCTATTTTTCGCAGACTACTTTTTTTTAAACATTGACCAGAAGCCAAACAGCACAACTTATTAATATGCTAAGCGTGCTTCCATTTTTTTTATGAAGATGATGAACTGCCGAATAAAATTTAAATAGTTGGCAGTCAATGCATTAGTTTCCCCGAATATAGACGTCATTCTTCGAAACTTAAACACCATCCCACGATATACATCATCTTCACTATCCCTTAGAGCAGAAGAGCATCCAAATACTCATTTATATTTCAAGCTATAATGGCTTCTAAATCAATCAAAGCCGTTTCGTTAGCCCAGTTTAGAACGCTGCTTAAGCCTAACGAACCGGGTCTGGCATATTAAATGGCGAATTGGCTTTTAAAGGTGCGGGTTATTCTACTAACTGCAGGCAACGCCTGAAGGGATTTTCGAAAGAAAAATATCAAAAGCCGGGCATTTGTCCATTCTTAATATGTCCAAGTAAATGAAAGCACGCTCTAATGTAAATCAAACTTGGTCAAAGCCAGTTTTTTTTTCTTTCTTTTTTCAATTTTGTTTCACCGGAAGGTGATCGGGATTTTAAACGATGAGATGGGTGTCAGCTCGTGTTAATTTATGTTTTTGCAACCTAACTAGATTAACGAAATGGATGGAGACGAGGTAATTGTTTTTTGTGATACAACGGAGTTAGAATGTTGAACATCTTGAATGCTTGATGACCGATCTTTTAATTAGTTTTTGAATTGTTGATGCAAATTTTGTGAGGCTATTGAATAAAAATACGTGTGAGAGTGTCAAAGTTGCTCTCTGAAGATGAATGGTACGATTTTTGAATAGATAATAGGAAACGTGAGATTTCATTGAATGAATGGGGTATAAAAGACTTTATAATGAAAAATTACTCATAAAAACCAAAACTTTTAATGATCAAGCTAAATTAATTTAAAAAAATTCTTGGTATTCAAATTTTTGGATCTATTTAAAATTTTGATAAACAGGAAAGGAAATTTTATGTGTGATGTCAAAGAATTTTTTAATGTTTCTTAGTACACAAGCCAAAGTATAAAAATTTCAATCCGTTCCAAAACAATATGTGCATATGTATTTGCTCATTTGAATTATGTCTCAGGAATCCATATGTATTAGCTTCAATTGTAAATTATTGTGAAAGGATGACATTGCATCGTAAAATATTTACTTATTTATAAAACATTTCAATTGAAATATATTCTTTATCAAATACATAAAGAATTTTCGATTTCACTTAAAGCAAACTTCTAGTATAACCATATTAAGTTTTAAATAAATTATAACATTTTTAACCTACTCGTCGTTGTCAGGACTAATTCGAAAGACGCATTCAGTTCTGTTGGTCAAGGATACAGCCCAATTTTGCACATGTCCAACTCGAACCCCCAATCGAACCATTTATGGAGCCCAATACTCTAATTAAACCGTAACTCTTGCAGAACTCTTCTTCCCGGCCTGAAAAGATTTCCTTGATAACATCACCCATTTATCAATTTCTTTAACCGCAGCACAAACAAAAAAAAACCAACAACCAAATGTTGCCATTCGGTATAAAAGAAAAACTCGCGTGAGCATTGATCCCGAAACACGCCCAACACTTGGGATTCAGCTCAGCTTTTACCTGTTGGTCATCACGTCGAGAGACCCTGACTTTTTTATTTACAAATAACAAGAGAGGAAAGTGGGAGAAATGGAAAGTGCTTTTTCAGGGCCTTATTACTTCACGCCACGATTGCACACACGTGGATTTGAGGAGATAGGAGTTAAGCGAGAGAGCAACGCCTCTGTCAATGAGTCGCTCGCTTATTACGATTCCGGACTCGGATGGAGAAGAACGACAAAAGAATGGGAACGGTTGGATTTCTTTCATGTCGGATCGTTTTGGATGGTTCTTTCTTGTGTTTGAGTTACGGAATCGTAGGGCTGATTCTATAAGATGAATCAAATATGAACATACTCTTTGTTGCGTTGCGTGTTGAAATGGAATGTGAAATTACTTATCAATTTTGAGAGCAGTTTTTTAATCGAAGAAATGAAATTTCCTATTGATGGGGAAAAGTAAAAGGGAATTTCTTAAAATTATTTTTGTGTACAGGAAAGATGTAGAGATGCAAAAATTTAATGCTCATCTATTCTACTAACACAAAAAAATTGCATTAACCCACCCATGTTATTTAAGCCATCGTAGAAGCATTTCTGATTATACTCCTAAAAATTGAGTGTTTCGTAATAAAACTCTTATAGCCACCAATTGTGAGAAAGAGAGGAAAACCCAAATTAAATATAATTTATCAAAATATATTCAAATATATTTTACTTACCTATTGAGTCCTATGTAACACAATTATAAATTCAAAGTAATAGAAGAGTTCAAGTTGTTATTTTATTGAATGCAGTTTTTTAAATAAGTTATAAAAGTTTTATGGGAACAGGAAAGTAAAGCATAAGAGAGTGTGGTCAACACTAACAAAGCTATTTGAAGATAAATCTCTCAATTATAAATTGGCGAACCTTTCAGGCCGAATAAATAAAAGATCACTATGAATTCAGTCCATATAATTTATTCCCCATATGGATTACTTTAATGAAAAGTCTCTCTTTCTTCAAAAAACAATTTATCAAGTAGGATTAACAAGCAACACGAATAATAGAAAGCTGAAAAGTTTTCAATTACTCTTAAAAATTGGAGTATAATTTAACCGTCAATTACATTACAAATGATCCGTGAACCAGTTTCTTCACAAGAGACCCTCAAAGCAGTAGGTATCGTATAGGTTTATTGCCCCTCTTGAATGGAAAACAATTCCTATCGGACACTGTCGATCGGAGAACGAAAGCCACACCCGTCTTGACCGGCACCGACGTTACGATCCTTATTAACGGATAGTCACTCAACAAAATGCCTAATTGTACCACACTATACCGAAATATTTTCTCAAAAACATAAAAGATCGGGCCTAAGCTACGCCCTGAGATCGGCCTGGTTTACATCGAGCCGTCGAACGGAATAAAACACAGGCAAACGAGCCCACAGAGGAAGAGTGAAAAAACACGAAAAGAAGAAATCTGCCTCGCGTAAAAGCATTAGATTAATAACAAGTTTCAAACTGGTTGTACCTTATTATTGTCCAGTTTTCAGTGTGTGTGTGCGGCATAAATTAAAGTTTAAAATATGCCATCGGTATGTCCATTTGATAGATGATTATTGCAGAGTGCCTGGCTTCCGTTATGTTGCAGCAACGTGTGGTGAATCCATTATGGATAGGCAAGTGCTAAATTCCCGAATTATTCCATTAAGAACATCATCTAGGGTGTCGCCAAGCCCTGGAAGTTCTCGATGCTGGTGGTGCTGGTAATTGGGGACCATTAACTTTCAAAAGAAGGTGCAACTGGTGTTGTATTGCTCATAAGACCTGATTTCTTCCGATGAAATGTAATGATTCTTCGTTTAGACAGGAAAATGTGACCCAGTTTTTTTAATCTTAATAACACTGGTTGTTTTATTAATGATGATTTAAGTTCACGGTTATTAAGCACTGAAAAACTCGTTAGAACTTGTAAATTAATGAACATCTTCAGAAAATGCCTCGAGAAACATGAGCACTTCATTACGAACATTCTTTATTGGTTAGTGGTAAATTGTTCATTAAGAAAATTTCGAAATTTCAGCAAGTTTAATCTTATAAGAAATCTTGCTTTGAATATTGTTAGGTAAAGCACTGTAATAATTCTTAATGGAAGTTTAGCAATCTACAGAAAAATTTCATCAAATTTTATACAGTGTAAAAATAAACATTCTCATTGATAAATTATAGGCAAAATATTATGAATTAATGTTACTCACACCTTTTTAGAATTTTTTAAAGAGAAATTTATCCAGAATAAAAAAGATTTTTTTTTCTACTTCCTTAGTGCGGATTTACAAAAAGCTCTTAATTTTTAAAAATGCAGCTTCATATGTACTTTAGTTTTGGTTAAAAAGGGAGGCGTTGACATTTTAACAAACTTGAGATTTATGTAAAAAGCACACATTTTTTTTATTCATTTCGTAATTCTATTAACTACTAGATAAATGGTTAGTAAATAACATCAATCTTCCAAAAAGTAACTCGTGTTCTTGTTACATATCACCATCAAAATGCAAAACCGCAAAATAATTAAGCTTTCTCTACACACAGTCATGCGCATATAAGGTTACAAAAAGTAAAATTTTGTGTACCTAAGTCATTAATTAAGCTCCCTTCATTGCTGCAATCAGTCAATTAAATCTCTCCGAATTTCATCACGTTTATCCCTAACAGCGCTTTACTATGTGACCAGAAAACACTTTAACCTATCGATCAGAACGATGATAACCTAATAACTTTCACTATAAATCCAGCTCGTTTCGTGGTAAAAATCTCAGAAACTCATTAACGTGTGGCGGGAACTGCCTTAATTTATTATAAATCAATTATTCTCCTCATTGACCTGCTTTCATCTTCTTTGCTTTAGTCAATTTGTGTCCATTGAGGTCACTCTAATAACCTGGGTCGCTCGCAAATGTCGCGTAGCCTTGACAAGGCCGTTCTTTCAGGCATTACCCAAGGGTCGTTTGTTTTGGACCGTTCGGGAATCACTGATGCTCGTGTAATGCTCGGTCGGATACACGGGTTTTTGTCTTTGCAACATCTTATGTACGGCTGTAGTTGTACACGCTGAATACAAAGAAGCTCGCTTCCTCAGTAACAGACGGGAATGATTGATGAAGATCGTAATGGCGAAGATAGCTTTGCGATAAAGGAGGTTTTACGGGCTTTATATAGCTGCTGCTGCTTTCACTTTATTAAAAGATTCAGTTTCTGAAAAAGTTTATTTGAGGGTAAGGTTAATTAAATTTCCCTTTTGACGTATATTCATCCTGACTGCTAATCAGTCTTTTCTTTAGGTATTCCTTCATTTTAGTTGATAGGAAATATAGAAGTTGGAATATTCTTAATAGAAATTTCTTCTTCTCTATGCTTAACCTAAGGGTGAAGGGGAAATGTCTACATTAACTGATTAAAGCGGTGTAGAGTACATTTGATGAGATGTTTTGAAAGGATAACTGGGAAATTGATTGAATCTTTTTGTTTAAGCCGGATAATGTTATATAACTTTGTTTAAAATTTGACAACTTTACTTATTTATAGCAATTAACTATTATAATTAATTAATTATAAATTATTGAATTTTCAAACATAAATTTTCATATTTTTCGTTTTATAAATAAATTTTGACATTTTAACCTTAACTTGAATGTATAATTATAATGTGATATCCAAATGAAGAGTGCCAGGTATTGACAAATTACATTATTTTCTGTTTTAGGTAGACAATTTTTTGTAATTTATTAACAAATTAATAGTTTTTATCATAAAAAGTTATTCACTTCTTGATATAAACCTCTGCAAAGATAATGGAGTTATGTCAGTTTTCAAACTTACCGAAACGGGCTTTGGTAAATTGTTTGGAATGAATTAAGTAAAATAAAATACAATTCTAATAGTAGAGTTGTTAAATAAGAAAACCGAAATACTTATCTCGTCATTAAAGTATTTGTTTTCTCATCACTCTCACTCGCTAAAAGCAATTACCCATCATTAAATCACATATAAATTAGATATACAGGCGGAAGGTCAAGAGCAGGAGTTTTTATTACATTCAAAAGATTTATTGCGTTTTACCTTCGGCAAGGTCGAAACTACGGGAATACTTTCCATCTGCTCAAATAGTCTCTTCTCTTGAAAATCATGCAATTATTTCTTGTTTCGCTAATGAAGTCATCCATAATAAATCATTCAAATCAATTTCAGTCTCAGCAACATTTTTATTGGCCTTTTCTAGAAGTATTCTTTTCCTTTATCGGAGTGTAAAATTATATAAACGTATTGTGTGGGCTTCTTCTCTGCTCAATCTATCGAACTTCTATAATAACTTGTGACCCGATTCGCACAAATCGGTATTTTCTAGCCTAGCATACCCCTTCCAACCTCCTTAACACAACACAACATCCACTAAGTAAGAAACAGGATTTCATTCACGAATTCCGTCAAGAAGCGTCCCTTTTCAGCGTCGCGTCACACTTGTCCGCCTCTCAAAAGCGACACCTTGACAGCTCCCTACAAAAAGCGTGCCCCGCGCAACAAAACAGCCGAAACTAATCTCTCTCGAAAAGGTCTCTTTGGGAGGATCCCCGTAAAGTCGTCATGTTTGAAGAAGAAGTCACGTGACCTTTTTTGTGAAACTCCGGATGAGAGAAAAACAAAAGGAAAGAAGGAAGCCAGGCACGCGATTCAGGGGTGTCAAGAAAGATAAAAAAAAAAAAGTAGCCCACCCTCCGACTTTTGGGATGCGACGCCCGGCATTCCGAGTTCTATCGGATTCTTTGTGCTGTCCCACGTGATGAGAGACAAAGAGTTAACTGCCTACTAACCTATTTCAAAGCCCGCCCGGCGATCTTCACGAGCAGACGGCTATTGAGTTTCCCAGAAACAGCTGTCTTCACGGTATTTCGTGGAATTGAGTAATGATGAAGAGAAAGTAACAAAACCGGCGAATGAGATTACGTCAATTTTGATGTTTCTAATACACTTTCTAAAGAGAAGTTATTTCACTTTCTTCAATTGTTGGTTGGTTCTTTGGACGATTTTTATTGCGCAAGACCCATATCCGAGCACATACAAAACTCTTAAAAGTATAAAGACAATTAATTCTTTGGCTGGAATTTGTTGCAAAAATTAAAGGTCATCCTCTTTTCCCCAAGGCAAGAGTGTAGTATTACCATATTAACGAATAAATCTTTTCTGAATTTTGGATTAAAAGTTTTACACAGCCTCAATGACAGTTCTGGTACCTAAGTTGTTAAAGAAACGGTTTGCTTAACTCCTGAGATACTACACTATTACTTCATATCACACACTCTCTAGCTAATTTATTATCAATTGATGAAAGATAAGATTTTTATACACCTCACTCATAGCTATTTACTGAACATTACTGTCACTTAAGCGTTAACAAATTATTCCTTTAGTATCGTGAACAAATAGTTGACCCCTAAGAGTAGGTAATATTTTTACAGGTTGACACTTTTTGTTTAAGTAAACAGTTTTTAAAGACTGTTTAAGAGTCTGATTGTTTTTTTTTTGTTACGTAACAACTCCTGATGGACAATGGAAAATCTTTTTCTGCAACAAACCTGGAAATACAGCGTATCTAACACCTATTTTCTAAAATACCCACTCAAAAATATCCAAATCTTCAAAAATCTCCCAAGAAACTCTTCTTTGCTATTATCTATTAGATTACTGTAATAAATTTCAGCCTAAGGATCCACTTTATTCAACCATTCTTGAAATGCATGTTTGCAACCCATTCATTCAAGCCGCAGCCTCCTACCTCTCTTTCGAACCCTTCAATCTTGTCGTTAGCCCGACCTCAAAAATACGATTCCTCTTTCGTGTGGTTTTTTCCTTATTCACCCGATGTAACCTATCATTTTGAAGTTTCTCTGGGGAAATTGCCTCTGGAAATTGCGACTCGAGTTGGCCATCCCTTTGATGGAATCTGGCTTTCACTTTCTTGCGATAATAAATGATTTATTATGCAGCGAATCGTAAAATTGCGTTGCAGGTGGAAGACAGATGATAGAGACTTAACTTCCATAGGTGTTCGGAATGTACTTTTTCAACCCACTCTTCTTTCTTTTTGCATAAACCTGTATTGCCGTTGTATGATTTACCAAAAGGTATTTATATTTCAAAAGATGGATTGGAAAACTAGTTTTTCCTATTCTAAACGGTTTTTATGCTTAGTTTACTATTTACAATGGAGAAAAAGTTGGATACCTTCTAACCAGGAGAGAAGCAAGTAAACCTCAATCCTTACGAATTTAGCTATATTATATTCCTTTTGTATAAACAGATGATATATAATGTAGAAAACTTCTTTCATGGACAACAAAATTTAATTTGTAAAAATACCACGGATTTTTACCTATTTTTTGTGTTAGAAAGAAATTAATCTCATCTTGTATTTTTCCTAAATGTAGATCCCACCTCTTCTTCCTTTTTCTTTGTTTTTTTCTTTCTCATTCCCCTTTCCTCTTTCATTCAATTTCAGTTTTAAGCAATATTTTCCGGGTTTTTTTTTCTTAAATTGTTTATGTTTAAATTAAATCTGCTTTTGTTTGTTTGGAAGGTATAGAACATTTTTTTCTTCTCCTGGACGGTATTTTCATTTACCCTTGGCCTTTCTGTTCCAATAAAGTATACAGGACAATTTTGTCCCAATATGCTATTAATTTTTTAAATTCTTTTTTGCTCCCATAATTCTGTCTTTTATTCATCAATAAATATTATTATTAAGTACTACATTTGTGGTAACTATTATTATTCCTACTCTCCCTTCATTTTCCTCCTTCGTTTTCTATTTTCTCTTCTCTCCCCCCCCCCATTTAATTTCACAATCTCTCTCCTTCTCCCCCCCCTTTTTCTTCGCTTCTCACAGCCTCTCCAACTCCCCATCATCCGCACACAATTTCGCACTTCCTTCCCTCCCCCAAAAACATCCCTTACGCAACATCCCTCCCTCTCTCATCCAGATAACATACCTCCAGAAACCCGTCACCCAGAATGCCGGTTGCCGTGAACCGGGCATCACCACCACCCACGCTTCCCAAACCGAGTGAAGATGAACTGCATTCTTCTTCTCCGCATCGGCCTTCCTCCCTCCCTAACACAATCACCGCACAGGGCGCACTATGGAACAAACAAGGGCGGGCGGAGAGTCTTCTTCTGTCGTGGCATCAGAAAAGAGGTCAAGGTATGAGACAAACAACAATTACACCCGGTGGGAAGAGAAAGAGAGAGAAAGTTGTGCACTCTTACTTTTCCCGAACGACTCATTTGCGGAGCTCGTTGACTTTGAAAAGCCTTTTTCCCATTCTGACTAATTGCAGCTGCTGTGGTCGCTTTTGATTGCTTTGCGGATTAGTGCCGCTATTTGATGGGGAAGAATGGAGGTCATGATTATCCGTTAACAAACAACACTTGTTTGCCCTTTGAAGATGGTTCCTTTTTTTTTTTTTTTTGGCTTTGAAACTCATCTTGGAATTGTTTCCTTGGAAACGCTGCTACCTTGATTGCGGACTTAAAAGTTTCGTCAATGTTTTATGTCCGGTTTTTATACACTTCTTTATAAACGCAACTATTTTCCAAAATCGTAACTTAGGAATTATCTGTATTTTTCAAGAGTATTTTACCTAGTTCTTTATGTTACAATAGCTTCCCTTCAATTTAACCATTTTTAAGAACCGTCATTCCTTATGTTGAAATACGTAAGATAGGTATTTATGCAAACTTACCTTAAATTCCTGAAGATATAAAGGAAAGAGATATAGAGCTTATGGAGAGATATATAGTTGCTTTGGAAGTTACATGTGAGCAAGCTTTTAAAGATTTCACAATACCTGAAAGAAAAATAAAGATAATTACGGCAACATGAATATAATTATCCAATAACTTCGTTATAACTTTTAAATCGTGTTATATCCGTTGCTGTATTAGCTTTTATGAAAAATTTGAGAAGTTTAATTCCCTCGAAGTTGTAAAACCACTCTTGGTCTACAAAGCTAATATTTTTTAAATGTATTTCAGTTGTACAAAAGGTAATTTTACTCAACTAAAACAGTACAACTTAAATGATGAGGGCATTTTTTACAAGGTCAATACTTCCGAGTTTACAGACAAAGCATTCATTTTAATATCTCTAAATAACAGAAAACTTTAAGAGAAGAAAATATTGAAAACTGTCCAATAAAACAATCAAGAGGTAATTAAATCTAATAAAGCAGTTGAACATCATATGAAAGCATTTAAGCAATAATATAATACCAACAAACAACTTTTATTCCACCAGCTTTCGAATTAATTCAAATTTCTCTTAACCAGTCACCAAACCTAGAAATCAAATCGTCCGTTATTAGTTTCCCCTCTGGCGGCGGCAACACATCCCGAACGGCCATTAACCACTCTTCTCCACCCCAATTTACATTCCAAAAGCGCATCGCCAACTTTCCCGCCATTCTCTCACACTTCCGGGTTTAAAACAACTCAACTCAGCTTCATTATTATTATTATTAAAACTGTTTTTCTTGTGAATGGGATGAAAAATACGACGAGCGACGTGATCAATCAAGAATCCCTTCGATGAATAACTTAGCGAGCCGCGGCGATTGTGTTGTGTAAGAAGACGTCGGTCACTTTCGCCTTCTGCTGCGCGACTTTTTTATTAATGAAACGGAGTGGATACCAGGGGGATAATGTAAATCATGTAATTAGCAAAAGGGTGTTATTCATAACCCCGGGGTTAGCTCGGATCGTCACGTGGATGACGAACGGCCTTGTTTCGGTGAAGTAGGGTAATCGTATGAGCGAGTTCGAACTCGAGAACTATTTAAATTTTTAAACTTATTTGTCTTAATTGGAAGGTGATTTATCTTGGAAGCTGTTGGATACCCTTGTACCAATTTGGCTTTAAAATGTTTCTCGTATAGGAAATCCCCCATCCATGTATTATTTTCATTAATATTTGTAACTTTAATTTGAGGGATTAGAATTCATATTAAAAAAAAACATTAAGTTGCCTTTTAAATTGTAAAACTGAAAGTATCAAAGAAAGTATAGTAATGAAATAAAAATTTAAGTTCAACGGTAAGTTTAATTCCCAAAATATTCACAACCTCATATATACTTTTACGGTTATTGTTCTCTTTTAAAAAGGGAGTGTATCATTTTTATGAAGTAAATAAAGCTCAAACTAGTAATATTCCCTAATTCCATCGTTTAAAGGGATCTAAGACCTATAGCATTAAACTCGAAAACAATTTGTAATGCCAAAGTTTGTTTCAAAACAGAGAACAATAAATTATCCAACACACTAAAATCGTATATGTTCATCAGTGTATTATTTCTAAGAGCATATTTGAATATTTTCAAAAATTATCTATTCTGAGTTTCAAAAATTTAAAAAATCTTGATCATCATTTAAATTAAACAATGTTATTTTCCTCAGAAAATAAAAAAAATGGAAAATATGTATTTCAGTGCATTTTACCGAGGAATATATCTAGACTGTGTCAATCTTAAAATACTCTTTTGTAAGAAGTATTTTCTCCATATTACATTACGTTACGCCACATTACATAGTATCATTACGTTGAAATAATTCATATCTTAAATAATTCATTCATAACGATTACTTTCTCGTTAGTAGAATATATAAAGTAATACACAAACGCCTATACTAACAATCGTTTCCTATTTCTAACCACTCATGATAAAGCTGAAAATTAATAAAAGCTTCAAGCAAAGGAAATTAAACACCGATATTTAGGTTAAGCCACAGAGAGCGAAAACCAACACCTCAGCGTGAATTCATCAATTGGAGAAAGAAGCGGCCTACAACTCAGCTCCAGAGCTATTAATTACCGATCGTATTTGGTTTAATGACTGCAGCCTCCCGTTCTATTTGATTTCGTTTCTCGAAAAGAACACCAAGAATACCGGGAGTCGTGCAGACCGCTCCGTATCGTGACCAGTTCAGACGGTTCGATTTTGTGTTTTCACAACCAGGGCACCAGTCAATCAATTAGGGTAATTTTTTAAAAGGAATCGGCACGCGGACTGTTGTTGAGAGAAATTGATGGGTTCGGAATAGTCATTCGATTCTTCGAACGGAAGCCTTCTTTTTCTTATTCGTTGCATTCATTACGGGCTGCATGTCCTCAATAGAGCTTTGTGATGCATGACAGTGTAAAAGAGTTATGACGAAGAACATAAGAGAAAGTGGTCGGTGAAAGAAATGAGATTTATTACTTATCCTTTTAAATATTTCAATTATACGAACTGACAGTTAGTATGAATTACCACTTTTAAAAACTGGTATTCTATGTATTGTTACGTAAATTTAGTTTCTTGCAAGGTTTTTTTTTTCGTGAAAACAAAATTGCTCCATAATTTTGAACTAAATTACACGATGAATTTCTTATGAAGCCAAATAGGTACAAATTATGAAAGTAAATAGGCTGGTTACCTGGCTTAAAAGAATTATGACATTAATTTCAAGAAAAACTTCTAGAAAATGCAATGAGAAAGTCACCTAAAAGTAGTAATCTGCAGGTATGGGGTAAATAAACACCATTTAGAGGTATATAAATACCCAGAATAATTGAAAAGACAGATTTCAAAAGAAAGGCTCTTCCTTATAAAAATTACATCAATACTCATTTAAAGAATATAAAAACTTTTATGAAGTGCTTTAAAGTGAACAAAACTATATTAACCCACCGATAAAAATTTAAATCCGTTCTATTTAATATAAAACAACCGATAAAAAACAAAACCGAGATCTTATTAATATCTATCCTGACAAAATTTCACTAATAATCATGTTTTTATAATAATATTTGTCTAACAAAGATAATGTCTAACAAAGATAACAAAGATAAATAAACCACATACGTTCTATTTAAATTTTAACTCCCTTGAGGAACAGGATTTGATATTCGTATCACTTAAGTTTTATTACCCCTCTAGCATTGATTAAAGAAAATGAAAAGAAAAAGTATATCGTGTTCATCATTTGAACGTAAACAGTTGGATTATGTCTCATTTAAAATTTAAAAAACAGTTGGTACAGTGGAAGCTCTTATAGCGACCTGCTCTTATAAAAATACTCTCTTATAAAGACCCAAAAATTAGTCTCTATAAGAGCACTTTTGTGCTCTTATAAAGACTAATCTTCGAATCGATTCAGCTTATCGAATACTTTTCTGGATCGGTTTGTGTGCGTCACACAAGAATTAGCCAATAAACAATATCAGAGTATGACAAACAGCACCAAGTAACGATCGCATCTTCTTCTCGCTTGCTTTCGCCCGGGGTAACCGGCTACAATCCCAAACGAAACCTTTCGCTACCTAATGTCCTTGTTGATTTTAGACTTTAAATTTATTAGCGTATTCATTTATCTTTCTTTATTTCCAATTTTTTGACTTATATTTAAGACAAAAATGTTTCAAATTGCATCCAGATGCAGGTGAAATTGATGCAGTAATAAATTTTGTTAAGCATCAGACCTTTCTAAGGAAGCTAAGCTATGTAATAAATTAATATCAAAATCAAAATTTAAAAAGCAAACGCAAATATTTTTACTCTGTAAAATATTGATCTTAAACTTTATATAAATTAAAATAACAGCAAAAAATAAGGTAATATAACATGAAATTGGAAGTATCAAGACTTCATAAAATAAGAAATAGTAATTGTTTAAAGTGAGGAAAGATCAATTGGATGATTCGAACTGTGTTCTAAATCCCAATGATATCGTTTCCAGGTTGAGATTTCCTCCAGACTTTATAAATTAGTCTACTAAAAATACATCATTGAGGGAATCGAGTCCACCTTCCCGAAAAGCATCAAAATTGATAGTTTAGCTTAACGAGTTTATTGCTTTTAAACGAGTGATATTCTACACTCGAGTGTATCACTCGAAGTTTGCTCTTATAGCGACAAAAAACTCGGTACGAATTAATTACGCTATAAGAGCTTCCACTGTATATAAATCTTATCTTAAAAAATTAGATGGTTTTGAAGATCTTCGATAAAATTTCCTCAGGGCTTGGTTAAAGATAAATAGATGAAACAACAGTTTCAACTGGAAGGAGAATAATTTATTTTTTGAGTTTTGCCTGAAGTAAGAATTTGCTCTTGTCTTTTTCATTGATCGTCGAAGCACGCATCCATCTATTTATGGAATATCTATAGCCTTTTGTTTTACTTCCTGAAATTGGATATCATCGAAGTAAACAAAGGTTCAGCTTAAGGAAGTCTCCCCAGATTCTACTCTTTATAGGAAAATTTTCTCCCGAGGGCAAATGAATTGTGTTCCTTTCCTCATAAATAATAATACGAGACAGGTAATCGATCTTACGAATCTGAGTACTTTTACCTCGTCAATTAAACATATATTCTTCTAGCAGTTCAGGATAGATAATATATAATTAGGGAAATCCGTCATTACATACTTTTTTAAGTTGACGTTTCTTTGTAAGCAGAATCCAATACTGAGAAACTTTATTTTTTGACAGTAGTTTTATGCAACAGCAACAAAAATAGGATGTTTTTCCTGACAAAAGTTAGTTTTGATAATTCGGAAAGTTTCCATCATTTTGTTGCCAAAACCTTTTACTAAATAGTCGTTGTTCTGGCAAACACATTATAAAATACAAACTACCTTATTTTAATTCTTCTTCAAGTAACCCATAAACTATTTCATTATGTTTCTATAATGCATAAATAACATTAATACTATGAATTTCCTTTGTTTAAACATCTGAGAGATGTTATCCCTCTGAGAAACAGTTTTTAAAAATATGTTGGCTAATTTTTCACGGTGAAAAAAACATGCTTCTTCCATTGTAAAATTCCTTAATTTTATTGAATTATTCATTATATAAATGTCTGACTCTTAACATTATTTAAAGATCACGAGAAAACAATGAAGGTCATGATCAAATGAAATTTTAAATGGAATTATGTACTGGACTTCTATGTGAAGATTTTATACATCCATTAAATTACTTATAACCAAGGCTAAGTTATATAATAGAAAAGTTAACAAAATCATAGGGTTTGAGTAAAAAAATTAAATCAAGGTTTATCCAATTGAAAAACCTTGACATGGTTTACACTCCATGAGCGAGAAGATTTAACCTAAACTAATATGTTACAGTATATTTAACTACCCACATTTATAAAACAAACTCGTCAAAATATGAATTCTTTTTATTTGAGACAGTAAAATTCCTTTCATTCCATGTTATTTGAACGTTTATTTTCCAGATTAAGTTTTCTTAAAATGTTTGATGTCTCTGTTTTAAGCCTTTCCTTAAGTTGTTGAGGCTTTAAAAACTTTATCTCTTTCTTTCAACGTAAACTAGTTTAAGGATTACCTGCTTTTAAAGCCATATTTTTGTATATTCATCATCTTTTGTAGATAAAAGAAACTGTTCAGGTAAATATACCTATCAATCTCCAAAACGTTGTTTCTAACATAAAACATTACTTTTTTTTTGTCATGAAAGAATCACAGTAATATCCTTATTTTTTTCAAAGGTCTTTCTATTGGTTAACTTAAAATTATATTTTAAACGTTATGCAGTTTAACTCAAATTAATTTTCTTTTAAATCTTTGAAACTTAATTTTTTTATTAATCATATTTTTTTCCTCTTCTATAGTAAAAATATCTAGTTTACCAAGTTAGAGATAAGAAGTATATTTATGAATAACTTTCGAAATTACTTGTGTTTTATGACAGACATAATTTTACCTATTGTTGGATGAATGTTTGGGGGTATTAGAGAACGTTGTTGAGATTCAAACATTAAAATCTATCAAAGACAATCTCTATCAGGCAGAAATAAAAAAAACTAGACTGTTTAATGTACCCTTCAGGCTCTTATATGCTCTTCTTTTTCAAATAAGTTCGAAAGATCCTTCCCTCTAGCTACTGAATGTTCCACATTTAAAGTCATCAGCATTTAAACTTTCGAAAAGAAAGTATGCTTCTATATTCTAATGAATCAAATCTTGGGATGTTTTTGAGTCAGATTAGATGTGTTTAATGAATGGGAATAAATAGGTCAAAACTCAAATAAATCGTAAAAAAATGCTACCTATCAAAGAAATATTTCAAAATTACGTAAGAGAGATTTTATGAATATTTTGTGATTGATCGTTCTACTTACATACAATCACAGGTAACAGGTCATAGAAGTACGATTCAGTTAGCAATAATTTATGCAATGATACTAACTTGCGGTAAAAAGACGCTTGGAATCGCTTGTACAGTTTTTTAATGGTTAAAAGACACCTTACCTCGTTTAATAATTATGCATAAAGGTTAAAAAAGTTATTGCTAATATTGAGGGGTATTTATTAGCTATAACCTAATGTAATTTAATAACATATTTAAAAATGCACTATAGTAAAAGAATCTTTGTAGATGCATAAAATATCTAAATAAATCGCGTAATATCCTTCTAAGAGAAGTCTCGGAATCGTTCAATAAAATGAACAAAGTATCATTCAATGAAATCTTATTAATATTCTTGAAAGTAATCCTCCTGAAAAACACGCTTAATGCGTCTTTAATAAAAAAGCTCCCATCATTGAGTTGAAATGTGGTCAAAGGTCTTTGACTAAAATGCTCATCATCTGGCAGAGAACAAAACAGATGGCCTCTAAATTAATGTCAAAAACAAGGAAAACTGCTAAAGTGATGAATACAAACGCTGATTACTTACATAAACTGCTGCATATTCCTATCAAAATTTTCCATACAACCTTAGCATTGAAAAAATCCACAAGGTATCTATTCTTTCGTCTTCTGGGAAGACCGATGGCAAAAGAGAGAAAAGTTCCTTCAGCAAAAAATTTTCAGACATTAATCTGTTTATACCTGACCTTGCTCTACACATTTGAAGACCTTCGGAAGCTCTTCCTATCCATGTTTTCACTGTCATAAGCTCGTGGAAAACCCACGATGAATGTCAAAGCTGTTTAAAAGAGATGTATTGCATTCTTCTGAAAAAATGTCCTCCAGAGAAATTCTTGATAGCTCCTTTTACACCTTTGGTGCTCCTTTTGACTTTCTGGAACATGCGAGCATGTCAATGTTCTGGAGGAATTAGAATACGCTTAAAGTGATTTATCCTCCTACATTGTTGACCTTATAATCCGAGTTCAGGCATTATAATGCCATTTGCATTATATTTTATCTTGGAGCTAAGAGCTTATTTCTTTCTATGAAGGTCTTTCATATGAAAGCTTATAAGATAAATGATTACAGATTCATGGGATCAGTTTTTGTGCTGTGGTAGTTAGTTGTAATCTGATATTCGGCATAAGAAAAATGTTTCTATTATGCATTTAATATATTATGAGTTCTTTTTGAGGGGAAAAATAAAGCGTTAAACACTAATGTACTGTTTTTTTTTTTTTTTTTTTTTAATATTTATTGAGTAACCCACTCACTAATCTTACTCTCCTTAGACTTGAGATTCAACTTATCCACACAAACCTGACCAAAAAAAATGAATGAAATATGTTCTAAAAGGGAAAATATTTTTATTTTAGCTTATTAAATAATATTTTTTTTTCTCTGAGGAAGTTTTTAAAATCGTTCAATAATCAAACCAATTTCATCAAATCATTGCTCTTATTTTTTATATTAGCATTATCAATCTGTTAATATATTTCGATTGTATTAATTTTTTTTTATCTTATAGGTAATGTGTTTATCGCAGTAGTCGAATGTGTAAGTATTTCTTTAAGATATCTCATATAAATTATGATAATCTGAATAAAATTATACCTCTCATTAAATTATTTAAATTTATTTATTTAATATTAACTCCTTTTAAGAAAACTTAAACCTATTTCAGTTCCACTTAAGGAAAAAACGACGCCAAAATAAAAAATACTTTACTCGTAAAAATTATCTTTAATGAATATGTTATTCATGCCTTTCAAGATAAAAACAAAAGTAATTCTATTTTACGATTGATTTTTCGTATAAAAAAGTAATTATTCTTTAGTATTCATGTAAAGAGTGTTTCTAATCTCTGTTATTGTTTCCACAGCAATCTAGGGGAGACGAAGGGAGCCCACAAGATCTCAGCTTCGATGGAGTGCTTGCAAGGCACGATGGCTACGTGAAAGGAGAAACGCCAACTATTCCACAAACTAGCTTTAGCTGTTCTGCGCAACCATACAATCCTGGTCTTTACGCTGACACTGAAACCCAATGTCAGGTAAGAATAAGATCTGCTTTTACATTCTGGAAGATTAATTAATTTAATTTCGAAAATAATTAGATCAAGTTAGTTTGTTCAGTATTAATTTTGGTTCGGCCAAAAAGAAATAAAACTTACTTTTACAACTTAATAGTTAAATACATGAAATTACATTTGTAAGTATTATCTCTATTTCAACACCTGACCAGAGAATTCACTATTTTTTAATAAAGTAATTTATTTTTATCTGTTCTGATTTTTTTATTTCTTTTCCTTTGAAGGGATAGTCCTTCTTTACTTTTGCTTCTAAAAAAAATTTGTGATATGTTTTAACTTAAATCCTTTAAACGAGATATAATAACTAGATGGATTATATAAACCCTCCCTGACCATTTCAATACTGTTCTCTGCTGATAATATTTGTTTCTGATTCAGGTTTACCACGTGTGCTTCGAGGACCGCCAAGAAAGCTTCCTCTGCGGACCAGGCACCAACTTCAACCAGCGTATACTGGCTTGCGACTTCTGGTACAACTTCGACTGCCAGGACAGTCCCTCCTTCTATAACGTCAATGCTGACATCGGGAAGGTGCCGACTGCCGCCTTCAACCCCGGACAGGGTCGAGTACCAGGGGGCTCTCAGCAACAGCCTTCTTTCCCCAGCTACCCCAGACAGCCCGACCAGCCCCCGTCAGTGGGGTCCGTCCCTCCACGAGTCAGCATCCCTCCTCCTCCCCCGAGGGTCGAGCCGCAGACCCCCAGCATTCAGCAACCACCTACTCCCCCCAAGATCGACGTTCCACGACCCCAGGTCCCTGCCTTCCGTCCTCAGCCTGACCCTCCGCGAGGCCAGCCACAAGTGCCAAGGCCTCAGCCACCCAGAGGGCAGCCAAACTACCCTCAACAGCCCCAGAGACCTTACCAACCTGAGCAGCCCCAGAGACCTTACCAACCTGAGCAGCCGCAGAGACCTTCTTACCCACAACCTGAGCAGCCCAGTTTCCGACCTCAGCCTCGACCGGACCCACCGATTTCGGTCAAGCCTCAGTACCCATCTCAAGGATCTGGCCACGGTTCTGGAAGCAGGTCCCCTCCTCCCTCCTTCCAACAAGAAGAGGACAATGGATACAACTTTGATGGATACAACCCATCGAAACCTGCTTACCTTCCCCCACCCCCACCACCTCGACCAGAGACCCCACGACCCGCCTTCCCTCCTGTCGTCTCCCCTCCCCGAGTCTCGAGGCCCCCTCTGACCCCCGTCGTAGTTCGTCAGCCTGAGCCATCCATCTCTCGCCCTCGAGTTCCAGTGTCACCACCTCGACCCACCAATGACTTCCACCCAGACGCCCACCTTAAGGGTAACGGAGGAGACTACAGGCCCCCTCAGCAGCCGAGAGTGCCTCAGCCCAGCCGCCCCGTTGGATCTGGATACCCAAGCTACCCAGTCGCTCAGAGACCCGTCACACCCGTAATTCCTCAGAGGCCCGTCAGCAGACCCGCTTACCAACCCCCAACCATTCAGCAAGAGCATGTTGATACTGAGTACGTGCCACCACCACCACCACCAAGACAGCCTTCTAGGCCAGCCTATCAGCCTCCTCCACCACCACCTCCCCAGCCTAAGCAACCAATTCAGCCAGCTAGACCAGCTTACCAACCCCCACCTCCACCACCTCCTCAGCCAAAACAGCCACCAAGGCCTGCCTATCAACCTCCTCCACCACCCCCACCTCAACCTAAGCAGCCACCAAGGCCAGCCTATCAACCTCCTCCCCCACCTCCTCCTCAACCTAAGCAGCCACCAAGGCCAGCCTATCAACCTCCTCCACCACCCCCGCCTCAACCTAAGCAGCCACCAAGGCCAGCCTATCAACCTCCTCCACCACCTCCTCCTCAACCCATTCAGCCATCTAGACCAGCTTACCAGCCACCTCAGCCCAAGCAGCCTTCTAGACCAGCCTACGTCCCGCCTCCAGTGCAACAAGAGGTTACCGTCGTCGAGCCACCGCAACGACCATCCAGGCCTTACGTTCCTCCCGTAATCCCTCAACAGACCATTGAGCCAGATTACGGCAGACAGCCCCCAGTGGCTCCATCCGACATCAATGAGCAACAGAAGCCAGTTTCCAGACCTACATCCAGGCCCCAGGTGAGCGGTGGTGGTCGACAGCCAGCCAAACCCAAACCTGTCTTCCCTCCACACTCCGATCACCCCAACTCCAACATCAAGGGTGGTCCCGGTTACAACCAACCCCCTCCTCAGGTCCCAAGGTTCGAGCCCACTAGGATTGGACGACCATCCAATCCTCAAGGAGGTTACGTCGCACCCAAGCCGAGGCCCGATCCTTCCATCAATGCCAATAGGCAGACCGGAGACAAGCGACCTAGTGCATCTGTTTCCACTGGATACAAGCCTCCTCAGGCAGACAGGATCAAGAAGCCCAGCGAGCCAGTCAAGGAAGTCTACCAGCCACCAATCCAAGTCGTAGACCACCCTTACAGTGAAGTCAAGGGAAGCGACTACAGGGAACCTGTAGCTTCTCAGCAGCCACAGCGCATCAAGACTGCCACCTCAAGCTCTGGAGTGAAGACACCCGCTTCTAAGGTCAACCGACAACAGAACCAGCCTCAACGCCCTCGAGCCCCGGTGGTCGTCTCAAGGCCCAGCCCTCCATCTCTCCCATCCTCGAACCGAGGCGTCAAGCAACCCAGCCCTTCTCAAGTGCAGAGGACCACTCAACCCCGATTCCCCTCTTCCGATCCCATCGACCACCCCAACGCAAACGTCAAGGGAGGTTACGGACAGCAGTCCCGGCCTTCCGGACCTCCGTCCTCCCCATCGACCTCTTACGAACAGAAAACGACATCGACCGGACAACGAACGCCATCCTACCCCTCCCCTCCAGTCCGCGGGGACGGCGGATACGTCCAGCAGCAGCCCGAGTACAAGCCCGAACGCATCAAGACAGCCACAACCAGTTCTGGAGTAAAGAGTCCATCAACCAGTTCCGGAGTGAAGACAGCCAGCACCAGCACTGGCGTCAAGACTGCAGCAGGAGCCAGACAGAGGCCCCACTCCGTGGCTCACCAGTCCGTGAACCCGAAGCAGCCTAACCCCAACTACGAGGCCGGTTCCAGCTACACTCGCGGTCCTGAGGTTTATCCTAAACCTGAGTTTGGACAGCCCAACTCGCCTTACCAACCCGTATCGACTCCATCGAGGAGTAGCCACACCACCAAGACCGGCTCCGCTTCCCAAAACACCATCTCCGAGAACAAGCCGGCCTACCAGGGTCAGCCCGACTCTTCCGGATTCGGAACGGCGGTGCAGCCTTCCTACCCCAACTCGGCCGTCCCCGGGCACCAGCCCCCCAACCGACCTCAGGTGTTCCCCCATCGGGAGAACCCCGACCACCCCAACGAGAGCTTGAAGGGAAGCAACGCTTACAGGCCGCCCCCTCCTGCAGGCTTCCAAGCTGCAGCTTCAGAAGTAAACCTGCAGAAGGCGGTGCCTGAACCAGAGCCGGCCGCCAGCCTTCTCGGCGACGTTGGAGTTGAATAAGTGCGATGATTGCACTTCAGAACTGTATGAGGACACTGTAAGTGAAGGCTCACATGCCCTTCAACGGGAGTTACAAACATTGAAGGATGTGATTTTGAGGGGATAATTTTATCTGACCCAATGTTCTCAATCGCACAACAGTCGTGTACGTCCAGTTATCTCTAATATTTTTGTCATCTTACCACCAAGAACTATTTATATGAAGAAATTAACATCGAAAGAGTATTTTAAAATAATTAATGACGAAGTGCCACCGCTATATTTTCAAACCATGTCTTCCAAAATTACATTTGAATTTTAAATTCATAGCCAAAATTAGATTTAAAAACTGTGATACGTGATAACTTGAAAAGTGTGCCAATATTTTAATCGTGTTTCATTTTATTCGACACAATTCTATACTTCCGCGTTCTTTTCCTTTCATTACTTAGTTGATGGACTTAGCGAAACATAGATTTTTTTAAAAATGAGATGACACTTCCATCAGAGGCAAATTTTTACATACATGTAAATAAGTATTTTTACTATGAATTCGTCTAATTGTTGTGATTTTTGTGTTTGGCTATGTTGTATCTCTCAGATAAGTACGTCTACGCTGCTTTTTTCCGGGGTATTTGAATAACTTATTGTTTTTTACGCCTCTGCTTTTCCCTTCGCCAGTTTTTGATATCAAACCAAGTTATTAAAGTTTATCTTATTTATTAATATTACCTTTTACCTATCAATATTATAGTCTAAGGTTCCTTCAATGTATACTTACATACGTTTTAAAACCATCGAATATTTAAGCTCATGTAAAGGCTAGCGAAGGGAGAAGCATCGTGTTCCTTGTTTTCCATTGAGGCATGTCTAGTTTCTGATTCGACAATACCTTCCAATAATTCTCAGTTCAAGTCCAACAGAATCTTCACTGCCCGTGGAAAGATCAACGCTTTTTTATGTTCAATTCCATGTCTTGCTTTGTATGTACGTATGACGATGTAAAAGTTTATTAAAACTTGTTTCCTTTTAATTGTCCGTTACCTTCTTTTCTTCCTCCACATACATAAGTATGTGTAGTTCACTATTGTTACACTAAAATAATTCAATACCTGCTACAACAAGATAGTATGTAGGTTAAAACTGAATTTAGAAAACTCAACACCAATTTATTTAAAAAAGAAGTTCTTTTTAAGGGTAGAAAAATACAGGGTGCTAAAATCTCCTAAAGACGAAAATCTTAATAACAACCGATAAAGGAAAGGATCTTTGACATTAGATCATTATTGAATTAATACTGGGAAAGACAATATTTTATAATTGCCTATGCACATAAACACACATTTCATACGGGTGGTTGCTTCCGAACTTTCAGCATAAAGCCTTGATTATTTGAATACTGTACAGATTTATAATTAGAGATATTTTTAACCTTTATTACCGTGGTATGTTCATGTTCAAGGTAAAATCCTGCATCATGCAAAGAGTTCTTCAATTTAGTTTCAAAGTAAAACCTCAATTGTCTCCCGACTGCAAGGTTTTTATGAACAACCAACCAAAATTTAAAATAGATTCAAGGGTAATTCATGTTAAGTGTTAATAGTTTCATACACATTTACCCACTTCATTTTTTTAGATGAAATTTCAATCCCTATCTCAAAGTTAATTCAGTTTTTGTAAAAATAGTAAAATAAAGTTATAAATCAGAATTTTTTTTGTATAAAAATAAGTTTAAAACATAAAATTAATAAATTACTTCCTTAGTTATCTTACAAAAGATTTCAAATAAAAATAATGAAATTTCACAGGTGGTTTGAGGGTATATCAATATTATAGTCAAATACTAGAAATTTATGAAAATAAATTGGTTAAAGAGATGTCCATTTTTGTTTATTAGATATCCCAAATACAGTCAAACCTGGATAAGTGGAATAGCTTGGGACTTAAGTTTTCCTTCTACTTTTCCGGGTATTCCACTTAGACAGGTTTGATTTTATTTCGTTCCACTTATTCAGTAATCTATTGCATTTCCCTCGTCTCAAAAGTTTTTATGCAATGTCATTGAGTAAATGCAATGTTCTGAATCATATGAATTTTTCACGAGTCAAATGTTCTTTCACTAAATTTTAGGGGGTGTAAAAGGACTAATCAGCAAAATCTTATTTTCTTTCTCTATGGTATAAATTGATTTTAAACTTCAAAATTTGGTAGAAATATTTCTATATCGTATTAAAAAGCAACAAAATTTCAAGTTTCAATAAATTTTAGAAAAGTTTTGCAATTTGTTTCATTTTTTTTTTTTTTTAAGTATTGAAGTTTAAAAAAAAAAGAAATGTGTTCTACATACATTTAAAAGAAATAAAATTTCAAACATGACACCATCACTAGTCTTTCGGTTAATTTTCGTGAGCTTTTAGCGTTTAAAGAATGCAGAAAAAACAACTTTACGAGTATCGTTTAACGCTAAAACGAATGGTTTCTCTCAAACGAATGGTAATAAAAACATGAAACTAAGCGCACATTTTAAGGCATAGTAGTAAATCATCTTAGAAAAATTAAGAAATTTAAATAAAACTTCTACCTTGGCAATTTTGGTAAATTTGTTTGAAAACGATAAAAATTTCTTAAACTTTGACTCAATTCCGGGTGACCTAAATATATTTTTTTTTGTTTCTGTTGAAATTTTTTCTAGTTAATGTGACCCCTGAGGCAACTTT
This sequence comes from Tetragnatha montana, assembly GCA_963680715.1. Taxonomy (NCBI): domain Eukaryota; kingdom Metazoa; phylum Arthropoda; class Arachnida; order Araneae; family Tetragnathidae; genus Tetragnatha; species Tetragnatha montana. The sequence goes on from OY796675.1 coordinate 22,116,856, forward strand.
TTTCAGACTATTCCTTTTTGAATTTCCAAAAAAGGCTTTTCGTGATACGCCCTACTGTATAATCTTGACGTGGAGTGAGAGAAACTTTTACCGGTTAAAAGACTGTTATTCTCTGTAAAATTCTATAAAACATCCAAGACAAGGATAATAAAAAAAAGGAAAAATTTCTATCACAGATTTCAAAGTCTATTCCAATAAAAATTAAACGCAATTTCTTAATAAAGGTATAGTTATTTAATAGAGGTCTTTTCTCCTTCCTACCTTCATAGATAGTTCAATTTGCCTGAAACTATCCAACTAGAAATTATCTGCTTACCAAACATTCATTCAACGCAAAACAAAAACAACAGTCCGATTCTCTCACTCACACTTCTGTCTTCTGAAGGTAAAGAAATCCAACCAAAAGCACTAATTCACCACCCACACTTTCCACCTCTCTATCCCCAACCATATGATTTTCGACCATCACGTTTTCACACACCGCAGCTGCCGCTTTGTTTGTACTGTAACGCGCTTCTTTATTTATTCTGGGAATTTTCCCATCCAGTTTCTTTTTTCTTCCATAAGGCTGCCGTTTTTCCCAACCTGTGTTTAATGAAGGTGTGAGTGCTTTGTCTTCGGAATTCTTGGCTCTCCTTATCTGTTGGAGACCTTTTAACCCAGTAGTAGTTTCCGAATCCGAGTGTTGACGTTTCTTTAGCCGTTGGCAGCTCTTATCCTTCCCACTGTGACCTTCCCTTACTGAGGGTTTGACACTTACAAGCTTTTAACGCTTAGGTACTTGAGACGGTTTCGCATTGTGTGCGCGTTACAGTATAAGACGATTGAATTTTTGGTTCTTTCGTATGACAGGTTAAGGAAATGCGATAGGATATTACAAAATCCTGAGGGTTTTTAAGGTATGCTTTGATTACCATATGGTAATATTTGATGGAGGGCTGAAATCTTGAACGAATCCTGCAATGTCAAATAATTAAAAAAAACTATGTGAAAGCTGTATGTCCTAAAAACGTTTCCTTAAAATTTACTTAAAAATATATATTATTTGACGACTTTTTACATGGGCCCCATTCTTAAAACATTTCGTCAACTGTCTATGGTGTTGTAAAGACTTATTTGAAAGTTTTAAAATCATGTTAATTTTTACTTGATGCATTTATTTTTTTTTAAATTAATCACAATCTAAAAACGAGTGGTAAAGAATATTTTAGTTATATTGTAACTCTCGTTGTCATTATTTGTTATAGAATGAGAAAAGTACAGGATCATCATATAAATACAAAGAAGAATCTCATTAATTGCTACTCTACGGACGTCCTATGTACGGGGTGATTCGAAATTACGTGGACAAACTTCGCATGGGGGTAGAGGGGACCTAGACAAGCATATTTTGAAAAACTAGAGGGGGCGCAGATGCACCGTTAAATAGCTAGGACCTAATGTAGTGCGAGGGCTTTACAAAAGGCGTTTTTCCCAAGGCCCGTTTAACGAAACAAAACATAACAGAATGAAAAAATTTATTGCATGAGATACAGCAGTATCCGTACTATATACATGATAAATTTGATAAAAATTGGACCTCTTGCTAAATTGTGGGGGTACTTTTAAAACGTGCAATATTAATCTTTTAGCCAAAGAATGGAGTTCCCCTACATTAGTGTAATGGTATTTAAAAACTGATGATCGGGGAAGGAATTTTCAATGATCGTACATTGATCATTGAAACTGTATGATCATTGAAAATTCCTTCCCCGATCATCATTTTTCTAAATACCATTAAGGGAACTCCATTGTTTGGCTAAAAGATTAATATTGCACGTTTTAAGACTCATCCCACGGATTAGCAAGTGGTCCAATTTCTATCAAATTTATTGAGTAAGTAGAATGGATACTGCTGCACCGCATGCAATAATTTTTTTCATTTTATTATATTTTGTTTCGTTACACGGGCCTTGGGAAAACCGCTTTTTGTAACGTCCTCGCACTACATTAGGTCCTAGCTCTTTAGCGGTACATAAGCGCCCCCCCCCATTCCTATGCGAAATATGCTTGTCTAGGTCCCCTCTACCCCCATGCGAAGTTTGTCCACGTAATTTCGAATCACCCTGTATAGCTTTTTTATTTAGAACAAAATAAAAGTATTTAATTGAATTTATTAAATATTCTCATATTCTATCATTTGTAGAGTATCTTTATAGTATATTCAACAGTCGATAACTTAACTACTGAAATTCTTCTGCATTTTTTTTTGTTAAAAAAAACCCCTCGGGTTTTGTTTTTCCCAAAAATTTGAGACTCATTTTACGTTTTATATTATTTTATTAAACAACCCGTGGATCGTAGTAAATAAAATTATGTATTTTTACTAACTAAGTATATTTAGCCTTAATAGCTCCTCCAGTCAAATATTTTTACTTAAATGTTCATTTTTGATTATCGGTTAATAAATGGCCACTCCTGATAGATATAAAGACGCTATTTCCTTAATAGACACAAATATCGTCCAAATCTTAACAAGATATTAACCGATTTTACTTAATATTTTAAATAATATTAAATCTACAATATGATATTGGCTGATATCAGTTATATCAGCATAAACTATATCAACCGATATTTTGTACCATTTAAAGATATTAAGCCGTTCAAGTATATCGTAAGCACCTATTGTAATTTTGGTCATAATTTCGTTTACTTCTAGTGGAAGTTACGTACTTAAGTAAGGGGGGGGGGTTGTTCTTTGCTAATTTTTGCTGACAAGGTTGAGGGAGATATGAGTGATGTTTATGTAAGACATAAAAACACTGTAATTTTAAAATCTCGAGTAACTTACAAAAATAATACATATATAATTTAAAATTTTCAATTCAAAAATTGCATAACTAATTAATAACTAAGAAATTAAGCATACGATTTTTGTTTTAAGCCAAGTTAGTTTTCTATTAAAAAATTCAATAACTTACGCAATATTTGAACGACCTTTAATTATTATTTTAACGATTTTAATTATTTAATTGTTTAATCTATGTAACAAGAGTTATTTGCATCAAACTTAGGAACCCTTAACGTAATCTCTCGTCTCTAATCAAACCCACCCAACAACATTGTAACTGAAGAAGGTAGACTACGAATCGCATGATAAGTATTCCTCTCTAAGACATAGATTTCCCTAGGTGTTAGGTTTGCGACGTGATGCGTCACTTGAGCCCTTATTTATAATTCGTTTCAATCCCCCATTGTGGATTTTCCCTAAATTTCTTTGCATTTTCTCGTCTCCATCACCTACTTCTTAGCCTTGGTGCATTCTTCCAGCCCTGTAAATCAAACAGCCTTTAACTGCAAGGTCGCGGCCTACGTGATTTTTAAATCAACCGATCGCCTCCTGGCGGTTGCTCAAGAGATTTCTCAACTCGACCGGCTGATTTTTATTGGCCAACTAGTTATTCGCACTTAAATTGGTTCGGAATAGTTTGGAACGAGGTTCTTGGGAGTCTGATCCCGTTTGGTTAGGGGCGTGCCCAAAGAGATGGTCAAGATAGCCGAAGGAGATGTTTTTCTTTTTTACTTAAAAAATATGATGTATGTACGCTTGTGGAGTATCGATTAAGCACACACATGTGAAGAGAAAATGGCAGTGAATGCGAAGGCGTAGAAATATTTTTTGTAGGATACATTTTCTTGGATAGCCAAATAAGAATTTATATTCAACCAATTTAAGTCGTAATTATGAGAAAACTTTTTAAATGTGCTGTGTCTTAAATGCAAATTTTGTATGGTCATAGTTAGACCAAAACATGCAACAGATATTTGTTTATTTACCAGAATTCGCATTATTGACAAACTTGTTTAGAATGGAATTTTTTTTTCTAAATTTTTATTTAGGTAAGAGAGAAAATCATATATGATTACCAGTTAAAAATGAGTTTTCAGCGCAGTAACATATATAGGTGATAATTTTATATTTATGTATCCTTATAAGTGTAGAAAAATTTTAAATGTTTTGAAATAGTTAAACTAAATTATATTTGGCAATAGGTTAGAAAACAATTTTCCAACAGATTTATTTGAATAGGATATAAACCTTCATAAAAAACACTTACCTGTTACCTCACAAAAACCAAGGATATCTAATGACACACAAGTTCCAAATACAGATCTTAATTATACGAATCTCATTCAGTAAATATATAATCAAGGTTAAAATAGAAGACTCAAGGTGAAAAACATCATTTTGTACGTGGTGTCTTAGGGTACGCGCATAGTGCCGCCGATTTTCAGATTCTGAAAACCAGCAAAAATCGGAAACCAGAATTACCTAGCGTATTTAGTGGAGAGTGCTCATAGTGGCCGACTTTCATATTTCCGACTTTCCGATCGTCAGAATCAGATTTTTGCCGGAATTAAATTTTAATTCCGGTTTTTCAGATTCTGCAGAATTCTGAGATAACGTGGTCATTGTTTATCGCATTTCCATGGAGATTATTTTAACAACAATGCCATTCCATGAAACTTTTTATTTAAAAATTAAACACTCAAATAAAATTATTTTAAACTATATTTACCAGTTTTAAAATTTAAATTTCGTTGAAATATATTTTTAGATTATTAAATATGATTTTTAAATAGACATATATAGTTTTTCTTTTAATGTTTTTTTATTTGCATTATGTTTTTTTTTTCTTAACATTGGGATAAGCAGATCTCTTTTTGAGCAGAAATAAAGCTATTTCAGCAAAATGTAAACAAAACGCTTTCCGAAGAAGCAGGCAAAATCTGATGCACTATGCGGACTACACCGGCGCTGACAAATTCTGAGCGCAGATTTCCGATAATCGGAAATCTGAATCTGATTTCGGAATCTGAAAACCTGCCGCACTATGCGCGTACCCTTAGGGTAATCAAATAACACTACGAAAGCTTAAATCATCCGATATCATCAATAATCCATAATATATGGGGGACAGATTCCATAATCGAGGTTTTCGCCAAATTTGGCAAGATCGGATCTCGCCAAGCTATTACTAACACTACATCTAAATCCCTAGTTATCGCCCAAATTTGGCGACATTTGGCGAAAACCTCGATTACGGAATATTACCCATATATGGCATGAAACGGAGTAAAAAAGAAGATAATTATGTTGAAAACTAAATTTCCAATTATAATTTATACTTTTGTTTTAAGATTTCAGTTTTTCAATAGTTAAAAAAATCTCCGAAAAACAAAAATATTTTCCTCCTGGTCTTAGGGTACGCGCATAGTGCCGCCGATTTTCAGATTCTGAAAACCAGTAAAAATCGGAAACCAGAATTACCTAGCTTATTTAGTGGAGAGTGCTCATAGTGGCCGACTTTCATAGTTCCGACTTTCCGATCGTCAGAATCAGATTTTTGCCGGAATTAAATTTTAATTCCGGTTTTTCAGATTCGGCAGAATTCTCAGATAACGTAGTCATTGTTTATCGCATTTCCATGGAGATTATTTAAACAACAATGCCATTCCATGAAACTTTTTATTTAAAAATTAAACACTCAAATAAAATTATTTTAAACTATATTTACCAGTTTTAAAATTTAAATTTCGTTGAATTATATTTTTAGATCATTAAATATGATTTTTAAATAGACATATATAGTTTTTCTTTTAATAATTTTTTATTTGCATTATGTTTTTTTTTTCGTAACATTGGGATAAGCAGATCTCTTTTTGAGCAGAAATAAAGCTATTTCAGCAAAATGTAAACAAAACGCTTTCCGAAGAAGCAGGCGAAATCTGATGCACTATGCGGACTACACCGGCGCTGACAAATTCTGAGGGCAGATTTCCGATAGTCGGAAATCTGAATCTGATTTCTGAATCTGAAAACCTGCCGCACTATGCGCGTACCCTAAGGCGCGTACCCTAAGCGTTTTGTTTACATTTTGCTGAAATAGCTTTATTTCTGCTCAAAAAGAGATCTGCTTATCCCATTGTTACAAAAAAAAACAAAATGCAAATAAAAGGTTATTAAAAGAAAAACTATATATAAATGTATTTAAAAATCATATTTAATAATCTAAAAATATATTCCAACGAAATTTAAATTTTAAAACTGGTAAATATAGTTTAAAGTAATTTTATTTGAGTGTTTAATTTTTAAATAAAAAGTTTCATGGAATGGCATTGTTGTTAAAATAATCTCCATGGAAATGGAATAAACAATGACCACGTTATCTGAGAATTCTGCAGAATCTGAAAAACCGGAATTAAAATTTAATTCCGGCAAAAATCTGATTTTGACGATCGGAAAGTCGGAACTCTGAAAGTCGGCCACTATGAGCACTCTCCACTAAATACGCTAGGTAATTCTGATTTCCGATTTTTACTGGTTTTCAGAATCTGAAAATCGGCGGCACTATGCGCGTACCCTTAGGCTCCCCTCAGCTTATGTGGCCTACACAAATGTTTCTAGCAAACGTTAACAGATGGCGCTATGCAAAGTTTCAACTTTATCTTCTAAAATATTTTTAAGGATGTACATCAAATTAAAAGGTGGCAACAATTAATTTTTCAAAACAATTTTTCGTCCAAAGAAATTCACATAATGTTGGTGGTGCTTGCAAATAAATCAAGCATTAGAAAAAAAGTAATTTTTTCTTAAATTTTCTACAAATTTAATTTTCATATATTTTTCTGTCCCTTGAGCAATAGGTACAAACTTGAAACTTTATAATCCCTTGAACTATACAAAATAAAAGTAATATAATACATAATATGTCTGAACAGTTCCATTTTTTTACATTCGCATTAGAAAGGAAACATATTTTTAAATGAATAGCTTTTATCAAAATTTCTCTTAACATTAAAAATTATGAATTTTCCATGCCTTTCGGAGTTTATTTTAAGGGAATAAAGTACAAAAGAGCATATTGGAGAATGAAACTTTACATAAATATAAATTTTAAATTCTTAGATGGTATATTAACTAAGTATACATCCCTAGTAGAGCACAACTCATACCAAATATCTCAAGTTTACGTACAGTGGCGGATCCAGGATTTGGTTTTGGGGGGGGCTAAGAATTTTCATAATCCAATTGTATCTTCTTGATTATCTTAATATGGAAAAGGGGTAGTGAATTATCCTGCTCCAACCACTAAAAGGGGGGTATGGGGTTCTCCCTCAGAAATTTTTTGGAAATTTAAGTTAAAAAAAAACCACTTTTCGTTTTGTTTTGGTACGCCTCATCCGATTTCGGATATAGATTTCATGGTAGAATTTTTGTGTTTTTGCAAACTTAATATAAAACAAAGTTGTAATAATAGAGTTACAAGTACTAAGGGGCTCTAGGGGTCTCCCCTAGAAAATTTCTGAAAATTTAAGTAAAAAAAAAAAACACTTTTTCAACTTGTTTTGGTACACCTCATCCGAATTTCGGACATAGATTTTATGGTATAATTTTTGCTTTTTGACAAGCTTTATATAAAATTGAGTTTTAATAATAGAGTTACTACAAGTACTAAGGGGGTCTGGGGGTTCTCCCCTAGAAAATTTTGAAAATTCAAGTAAAAAAAAACACTTTTTCAACTCGTTTTGATACGCCTCATCAGAATTTCGGATATAGATGTTATAGCAGAATTTTTGCGTTTTGAGAAACTTAATATAAAGTAGAATTGTAATAATAGAGTTACAAGCACCAAGGGGATCTGGGGGTCCTCCCCCAGAAAATTTTTGAAAATTTGACCATAAAATAACATGGTTTTAACTCATTTTGGTGCATAAAATTCCATATTATATAGAGTAAAATTTTTCATTTTTTTTTTGGGGGGGGGGCTCAAGCCCCCTAGCCCCCCCCCCTGGATCCGCCAGTATTACGTAAGTAACTGTTACTGGAAGTAAACGAAATATGACCATACATAACAAAAATTGAACGAATCTCTTGAGCGGTTTTGCTACTTGGGCAAAAACAGTGGCGTAGCCAGAAAAAAATTTCGGAGGGGGATATTCATATTTCAGGGGGGGATATGGGGTAGTTTTAGTGGTTTTCTATGGTCAAAAAAAGAAAATTTCCAAGTTTCAGGGGGGATATATCCCCAAATCCCCCCCCCCTCTGGCTACGCGCCTGGGCAACAATTTCGAGGATTCCTCAATCCCCTTCCTCAGTGATAATAATCACGAGAAAACTATGGAGAACGATCGTTAGTACATTAAATATGTTGTTTTTCTTCAATATTTTAATATATTAGTTATTAAAATTTTTCTTTTGGATTTGTGAAGACAACTTAAAGATTATAATGTATAAAAATTATTAATATATAGTGCTGTCCTTTAAAAGCAACCCACTGTTTTATATTTTCTTCATTAAAAGCTTGATAAAAAGGATAATTAAATCGAATAAAAAACTGCACTAGCGGCTCATCCTCCCTAATATTTTAGTGCTAAGCATTTTTAATTCCAACTATTCATTACAAATTGGCAGTCAATCAAGTAAGAATTTGAAAAAAAAAAACACTTTGTCCCAGAAGGACTCTAATTGGCGGACTGAGCTAAAACTTTAATATTTTATTCTCATAGTAATGGGATAACATAAAAACGCGCAAAAAATGCTCTAAAGTCTTTATAACATACAATTTTACAAAATCTGTAAATCTGAAGCAAATTTTTTCCCAAAAATCTACATTATCTGAGCTTGTTTAAAAAATAAGTAAATAAACCGTTCTTTGACCAGTTTTTACATCCGTGACACTATAAGAGGCATAGAAGGACAGGGTATATGAGATGGTAAAATTATTTTAATTATGTAATTAAAAAATCTCAATGGGTTGTTTTTAGGGTACAATTTGGAGTGGGTTGTTTTTAAAGGACAGCACTACATATTTTACAACAGGGTTAAAAAACAAAATTATGGAAAAATTACTTTCGAAGGTTAAAAATCCAATAATCATCTTTTTCTCGTGTAGTAGAAGAGTGAATGTATCCAAATCAAAACAGTAACTGGAACATATTATACTTGACTTTCAACTTTCTGTGACAAATAATCTGAAGGATTTCAGAAGGAACGTTTTATTATACCTATTGTTTCACTGTACCCCATCTTATCCTATTCTTAAAAAGAATTTCTTTGTTTTTTTTTTTTTGGGGGGGGGGGAAAGAATATTTTAAATGATATAGGTACGTATCTGGGAGAAACCATTGCTCAGCTTATGTGGCCTACACAAATGTTTCTAGCAAACGTTAACAGATGGCGCTATGCAAAGTTTCAACTTTATCTTCTAAAATATTTTTAAGGATGTACATCAAATTAAAAGGTGGCAACAATTAATTTTTCAAAACAATTTTTCGTCCAAAGAAATTCACATAATGTTGGTGGTGCTTGCAAATAAATCAAGCATTAGAAAAAAAGTAATTTTTTCTTAAATTTTCTACAAATTTAATTTTCATATATTTTTCTGTCCCTTGAGCAATAGGTACAAACTTGAAACTTTATAATCCCTTGAACTATACAAAATAAAAGTAATATAATACATAATATGTCTGAACAGTTCCATTTTTTTACATTCGCATTAGAAAGGAAACATATTTTTAAATGAATAGCTTTTATCAAAATTTCTCTTAACATTAAAAATTATGAATTTTCCATGCCTTTCGGAGTTTATTTTAAGGGAATAAAGTACAAAAGAGCATATTGGAGAATGAAACTTTACATAAATATAAATTTTAAATTCTTAGATGGTATATTAACTAAGTATACATCCCTAGTAGAGCACAACTCATACCAAATATCTCAAGTTTACGTACAGTGGCGGATCCAGGATTTGGTTTTGGGGGGGGCTAAGAATTTTCATAATCCAATTGTATCTTCTTGATTATCTTAATATGGAAAAGGGGTAGTGAATTATCCTGCTCCAACCACTAAAAGGGGGGTATGGGGTTCTCCCTCAGAAATTTTTTGGAAATTTAAGTTAAAAAAAAACCACTTTTCGTTTTGTTTTGGTACGCCTCATCCGATTTCGGATATAGATTTCATGGTAGAATTTTTGTGTTTTTGCAAACTTAATATAAAACAAAGTTGTAATAATAGAGTTACAAGTACTAAGGGGCTCTAGGGGTCTCCCCTAGAAAATTTCTGAAAATTTAAGTAAAAAAAAAAAACACTTTTTCAACTTGTTTTGGTACACCTCATCCGAATTTCGGACATAGATTTTATGGTATAATTTTTGCTTTTTGACAAGCTTTATATAAAATTGAGTTTTAATAATAGAGTTACTACAAGTACTAAGGGGGTCTGGGGGTTCTCCCCTAGAAAATTTTGAAAATTCAAGTAAAAAAAAACACTTTTTCAACTCGTTTTGATACGCCTCATCAGAATTTCGGATATAGATGTTATAGCAGAATTTTTGCGTTTTGAGAAACTTAATATAAAGTAGAATTGTAATAATAGAGTTACAAGCACCAAGGGGATCTGGGGGTCCTCCCCCAGAAAATTTTTGAAAATTTGACCATAAAATAACATGGTTTTAACTCATTTTGGTGCATAAAATTCCATATTATATAGAGTAAAATTTTTCATTTTTTTTTTGGGGGGGGGGCTCAAGCCCCCTAGCCCCCCCCCCTGGATCCGCCAGTATTACGTAAGTAACTGTTACTGGAAGTAAACGAAATATGACCATACATAACAAAAATTGAACGAATCTCTTGAGCGGTTTTGCTACTTGGGCAAAAACAGTGGCGTAGCCAGAAAAAAATTTCGGAGGGGGATATTCATATTTCAGGGGGGGATATGGGGTAGTTTTAGTGGTTTTCTATGGTCAAAAAAAGAAAATTTCCAAGTTTCAGGGGGGATATATCCCCAAATCCCCCCCCCCTCTGGCTACGCGCCTGGGCAACAATTTCGAGGATTCCTCAATCCCCTTCCTCAGTGATAATAATCACGAGAAAACTATGGAGAACGATCGTTAGTACATTAAATATGTTGTTTTTCTTCAATATTTTAATATATTAGTTATTAAAATTTTTCTTTTGGATTTGTGAAGACAACTTAAAGATTATAATGTATAAAAATTATTAATATATAGTGCTGTCCTTTAAAAGCAACCCACTGTTTTATATTTTCTTCATTAAAAGCTTAATAAAAAGGATAATTAAATCGAATAAAAAACTGCACTAGCGGCTCATCCTCCCTAATATTTTAGTGCTAAGCATTTTTAATTCCAACTATTCATTACAAATTGGCAGTCAATCAAGTAAGAATTTGAAAAAAAAAAACACTTTGTCCCAGAAGGACTCTAATTGGCGGACTGAGCTAAAACTTTAATATTTTATTCTCATAGTAATGGGATAACATAAAAACGCGCAAAAAATGCTCTAAAGTCTTTATAACATACAATTTTACAAAATCTGTAAATCTGAAGCAAATTTTTTCCCAAAAATCTACATTATCTGAGCTTGTTTAAAAAATAAGTAAATAAACCGTTCTTTGACCAGTTTTTACATCCGTGACACTATAAGAGGCATAGAAGGACAGGGTATATGAGATGGTAAAATTATTTTAATTATGTAATTAAAAAATCTCAATGGGTTGTTTTTAGGGTACAATTTGGAGTGGGTTGTTTTTAAAGGACAGCACTACATATTTTACAACAGGGTTAAAAAACAAAATTATGGAAAAATTACTTTCGAAGGTTAAAAATCCAATAATCATCTTTTTCTCGTGTAGTAGAAGAGTGAATGTATCCAAATCAAAACAGTAACTGGAACATATTATACTTGACTTTCAACTTTCTGTGACAAATAATCTGAAGGATTTCAGAAGGAACGTTTTATTATACCTATTGTTTCACTGTACCCCATCTTATCCTATTCTTAAAAAGAATTTCTTTGGTTTTTTTTTTTTTTTTGGGGGGGGGAAAGAATATTTTAAATGATATAGGTACGTAACTGGGAGAAACCATTGCAAATCGAACAAATACATCTTAAAGATATAATTACTACTAAAAGGATTTCGAATAACTTAATATAAAATTAATCATTTTGTTTTCAACTCTAAATTTCATTTATTTTTAGATTTCAAATCGGTAAATTCTTTAAAAATGGTGTAGATTTTGTGACATAAAGTGATATTATATGAACATAAACCATAAAATCCAAAACTCCGCCGTGCAGTCGAATCTAAAAATAAGTCGGAGTCGGCAAATTTTTAAAAAGTTTAAAAACATCTGCTCTATATTATGCCACAGGTTTTACAGTACGTTGTGTTTCTGACCAAATTCCCACTTTTTCTCGATAAATTTAGTCAGTAGGTAATTTATTCAATTTTCCCACGCGAAATCGTGAAACCGAAACCAATCGACTTCTCTTCCGGCAAAATGATTTCCCCGACTTGTTTTCTCTTCACTCCAAAATGAGTTTACTGCCTTTGACCACTTTCTCTTTTTCCGAAAAGCATGCCGAAGAACCAAACGCGTTTCGCCTGTCTTACCCGAAGGGACATTCCCGACTAAAACAATGCTGCGACGAAAAAGAATACTATTCTATTATTATTATTATTATTATTTATTTTTAAACTTTATTGCGAACGTTGTTCCGTTGGAGAGGCCGGTCCCTCGTAATTAGAGTGGAAGAACAAGAAGAAAGATTGCGTGTCAATCTTCATTATCATTTTTGCGTCGAGTTTGGTTCAGGGAAATAATTTGGAGTCGTAGCGAATCTACTTTTTATTGTGCTATCCGCTGCTTTTTAATTTCCTTTAATCGATATCAGAAGCCACTAATTGACAAAAACTTTTATTGTTCAAGTTTTATTTTTGACAATAACTGATGTCGTAAAAGCTTGTCTTCTCTCAGTTCTTTTATTATTGATCGTATTTGCGTGGTTGTTTAAAAAGTATACATAAACATTTAAATTAATGATGACACACGCAAATAGTATCTTAAAATGTTGTAAAACTCGTGGCGAGGAAACACGATTCAAATTATTTTATTCAGATGCATTGATATAAAAAAATATTGTGTCGAAGTTTGTAACAGTTTATTCAGAGACAAATTTTCTTTTTTCTTGAGGGCTGTTTTTTTTAACTACTCTTGTTTAAAATTCTTCCACAGAGTTAACGGGAAATTTTTCTATGATATTATCACCAAAAACCAAATTCTTCGAATAAATTTTTTTACTTATTTTTTTACGTTTGGGAATAATAATAAAAGTGAAAACATTTTTAATTTTTTCAATACTAAATACCATTTAGTTATTTGTAATTGATTGACAATAGCTTACCATCCCCATGAAGAAAAAATAAATTTTTTGAAAGCACTATCGCTGTGAACACTATAGCAGGAAGTTGCTTAATTTGTTTGGCTTAGCCATCTGTAAAACTAGTTTTTCCTTTCTAGTACGCAGTATGCAAAAAAAACAACTTACTATGTACTATAGGAAGGCTGTTTCAAAATGTTCATCTTATTACCCGAAATTTTCTTTTCAAAGTTCGGGGGATGGTCTAAAAATTAACCAAGGTATGTTATTATATTGAACATATTTACTTTTGTATAATATAGTTTTTACTATCTTAATTAAACAGAAAAGTATTTTTAAACTGATACATGTGGTAATTAATCTAAAATTTAAAGAGAATAAAACTTATCATAGTTAAAAGTATATTTTAACGCAATTTATAAATACTATTACAAAATAAAATTCATACTTGCCTACTTTATAAATTCAATCAATTCCTTATATCCGGTGGGTGATGGGAAAATTTCACAACTAACAGATACAAAATTAGGCGGTTGATATAAAAGCTTGACTACCCCTGTGATACGAGATGTAATTTTTATCATAAAATATTAATGCATTGGAATAAAATTAAGAACATTCGAAATTGGATCACATAAATTTTAAAATTATATCCGTTCTTTTAGTAGTTACGAGGGTATATCAACAAAAACGTTTTACAAGACACAACGTTATTCTCTTTTTAACATTTTTTGAATATGAAATTAAGTAAAGCAAATATTATGTTTAAGGAATGATTATGAACTGGTGTAAGTAGTATTAAGAAATCTTATATATTAAAATAATTTGGTTTTTCTTTCGGCCGGCCGCCAGGCCGAACCCCCGTATCGATTTGGACAAACTCGGTCTTGATCGAAAGCTCTCCACCCCTAGATGAGCCAATTATATATCACGTTCCCCCAAAACATTCCATTTTTAAATTATACGATTTTTTCGTTTTGCCCCCATGTTAACTCTATGGGGAGGTTCCGTTCGGCCGGCCGCCAGCCCGAACCCCTGAACCGATTTTGACAAACTCGGTCTTGATCGAAAGATTTCCAACCCTAGATGAGCCAATAATATGTCACGTTCCTTCAAAGCATTCCATTTTTAAATTATAAATTTATTTCAATTTGCCCCATTGTTTTCAGTTAATATTTTTACCAACACAGACAAAACGTCTTTTAAAGAGCGTGAAGAAAATCAACTTTGAAATTATAACTTCAATGTTTTGACGTTTTACTAGATTTATCGCAACAGGATACATACTAGGAATATTGGATTTATTAAAAAAAATACTGGTACAGGTTTAATTGAAGAACTTCTTTCTCTTCAGATGACGCATAAGAATAAATTATTTGTGGTTAGAAAAACCTATAATTTGATTGAAAATATTGAACAGTTTAGCGCTGACTATGCAGCTTAAAAAAAGTAATAAATTGTAAAAAATTTAACTGCGCTGCAAGTGTGTGGTAGTAACGAGCGAAGCTCGCATCAGCGCCAAAGGCGCGTAATCTAGCTGGTAAGACGCGGCTTTGCCGGGTCAAACCAGCTAGTAAATATTAAAATAATTTTTAATTCCTTTAGTTTAAAAAAAATGGAACTTTATAAATCTGAAAGTAGTTTCCATCCCTTCAACTTTCTTTTGTTTGTTTCTTTTATTGAAGAATAAAAACGGAATTCCTCATTCATTTAGTAAGAAATTTGAAAAAAAAAATCACAAAATCCAATTCAATTAAGTGAATATTTTGATTTGAATATTCTTTTCTCCGTAATCCTCGATAAATTTTTAAAAGGTTTAAAATTAAACCCCTCGAGTTATTGGTTGCTCCTTTTAACTCTCTTCATTATATCTTTTTAACCAATTTTATCTATCTTTAATCCTTAAAAGACTGATCTTCTTGCTTTTAAAAATAACTTTAAATTCCTCTCCGAATTCCTAAACAAAAGACATGAAAACCTCAAAACGAATGTTTGTACCATCGCGAAACTAGTCAAAGTGGTAATGATTACAGAAAAACAGTCACAATGCCCTCAAAATTGATTCACTAGATTCATATTTATCTTGTCTTTTTCGATGAATGAAGAACTATGGATGGTTGAAAGAGCTTAACTGAACTGTGACGAGTAAAGTTAGTAACAAAAGGAAACACAGTGTTGTAGAGAGATGTTTTGAATTTTCATTACCTTTTCCTTACAGAATCAACGAATCAAATATTATTTCGAGTGACCATCTTGGAATAAATTACTTATATTCAACTAAATTAAATTGCATCCTGATGGTCATAAAGAAAATATTTCTTTTTTTATATCAAAAGATTTGAATAAATATTTCCCGTGTCCAGTTCAAAGGGATTCATATGATTTTGTAACTTATTC
This sequence comes from Tetragnatha montana, assembly GCA_963680715.1. Taxonomy (NCBI): domain Eukaryota; kingdom Metazoa; phylum Arthropoda; class Arachnida; order Araneae; family Tetragnathidae; genus Tetragnatha; species Tetragnatha montana. The sequence continues at coordinate 22,132,477 of OY796675.1, forward strand.
AAATTTTTGAATTAAAATGTTACTGTAATAAGTTCTTTAATATTGTAGGTACCTACTTTTAATAATAAAGAAGGAGGATATTAGTATGTTTTACAAAAAAATCATTCGTTCGCACTAAATATGAAAAATTCGAATTCTTATAAAATATAATGCATTACAACAAAATTGTACAAATTGATTTTTAAACTTTTTTTCTTTTACATGGATATCAATTATATTTTTACAGAAATAAGCTTTTTCTTATTTTAAATGTCTTACTTAAAAGAACTTAAATTTTTATCGATGGTGCGCCTGAAGTTTAAAAATAAAAATAATCACGTGGCAAAAGTAGTTGCAATTCATTTTTGTAAGACAGATTTGTAAAACATTCCGTTAAAATGTTTGAAAAGAAAAGTTTTTACTCCATATGTAATTATACTTTTTTTGGTAAATACTCAACTTTTAGAACTTTTCAACTCAACTCAATAAAAGAACATTAACTTTTTAATGGGACTGGACTAATTAACTGGATGGTCCGAAAGTCTGATGCCAACCTACTCAGCCACAAATAAACCCCCAAAGGAATGAATCATTATCAATAACAGCTTAATAACTGATAAACCATTAATGGCACTTAGAGGATTTTAAAGTAGGCATTTTAACGCTAGATTCGCTATGAAAAACCATCATTCTATTTTGGAGAAGAATATATTTAAAAGTTAATCTGCTTGAACTCTTTAAGAGAAAGAAACTGTAAACAAAAACACTGAGACCGATTAGGTATAAAATCCTAGCCGGTAGCAAAACTTCGCTGTTTTTAGAAAAAATCAAGCAGAATTTGTCGGCACTGTTGGTGGGATTACTAGTTTTACATTTTTCTTCAACTTAGTCTTTTGAAACTATTTAGGAAATTTATGTCTCCTACACGTGTGTGTTAGTTAAAACTAGGATATTTATAATTTTTTTTGAAAATCAAAGAATTCTTTGCAAAATATTGTCTAGTATGGCTTTTCATAAAATCAGCCAAAAGATCTAATTTTAATATTCGATATATATCTTATTAGGCATTTGCTAATTTCACATGGGGAAGCTCAACTCAAAATATTACCAGAGTTCCTATTATACCTTGTCCAGGTTTAAGCTAGAAATTATTGTTCCTAATTTTGAAATATCATGGGTGTTAATGGCTTGATGGATAGCTTGGGATACATGTGTTCATGTGATCGTACTTTCTCCTCTTATGCTGTTGCCAACAGAAAACCGCTGCGTACTTTTACCCAACTGTGCACTAGGGTGTCTCAAAAAGTGCATTTTTTGGTAAAAGTTTGAAAAGTGATCGGGCTAAAAGCTAAAAAGTTTCCTTTTGGTGTTAGAAGGTCAGTTGCAAAATTAAAACCATTTCTGTCTACTCTAACTATTGCCTCAACGACAGCGAAATCTCTATAATGACAAGAAAGCAACCTCTACCACTAAAACACTAACGCGTCGCAATGACCTTGAAAAGCTGTCACTGTTGACCGAATTTTCCGTTAAAACATTAAACTTAACAAATAAAAAGGTTATGTCTTCATTAGAACAATTTCTGTCCACTCTAACTATTGCCTCAACAGGAGCGAAATCTCTGTAAAGAGAGCCAAGTAACCACTAACACTAAAAACACTAACCGCAACGCAATGACATTGAAAAACTGTCACTTTTGACCAAATTTCCCTTTAAACATCAAACTTAACAAATAAAAAGGTTTAGTCTTCAAGGGAATACACCAAAACCAAGGAAATTTCAGGGATCCCATTCCAATTATATCCATTAAATTTTTAGATCCAAACAAAACATTAAAATAGTAATAAAAACAAACTCTGAAAGAAAACACTTAATTAGACATCTACTGTAGGATAGATAAAATTATTTCTTCTAAAGGTTTCATATTTTATTATTTTCTCAAGCGTAAACATTCCATAATAACACGAGGTGGAAGTAGGAGTTGGTCGCTTTTCTGAGAGAATGAGACATGATTCATTTTAAAGATCAAAACCTGAAAATAGCTATGTTCAAAACACTATTTCATCTTACTTCAAGGGAAGAAGAAGGTTTGCTTCAAGTTTGTCTCTTCGTTGTATTGCTGTACGTGAAAGCGTGGTTTACGGCGCCTTCAGCAACCGCTGCTCCTTTTCATAATTTAAATTTTTTGCAAGAGCTACTGGCCTTTGAAAAGGTAAACAATAAAACATCTGAACTGGTGGTAAACAAATTCTGTGGCCACCTCTGGTACCTGGGAGAAGAATTTGTACCAATGTCTCCCTTTGGTTCATCAGTACGATTTGATTCATCAGTCTAAAATACGATGAGGGTCCTCCTGAACCTACAAAACAAATTATGCTCAAAACAAAAGACGCCCCAGCATTCGCCAAAAAGGGGTTAGAGGAGTTAACATCAAAAAAAGTTGATGAACTTATTTCAAAGATTTGGATTGCCAATCAGTTTCCTTTTAAAGTCTACTGCTGAATGGGAAAGCTTAAACGAATTTCAGCGGTGCCGACATTTCTTCAACAACTTGGCGGTCGTCAATAATGTTGCTGAACGAAGAGTGGCCTTAACCCAGGAATACCTCCAAACCTTGAAGACTGAAGCCCAGAAGCAAAAACTTCTACAAACAGTCAAAAAATATCGCTCAAAGTTTTCCAAGACAGACAAGTACTTTAGCTCACGAGTTTTAAGATGATCATGGAACATGAACAAAAAGTGCATTTTAGTGCAATGAAAACCTGTGATATATTAAAGGCATGTATGTGTTATTTACATTATATTAACCCTAAACAGTCGAAAATTGGTAAAAAAAGGAAGCAAAAGTAATTAGTTGTGTAATAGGATGCGTTGTGTAGTAAAACTAGCGCTGCGCTCCCTACCAGGCTTTGCTCGTAAATTCAACCGCTTTGAGGCAATAGTTAGGATTGCACCAAAATTCTCAAAATTTCAGGAAAGTTTATTTGTGCAATTAGGAAACTTTTTGGCCTTTAGCCCGATAAAATTTCCAAAGTCGGAAAAAATGAGACACCCTACTGTGCACTCTTACCCTCCTTTCCAGTATGCCTTCTCAGAATCATCACATGGGATTATGGCAGTCTCTTTCTCTTTTGTACTTACAAAAGAGAAACTTACTTCTATGCCTATTTTCGTTTAGTGCCGTAAAATACGAATCATTTTTAGTATACTGTATATTATTTTCACCTTTTATATTACGTTTTGTTTACGTAGATAATTTCCAGAATTTACGGTGTTTTAATGATAGTTTCACCAGAATCTCTTAAACATCCAATTTAGCACTAAAGACAAATTTTCCAATACTTCATTCCCACGAAGCCCAGTGGAGTAGAAGCCCGAGTTCTATTCTCGGGTTGGGCCGATAAAATAAGGACCAAGATAGTTTGGGGAAACAAGGGACTTTGCCTCAGCTGACTGCGACTTTCAGTCACACGTTCTGTAACAACTCTGTTCATGGTCTAGCCCAGTGAGGTTGATTATACTGGAGTTTGAAGGTCTAAGGTACTCCTTCAAGTATCCCCCCCCTGTCATATTTCATTCCAAATAAATGCATGAAAATAAGAATGACTGGAATAGTAACTCCCCAAGAGTATTCTAGAGCTAAAAAAAGAGGTGTATAAAAAAAAAAAGCTTTCCCCAGCAAATCGCCCATGAAAATTCCCACGTCTCCAGGAAAGACTCCGGAGATCATAGCCACCGCTAATGGCCTCAACACGAATGTATCAATTAGCAAGTGTTAAAACGTCTGTTTGTTCTCACGGGTCACACCGATACTTCCCCATCGGCAAAGACAAACTCTACGAATACCACCCGACAGTATTAATCCCAGACGATTTCACTCCCACATACCCCTTCTGCATTCATTTACGAATCGCCGAGGGGCGAACCAGCCGAGCCATGACCAACCTCTCTCTCTTCTATTCCGATCTGCAGAAAACGTCTTAATTGAAAGCTGTCGTCTGGGTTCGTCGTTTTTTTTTTCTTTTCCTCTACGGATTATTAGAGTTTTCCTCCCCCCTCTCGAACACGGTGTTTCGAACGGCTGAGGGTGTTGGTCTAGATCTGGGAGGGAGGGAGCGAATGAAGTTCTTTCGGCTTCGGGGAGAGGGAGTAATCGAAAGTGATCCTCGGGAGGATACAGGTGTGTGCTGCAGATATGGAGGAATAGGGTGCTATTGGATGTATAGAAGAACTTAGGAGTTCAGGTAAGCTTAGTTTGATAGTATATCGAATGGGAGTGTTAAGTTTTCAGGAAATTAAGTATTGAAGAAAATTATTATTATAAAATTCTAGCAAAGTACTTTTGTTGAAATAGTTTTCAATGCCAATATTAGTTAGTTATGATTCATGAATAGGTCAATTATTCGTAAACTCTATGAACTGTGGATTAATTCAATTGGTGCTATTAAATTTTAAATATTCCTTTTGTTTGTAAGATTTCTCCACTAGTGTCATGCATGTCATTTTTAGATACCTCTAAGTACCTTAGTAGAGCTTTTTAAGAAATTACAATCAGTGGAAATTTTTATTTTTAATTTTGATTTGAAAAAGCAAGTTTCTTCTTTACATTATTCTGAAAAATTCAGTGGTATGAGAAATAAGATAGGGCATATTTTTCTATACTTCAAAGGTTTTTTTGTAAGTACAGAGAACTTAATGTAAGAGTAAAGTTATGTAGAATTGAGAATATGTAGTACTTTTATGTTATTCCTTTTATAGTTTAGTATATATTTTTTCGAACTTTAACCTAACATGTGTTCAAGCTTTACTAATTTGACATTCTTTTAACATCATAAAAGTTTTGAAGCCCAAAACACTGCAAATAGGTGTTGTTCAAAAGGTTCTTTTCTTTTTCTTTTTCATTTATACTCTATCAACTAAACTTTAGAATTTCGCCACGGAAAGTTTTTAAAACTATTTTACTTTTATTTTAATATATCTTTTAAATTGGCAAGCAATTAATTATTTATCTTCTATTTAATGTAAATTGTTTACTAATTTAGACAGATTTGTTATACCCATCAATAAGGCTTTATTTAAAAAGTTTTTTATCGCTATGAGAACATTTAACGGTATTGAGATTCTTTCCTGAAAAGATTTTTACATTTTAACCATGTTCTCTTTTAATTAATTAAATTACCAATAAAAGTGCTAAGGGTCTGATTTTTATCGCTTGATCATGTGTTTATCAACTGCCTTCAGTAAGATAATCGCTTCGAAATTACCTCATTCATAGAAAATTCAACTTTATCATTATGAATATTTAATAATTTTGTTTTTTGAAATAGTACAATTATTTCATACTACTTCAATCACATCATAAATATCCTTCTCTGTAGATCTAATATACTCCTAACTGATTATTTTTTTTAAGTTGTAGTGAGATATTCTCCTCCAAATGCAAAATATGGCCACTTTGATTTGTGTCAATATCCCCCACTTATCAAAATGTATCAATTTGCCCCATCGGTTATTCTTGAACTAAAACCTTTATTTTAAAAATTAAGCAAAGGTTATTTAAAATTTAAGTATTTTCCCTTTTAGTAACAATAATGAACTTGCTTTTGGAATTTAAAGATCTCTGTTTTCAAAGGTAGAATAGCATCAAAGTGACTTTACATTTTACAAAAAAAATACAATTGGAACTTTTTGACGAAAAAATTTTAGTTTTTCTCATTAAAATTTATAGACACTGCAGAGCTTAACGGTTTATATGCAATCCACTGTATCAATGTGCTCGTATCAGGGCCCCTTTTTCAATTTTAGAATTATTATTTTTTTTTTATTCCAATTATATTTATATTGAAAAACAAAAAGTGACTAACTCCACTCTTAAGGTATAATTTAGCTGTTTTCATGGTACTGCTCATAATCAAGGCAGTATAACAACGTGTCATTTTAAACTTCTATGACATCACATCAAATATATTTTCAAAATTACCACGTTACATCCATTTGACTGTCAGCAACATTCCTTATAATATTGTTATTTCTGTTAGACACAATTTCCAACCAAACCATTAATAAATCAAACTGCAAGAAAGCCTGATTCAAAATCATCGGAAACAAACGGTAAAGAAGGAATCAAAATATTTTTTCTAAACCACTCTATAGCCCTTCGGTAGTCCTTTCATTATGACATGGCATTATGACATTTGAACTCTATTTCATTTACAACTTTCACTTTAATTTGCATTATTCCCGTGAAAAATCCTTTCCCAAGACATTCCTCAATAAATCCCCAATCACTTAACAGTTTCAATAAAAATCCCAAAAGCATCAGACCGCTTAAAAATCACTTCCAATGCAAATTGATCACCGGGATCCTTACCGACTGATCAAAACGTGAGAACCACACGTCAAGATCCATATGCTTCAAAAACTAGGCCATCGCGTACCCGTGAGTGATCCGAGTGATCCTAACCATCACATTTTGAATGAAGTGGAAAGCATCATATAGCACCCGTTGTTTTGTCGCTGTGGCCCACTGATCTGGAACTTCGTCTTATCGGTACTTAACTTTGAAAAGTGAAAACCCATCCCCGAGAGATATGTATCGTTTTCCGTACGTTTCTCGCGCGGGACGCCAGAAGGGACAGGTGAAAAGATCCGTTTTTGTCAGACAAGGATCATAGCAGAATGATTGCAAGGAAATAAAGTGAACATGCTAAAAATAAGCTTATAAGTTAAAGAATTAGATATTAGGAATGATTATTTTAATTTATAACGATTAGTGATGTTTCCTGCAATGTACTATTTACTGTTCAATAACAAAAACATTGGGATAAATGAAGATGTAGAAGTATGAAATTATCTACGGTATCTCTCAACTAAACGATTGAATTAAACTAAGATCTAATTTAGATTTTGTTCATCATCTCAATATTGTTAAGTTTCATCTATTTTTATTATTAAAACTTACACAAGAGGAGACCTAATAACAATAATAGTTAAATAGTTTAAGATTAAGTGAATCAGGGCCAGGTCCCAAAAGAACTTGATCTATAAACCTCTCGATTTTAATGCAAGACCCTTAACTGGATACATTTTAAACGCAGCGTAAAATGCATAAATACCCTAAAAACACGAATTCTTAATTCCTGCACAAGTATACCTTAAGATTTTAGAAAGTTTGTCTTTTTGAATAGTTTAACCAGTTTAACTTAAAACGCATTCTCATTAAGAAAAATCAGTGTTTGGTATATGAATTTGATCAGTCAAAGTCCCTAAGCATAGTAATTTTATATAGAAATTTACACCCTAAATTGATAGATTGTAAAATAATAGAATTCAAAATATAAAACCACTTACCAGATACTAATATCATAAATGTATAGTTAACATCTCTTCTATCAAGAGTTTAGGTAACAATCTAGGAATCATTACTTCAAAGTTAAAACTTCTTCCCCGTACATAAAAAAAAAAATCAAATAATTGGTGATTTCAGTAAAGCTTATTTTCATTCAAATTTCAGAGAACGAATGAACTTAACTGTTAGGTTTTATTTTGAGCGGGGTGACACATTTTTTTAAGGAAATCTATTTTAAACCATCAGCTTTTTTATTTATAAAGATTAGAAAACAATTAATCATAACTTTTGCTTCAATAATAATACACTAGGTAATTATAAATATTCATTTCATACAAATAAATTAAACACATAAATTATTGTAAAATTCATTTTATTGTCAGTCTAATTTCCCAGATCTTGTTTCTTTGAAGTAATTTAAACATTAACTTTAAACAAGCACGCGTGTTCCAAAGATTATCTGGTAGACTTGACAAAAATGACACCAAGACCATTGAACATCTAGAATGCGCAGTATACGCAAAATAATTTTTTTTTTACCAAATTATACTCTAAATTGCTACCACGTGAGAAAATGTTTTCCCAGAAACATGCTTTCTGAATGTGTGACCAAAGGATGCGCTTTTATCTGGCTCAATCGACCAGAAAACTAGTGTTGATGCACTACTTGAATTGGGCATTCAGGAAGTATGTGATAGTAGGATTCTTATACTCAACACTCTATTTCCTGCGAGTCTATTCCAAATTACGGAAACTATGTAAACAAAGCGCCTACAGATACTGTAAAAGTGGGAAAAAAAGATTGAGGATATAATGTATACAATTATCAATTTTGAAAAATATTCAAAGATTCAATTTAAAATAAAAGAAATTCAAAAATTGTATCGTTGCTACAAAATACTATAATTAGAAAAATCTGCGCACTTTTTTATACTAATGAGTTAATCAAAATTTCAAAATACCGTTTTAGGTCATCTCTTTTAGAGAGTTAGATATACGACATATTTGTGAGGTATTATTAATTTTTCTTTTCCAGCAATTTTCTTTTGAATGTTTCCCACTCCCAATACAAAAAGGTTTAAATCCCTGAATAAGTTTTGTCATCAATCTTAAAACAGATGCTAAACGGTATCGATACTTTTAGGTATCACTGGTCTGGTCAGGTATCAAATACTCACTCATAATTCAAGAACTTTTATTGACCGAATAGATTTAAGTACTACCTCCGTAAGAGTATTTAAACCCTGACATTAAAAATTTTATTATTACTTAAAAATAATATCAAATCATTCAACAGTAACTTAAAAGTTATGTTAGAAAATTAATGGAAATCGCTTATTCTGTTGTTTCTTGGATGCTACCATTTTGTAGAAGAATCCGGAAAATTCAAATGTAATTTTAATTTTTTTCTTTTCTTTTCAGATAAAAGTGGCAAAATGAAGATAGAAAAACATTGTGTATTAGTTTTATTAGGTAAACCTTTCTTTTTAAGTCCAAATAAACCTCAAATATTTTTTTAAAGATTCTTACCTAATCCTTTTAATTTTTATAGGTTTATTTTCAATTCACGTTTGTAACTCTGAGGTAAGTATTACATTCAAATCATCAAAAATTTTCACTAAAATTTTTGACAGCTAAATGTACTTATTTTAAATTGATTAAATATAAATTTAAGCAACATAATCTATTGAATCTCTATAATTATTTGAATTGTCTAATGATAATTTTTTATTCAACAGAGACTAAAGTTCTCTTCAGAGTCATCAAATCCAGATTTTGAGTCTCAAAGAACGACTCCTAGCCAATCAAGTGCCATCGACCGTCGGGAAGAAGTGAGATTAACCAATAAGCATGCTTCTCGACTTCAACCACAACTCTCCAGAAGAAGATCCCCTGACTCTGATGGTGTGGGTCCATCTTCCATTGCATTGTCTAAGCTCAGAGATAGGAGAAAGCCCTTTGGACGCCCAAAGCTGATGAAGAGGATATCTGATCCTGTCGAAATTGAAAAAGATGTGGACCGTGTTCCTACTACAGAGAAGGTGTTGTTAATAACTACTAGTGAAAAAGATAGTCCAAATCAGAGTAAGTAGGAATCTACCCTTACTTAGCGTTTAAGCCCAAACATTTGTAACTTAGATACCTCTGAGAAAGTAAGAAACGATAAGAATTACCTTTATAATAGCTTGAACTAAAAGAAAACCATGTAAAAATCATTATTTCAATAAAATTTATTTTTATTATTTTTTTATTAATTTTTATTTGATTTCAGATACTACTGGGTCATCTGTTGAAGTTCCTTCCACATTTAAATATGACAGTGTGAGAATTTCAGAAAAACCAAGCAACAACACAGTGTATAAATTCAAAAAGAAATTGAAGAAACGTCCTAGGTTTAATCTTGAAAAGAAATCTGAGGAAAAACCAGTGATATACATGAACCATCCTGATAGTTCATTAGGTTATGAAAAAACTTTTAAAACTACTCCAGTGCCAAAGAAAAAACCAGTTCACGTAAATACTGAAAACTCAGATCCCCACGAAGAAAGCGAAGAGAAGATAAAAGAAAGCCAAAATAAAAACATCTGGGGAGCAATGAAGATCAATTCATCTCAAGGTAATTCGAAAATTGCGGAAAACAGTCAACTGGTAGTGTTAGATGGGTTACCCAATAAAGAACTAAGTAACAGTAATGGAATGGTTTCGGAAAAGTCATCGAAAAGCGAGAAAGATTTGAGCTCTAATCTCTCACCAATTGAAAAGAATAAAAAAAGACAAAAGAAAATCAAACGTCTTCGAAAACGACCTCTGAATAAAAATCTTCCAACAACAGAGGGATCCACAACTACCAGTACTCCACTTACTGATACCACCTCCATGTTTCATGAAATTGAAAAAATCAATTTTTCAAATTTAAATGTAACTGAGGATGATTCAGATAATTTCCCATCGGAAAAGGGAACTGAAAACAAAAATACTGCGAGTGCAAAACTCGAAAATATTGGAGAGTATTCTTACGGAAATTTTCCAGATTTTTATTCTAAAACGGAAGACCACCAAGAACCAATTTTTCCAACAGAACTAAAGGACCAGAGATCTCAATTCGAAGTCAATACAAAACCATTTGTTCCTAATAATAGAACAGAAGAAAGTCACAGTGATACAGATGACGGTTATTATTTAACGAGCTTCAATTACAAAGGCGATGGAGAAGATACACCAAAGGACGTTATAAAATTACCAATATCTTCCACCAAAAAACCACCACCTGCAAAGAAAGCTTCCTTCGTCGAGAAAAAGACTTCATTCGGAAAGAACATCAATAAACAACAACCCGAATCCAAGAAGGAAAGAAACCGTAAAGAAAAACACCCTCATTTAGAGAAGTTCGACTTCTCCAAAAGGCATAAGATACATCCTGAAGAGGAAGAAGAAGACTGGGCAACATTCACGACTCCAGAGCCAGAAATATACGTAAATTACGAAGACATCAAAAAAGTGAACCAGCCTGTGGTGAACTACAAACGCAAGGCAGTGAAAAAAGTGCAAGAGCTAACGTGGAAGCCTTCTAAAAGTGAACCAAGACCTCCACAGACAAAACCACAAGAACTTCGTGAACCTAAAGATTACGATAACGATGGTCGAGTCCATTTTTTGATAAAAAATAATATTCGAAATCCATATCCAAGTAAGAGCGATTACGTAAATCAAAAGTCAAGCAAAGAAATTCCATCGGGTCGTTCTAGGGATACGCCTGCCGTTCCAAGAAAAGCACCAGAAAACTACCCCAAGAAAAGCGACTACGTAAATCAAAAGTCAAGCAAAGAAATTCTATCGGGTCGTTCAAGGGATACGTCTGCCGTTCCAAGAAAAGCCCCAGAAAATTACCCCAAGAAAAAGCCGGCGGATGACAGTGGAAAATATTACATCCATATGTTCAAGAGAGTAGGTGATTTCAGTTTCGAAAATCACGATCCGAACAGCGACCCCTTCTCTAAGAGTGATGGATACATGTCCTCCATGAAACTACGATGGGACGACGACGACCGGCGAGCTAAGATAGAAACATCGGTCGACAGTCGAGTACAACCTTTCGAGCTCGTTATGAGGCACAACCATCCTTTCGAAAAATCCTATCTCCATGATGCTCCAGAAGAACCATCACTGGATGAGTATGAGAATTTTCGAATTGAGGACGAGAAAGACGAGAGACAGTTAGTTAGAAAGAATGGTGAAACCAGCCGAAATAAGAGGTCCAATGACCGCCCGCTAGTTTTTCTATCGCATTTCCCAAGAAGACAAACCCTCCCAAACGAGGACCACTTTCCATACAGAGTTCTCGTAAAAAGTGACGAGGAGATGATCCCATCAGAGACTTCATTCCATCCTCAAACGTACCAAGGTGCTTCAGAAAAGGTCGCTAGAAGTAAGCACCCGGAGATACGTTCGTACTATCTGAAGCCGTCCAGTGCTGAAGAAGCTAGGAAGTTCGCGAGTGAGTTCAGAGATAAGCAGTTCACCTTTCCCTTCACATCTTACCAGACACCAGCTCGGCAACGCGAGACGAAGAAAGTGGAAGTCTTTCGAGCCTACCATCTACCCAACAGACCACCGCAGGTTCCGAACAAGCCAATGGAACTGAAATCAGTTCCAGTTCAATTCTTCACCAACGCTAAACAAGTCAAGAACGCTGCCTTGGTGGCAAGGAATAACAAAGCTGGAAGTTTGGTTTACCCCAGAAAAAATCTCACTAAGCCCTTTAATTCTAAATTATATGGAGCTCCTTCAGAACCAAAGCTTTCTAAAATAACAAAGCCACTTTTTAAAAATGAATACATTGCATCCAAACAGAAGAGTCCAGTGGTGTCAAAAATAGGAATAAACCATAAACATGAAATAAAAAATGGAACAGATGATTCAGAAATCGTCGAACAGATGCCTCAGCGTAGGGAGTTTAGACACACCTTTAAACATATTACAAATCCAAGCTTCCAAGACTCAAACGGTACCAGCAGCTTCGAACTGAGTTCTGATGGTGAAAGTTTTAAAAGAAGCTTCGATAGTAGGCTCAATGCCCAACCTGCCCATGAACATAAAAGCATAAACACAGACCATTTAATTCGTCCAAGCTATCAATTACATCAACTTCCCAGTACAACTTTCGGAAGCTATGTTCGATCAAAGAGTGGTAAAAATGCAGCAAGCAAACAAAGTTTAAAGAGGTCAAATTACTTGGATGAAAATTACAATTTGCAAGATGACAGCTCTCCCAGATACAACACCATACCAAAAACACGTTTTTCATGCCATGGACACAGAGCTGGCTACTATGCTGACACTGAAACTGGATGTCAGGTAAGATGTTCTGTTCATTTTAATCAAATAGTTATCTAAGTATAATAAATACAGTCGGCACGCGTTTCTACGAACTCACAGGGATGCTCCAATAGTTCAGAAAATCAAGAGAGTTCTTAAAATAGTAACAAAAACATTTAAAAATGGTATAAAATGTAAAATTTTGTTTATTTTTACTTCTTCCTTTACAATATTAAAAAGTTTTAATTACATTTATTACACACGCATAGCGAAAGAAAATAATAACACATTTGTCTCCTTTATGTATTCCCATTGAAATAAAAATATCAGCATAAAAAATCAAAATCTTAGTTATATACTTTTAATAAGTTAAAATGTAATTTGTAATAAGTTGTTAACAAAATGTAATAAGTTAAAATGTCGATAGTATACAATGGACTCTAACCGCCTATCTGGTTCGAGACTTCACGGAACCAACACGTGACCTACAACTGAGCTCAGTAGGTCACGTGTTGGTTCCGTGTGACGTCAGACGGTTAGAGTCCATTGAAACTGACTGACAGAATGAAGAAAAATTATTAACAAAATCGGGGGGGGGGGGAGTTTTTAGCATTGTCTGACATTGATTTAAGCTGAATGAAGTGTAAAAATGAATTCTAAAAAATTTTTATAAGTAAATTTAAATTAAAATATACATTTATGGAGTTAAGTTTGGGAGCAGCTTTATAGGTTTGTAAAAAAAAGTTCGCTAACGCGAACATTGACTTCAAAAACTATCTTCTTTCGGTATTTTAATCTCTCATTCGAATACTTTTCATTGTAAGAAATTTTTTAAGAGGTATTAAAAACTATTAATAATAGTTTATGAGTATAACATTTTTAATATAACTAGAACTAGATTCCTGTATTACCTTTGTACTTGGAATTTTCCTCTATTTAGATTATTTTATCTCATACACTCTATTTCCTTTATACTACTTAGATCTGTTCGCTCCTCTTACGGATTCCTATCTAAAAGCTTGGATTGAAGTTAAGGTTATTGCCCAAATCTCAACAAAAGTTCATTTTATTTCTTTTAAAACCCCTCAATTACCCTACACACATCAAAAGAAGCTTCAAGTTGTCGCTTTGTGAGGTTATTCTTTGCTTTAAAAGGAAAAAATATAATTTTCTTTCAATGTAGGTTAATCCTCAATCGTCGTTAGGAGAAATCCAAAACTCGTATGCCACTCCTTTTGGATGTACGAAGTTTGCCCAACCTTAACTTTCTGCATCGCTGGAGAATCTTACTACTATTTCAAAACGCTCTAATCCGTAATGGGAAGTTTTAGAAGAGTAACTTTCTTTTTCTTTAAGAAAAGTGCGTTATTTTCCCATCGTAGTATTTCCATGGGAAACTAAAAGTTATGCTAATCACTCTTGAATCAACATTCTTATATTCCGATTTATTTTATTAATTCACGACTAATTGTTTAATCTTTCAGAGAACTGAGTGGCTTGCATTATTTAAATAACTTCGATTAAAACATTTTTTTTTTCAATTGAGGAGCTTTGCAGCAGCAACGAGCTAACTCCAATGGCTTTGCATTAAAGTTAGCTCGTATGCAATTGGTAAACATTTTCTTATTCTTTTAGAGAGAGACTCCCTAATGAACATCCCCTATACAATATGTCACTCCCTAGTATGAGACTCCCGAGTGAATGATCTCTTACAATATGTCATTGTGTTCTGATTACTTCACTTGAATAACACCGCTTTGAACTAGGCATCTTAAGTTCTGAACCCCCCCTTTCATTTATCTGAGTATTATGGTAAGGTTTTAAAACATGTTCTTTATCTTTTCCACAGGTTTTTCATTTGTGCGTGGGTCCAGGTGAAAAGCATTCTTTTCTATGTCCGGATAAAACATTATTTAACCAACACCTGTTGGTGTGTGATTGGGCCAACAAAGTCAACTGCGAAACGTCTGAAGAGTATTACAGTGTCAACGAACGGGTATTTCCAACAACCCCTACCCCTCAAGAACACAAAATCGACAACTACTTGTATGAGGAGATTGAAGATCCTCACTACAACATTTATTCTGAAGGGAGATCAAGTTACAAACCGAAGAAACACGGAATAGAGGCACATACCTCCTACGCGACCCACCATGATCACCATGACAGCAGTGAAAATTTAGAAACCGCTGTTTCTCCATCGGAAGAATCTGAAGAAGGTAAAGAAATACATACAAATTCTAAAAAGGATGATAATGAACTAAATTCATCTCATAACAGTACTAATGAAAGCTACAGAAAGGCTGTTCATGAACCAGAAATCGGAGAGCGCGAAGTTCCCCCAAAGAACGCATCGTCGAGGAGACCGAAGGGATACCATTACTTCAAGGAGGACGAATACGTTATTTTGCACGATGTGGCACAACCACAAAGAAGCTGGGATTCTAGAAGTAAGCAATTGAAAGGAGTGAGCAGGAAGAAATGGAACCCAGTAAAAATTCACAAACAGGCCCAAAATCAAAATGAGAATTTCAGGCAAGAAGCTCTTCACAAAGTCCAAGATTTTGACGTAAAGAAAGTTTCTCCCAAATATCAAAAGCCAGAAATTAGTTACAAGACCAAAAAGGTGAAAGAAAATGTCAGATATGGCTACACCCCAAAGAAACAGAAAGAATATAAGCCTACATTTAAGAGTACTTATAGCCAAGCAGATAAAAAGAAAATATTCATAGACGAAAATGGTGGTGAAAAGGAGTCTGCTTCAACTGATAGCATTAAAACTCTAACAACCAAGCTTCCAATCCTGCATAAGAGAAAGCGACTGTTTCCAGATCGAACACTAAAAGAAAAGTACGTGCATGAGTATCCAAAAGTAAAGAACGTATCATCTGTAAGGACAAAAAATCGGTCTCCTGATCTCTCTTACAGGACAAAGCATTCTCCAGAATACATTCACAGCGAAGAGAAAATAGAACCTCCTCAATTAGAGTTATCCAGACAAAAATCCCCTAATAATAGACCATACATTTTACACAATTCTTCAAAAACCGAAGGAAAAGAAACTGCCTCAGCCGATCTGGAATACCAATATCCTTTAGCCGTGAACATCAAGAATGTATCGGACACGAACTTCGGACAGAGAACGGGGGATTCTGAATTAGATTCTCGAATTCCTCAACCAGAAAATCCCCCAACACCAGAAGAACCTAAAAAACATCATGTTGAACGGAAAAACGTCGATCTCCATTTAGATATAAATGCACGAATTGCAGATATTTTTTCAGGAATCAAATCTATCGGAACTGACGTTAGTAAAATATTAGATAACAAAGAGAACCTGTACAAAAATATCCAAATCTCAAAATCTTTGCCATTGCATAAAGGCAGTAATATAACTTTACCAGAACCTTTTACATTTGAGAAACTTTTACCGAAAACAATCAAGGAAACTAAGAGGGATACAGAGGAAGCATCAAGAAAGCAGTTGCCAGCCATTCCAAAAGTTGACACAATCGCTGGAGGTAATACCGAAATCCCTTTGAAAGGTGAACATATGAAAATTTATTCAGACTTTCCTGCTAACACAACGGGTGTGAATAATGGCACAGAAACATACTGGGAAATTTATGAAGATGGAAAAGATGCACATAATGTAAGTGAAGGTGATAAATCTGAATCGTCTCACCCACATGAACATCCAGATGCAAGAAACGCGAATGCTTATGAGTTGCAGAGTTCGAAAGATGTTCTGCTTTCTGTTGACACTTTAAACGAACCCATCGAAAAAGATGCCGAAACAAAACGAAATGAAACTAGTCTAACTCCTTCCGGTCAAACCGTTTCCGAGTCGAAAATACAGTACACCCCGTCAGAAAGTGTAGAGAATTTTAGAGAAATCCACTATAGTCCTGTTTCTAAAGAAATATCTCAAAACTCTAAGCATGAGTCGATAGTAAGCGTTCAGGACTCCATAAAAGAAATCGATCAGATTTTGACCCGAATAAATCCTAGTACTGAAGCTCTATCTGAAACACCATTTAATCTAAAAAATTCATTTAGAAACACGTTCGATTTTAAATCGCCCAATTTTGAAACCACTCTAAGCAATCACTTTAAACTAAGTACGACAGAAAGTGATAATAAGTTCAAGGACAGTGAATTCCTCTCAGGTGCTCGAGGCCGACATTCCTTCGAGGAAAGCCTCCCACAAAGACACTTTCCGCCAATTATTACACCAGAAAGTCGATTACCTGTACAAGACACGAGCGAAGAAGCTTCACCACTTATTGCTCCAGAGAGACACAATTACGAAACACTAGAACTCAAGAGTCAAACAGTTGATCCAGAAACAAGTTACTCCCCTCATGATCTTCAACAACCAATAATTCCACCAACACACACCCAATCAAAGCAAATATTGGAGAGTCAAATAATGAAACCACTACCTAAACTTCCATCACGGAATACTTACCCTGCAACCCTATATCCGCCAAAGAAAGTGCAATTGACTTCAACATCCGAGAGTCAAATAGTAGAGCCACAACCAAGAAAATATTCCACCAAAGATATTCTCCCAGCTTTCTTATTCCCCGTCAAACCATCACCTAAACAGAAACTTTTAGATCAAAACCAAAAACCCTACGAAAAACATTCACCCTACAAACATCTAATTATGAACAGACCACCAATGCACAATAAGTTGAATTCAAAACCATCCAATCTTTCGCCGATTCCTCCAGTACCGAAAGACGACAGCAGTTCCTCCAGCCCAGAGTGCGACTCCGAGTCAGAGGAAAACGTGAAGTTGCCAACTAACTTCCCCCTGGGTAAAAACGGACCTTACCACAGCGGTCCGAAAAGCTACCATCGACTCGCTCCAGGCGTGAACGCGAAAAACACTGACCAAAAGACTCACGGCAACAACTGCAACAAAGGAAATCCTCAAACGACGCACGAAAGAACATCAAGTGAACGTTCGGCGACACCGATCCACAGCGGGCACAAGAGTCCCTTGAAGGAGAGAGATATTCACACCCCGCGAAGACCCGAATTTAGATTCCCGAAGAAAGCCCACGCGGTCCATGAGCAGACGAAGCCCGTTCGCAGGCACCCCAGCCTGTTGATTCGGCCCCGAAGGCCGCCAACCCACCTAAAGAGCATGCCAGCTTCGTCCTCAGTTCTGAAGGAGGCTGAGGAACCTAAGTTCTCGGTCCCTCTCGATTCTCCCAAATACCAACGCGTGCCGGTGACTGAGAAGGCCTATCCGGAGGTGGAGTATCGACACAGCGGTCATCGTCACCCTCACGATCGATCGGAAGAGGATTCGTCTCGACACAGCGAGCATTCGTCTTCGGAAGAAACGATGGAAAACAACACGGGGAGATCGGCAGGTCCTGAGCCCAAGCACAAGTATGCTTCGTTGGAGAGAGCTGCAGAGCGAGCTGCGGAAAGGTTGATTCAAAGCTCCAAAAAGAGCTCCAGATAATACCTAATTGGGTTTATACTCATTAGAAAGTCGAAGGTTTGGAATTGAACTCATAGTACAATGTATACTGACATATACATTGAAAACCTCTAGGATTCCATCAAAGTTGTTGCGGGAAATAACTTTTATGGGAAAGGGAAATTCCATAAACCCTATTGAGCTTAAACTAAAGAAAACAATTTCTTGTGTATTCAAAATGTGTTTGAAAAGCAACAATGAAAAACAACAAGGGGAACACCAAGTTAAATGAGCATTTTGTCTTTATACCAGAATCTCTTTTGTCTTTGATTCACCTTTACCAAAAGAGACTTGATAGGAGATAAGATGATTGTAATTTATACAATTGCAAATCCCTCAGAGACTGACAAAGGCAAACAAGATCTAAGAAACAATTGACCCTAGGGCCACTAAATAGTAAGTCAATGGTCTTAAGAGGAAAGAATATGCAATTTATGTTGGTCCAAGGACTGGAGCACTAAAAGGTAGAAGATTGCCTTTAGCTCCTTTGCCTCCCAATTCTATAATGCAGAGCATAATGGAATGGTCTCAATGCTTAAAGAAAACCCTACCATTAAAATGGAAGGTGGAAAATTTGTTATTCCATTTTAACACAAATCCTATTTTAAACTCGAGAATCAAAATTTACAAAACATTTTTGTAAAGATTCATATGTATTTTAACAATATGTAGCTTAAATGAAAATGTCCAAGTGCAAAGTGTAACCGAGAAGGAACGATACCTTGGAGGTAAAACTCGAACTGCTGTATCAATGAACTGAAACTTTATCTTGATTCAAGATATAATTGAGTATTTGATGTTACTTTATATCATTATATTTAGACTTGAGTCTAAATCAAGTGGTACTATAACAACTGTACATATAGTGTAAATAAAATATTTCTGTAAAATGCAAGATTTTTATCCTTTTGCAATTATTTTACTATTTTCAATGAGTAAACTTTAATTTTTAATTTTTGCAAGCATCATTTCACTTTTTAGTATCTAAACCTTTTTGACGGTAATTGTTTAGTCTTATGGATTTTTATTCCATTATTTTATTTTTTATATTTCTGATAACAACCTTTACTTTAGGTTTATTTGAAAGGTTGTACAGTAGTACACTCAGGAATGCCTGCATAATAAGAACTTATTTTTAATATAAAATAGGATTTTTAATACGACAAATCTTAGAACTTTATTTTTAATATAGTATATTTTGCATTTGAGGTGCTTGCAACAAGCTAGCTCTAACAATTTTGCAATGGAGTTAGCTCGTTGTTGCAGAAGATGCCTCAATTGTAAAAAACAATGTAACAAAACTATCGATTGATTGTATTTTAATGAAAGGGTGAAATTAAATCAGACAATCTCGGGATATCAAAGAGTTAAAAGTATAGGAGCTAATTATGTCTGAAGCACATAAATAAAAATATACATTTTAGAGTCCTTTGCTTTTAGTTTGATAAGAAAAAGCTTTATTTTACATTTTATGTACAAAGTAGGAAAGGGAAGAAAACCAAAAATACGGAATGCTAATTTCATCATCTTTAAACACACAAATCCAATGTACGAATACATTTGTTCATCAAGCTCAACAAAGTTTGAAATATTTTCACACATTAGAGTGTTAATATCCATTACATAACTAATGCCTTCAATTCAACAAAGATATTAACAGAACAAATATTTAAATATTTTTTTTGCATAAAATTAATCCACTTATGAGACAATTTTAATAGTTTTAACTAAAAGTTCATGGAATGTACTATTTTAGTTTTTTAGCTTTAAAATAACTAAATTTTATTTTAATAACTATCTAAGATTTTAATATTGCTATCAATAAGAAAAAGTAGTACATAAAAATTCTATAGAATAACAATTTTAAAACCCCTATTTAATAATTAAATGTGGGTAATGGTTATGTTTAAATGGATATAGGCAACCATTTGCTCAATAAGTGAATTAATGTAAAATACTAAATTAAAAAAATACAACAAAATTAAATTTTTTAAATGGCTTAAAACAAATTCTAACACTTTCTATAACGGGTACCTAAAATTAAATAAATATTGAAAAACTAAAACTGGACTAGATAAATGTATAGAAAATGTCCTATTGAATGAGTGGGGGGAAATAACTTATTGCATATTAAATTCATTAACATACATTTAGCCCACCACTCTTTCAATTGAAATAATTTTCAAAGAATCAGAGGAAAAAAAGAGCATGATAAATAACACTACTAGACAAAACACAAACCGTTGTGTGAAAACACTAAGTTCAAGACAAGCTTCACTTTTTTTAAACTACTTAAAACACTAAAACAAAAATGGAGTTCTTGGTTTCTTTACAGACATAAATGCATCTTAAAGATAATTCATAAAAGATTAAGGACACAATATTAACAAACTTAAACAAACACAAATTTTACACGAATAATAACAAGGGTTCAGGTAAAGGGTAATTATTAATTATGCATGTTCAGGTAAAGATTTAAAAGTTATTTCTTAAAATCCTTTACATTTTAGCTTTAATAAAAATTGTATTACTTGAATGTCGGATACCTTTGAACTCTTAGATTTAACAAGGTCTGAAGCCAAACAACTTTTTTAATGGCTAGGTCAGAAACTTAACTATGGTGATTAAAACTTTCAGTTGTTATTGTTAAATAATGTATTCAGATTACATTTCTTACATAGCAGCAATTTAAGATATTTTTACTGCTCCTGCATTTCTAATAATGATTCATAAAACATATTTCCTTCATTAACTGATTTATATAATTATCAGTTTCTATTTTCTTTTATACTTAAAATAATAGATTTAGTTACTCTTTCATTGCTAGCATGAAATCAAGAAACCTGCAATGAACAAAAACCACTTAGTTTAACAATTAGGACTGTATTGTAATTCTACAGAACAAAATCGACTAAATGTTAAACTATGGAAGAAAAATGATAGTTGAGAAAAAATGATTTCTAATACAACACAACCTTTAGATTACCACAAAGAATTAAAGTAATTTATACTAATTAAGCAATGTGATCACATAAAATAATATAATTAGAATATTTCTTTTAACTTTAACCATTAGCATTAGAACGGGAATTTAAATATCTTAAACAGCAACAAAGAGTAAAAACAATTTACAATTCATTTTTTCAACCCAAAACTAAAACTGTCAACTCAAGAGAAGATATATTCCAACAAAAAGCTGGCATTATTTCCTAGAAAATTCAAGAGCATCCAGTTAAAACTAGAGTAAAATACTGTTTTAAGAAAATCATTGGATAATTTCTTAACACGACATTGTAGCACAGCTCTTTGCCCCGACTAGTGGTTTCACCTATTGAATACAACACCAAAACCATCACTGACATGAAAGGTACAGAAATGGTATTTCATCACAGTTATACTGTAGTAAGTCTACAGTAACCCCATTACTTCCTTTCACACTTTATGTGGGTGCATATAGAGCTGTATAATGTGAGTGAAGAGTTCTTCCAATAATCTTCCTAAAGTGGTGAATGAATGCTTGGTTCAAATACAAATGCATAGCATTTGCTAAGAAATGGCAAATAATTGCTATCCAAAGGGACCCCATCGTGAAGTGGAGGTAACTTGAATTGCATTAACTAGAAACATATGCCTTGAACAATGCTTTTTTAACTAGGGGTCTGAGGAGGATCGCTGCTAAAGAAAGGTGCAGTTTGATGATCAAGAAGAGTATGGCACACATTGCACACTTTAAATTGTCGTTTTTTTGGTCCACTGTTAACAGTCCTTGAAGTGCAATCTTGGCAAAAGATTTTACCACAGTGGTTGCAATGAGCCTGAAAAAAAAATGCTTGTCACTTTGGTATTCAAACAAACTACAATCTATTGATTTTAAAATCAATAGTTTTAGTAGGGGAGAGACTGTTGTTTCTACAAACACTCAATTATAAAATTATAAATTAAACAGAAGATTTAATTGGTGGTCATTCTTGTATGTGAACAAACACTATTTAGTTGCAGACGTAAAATCAGCTCTTTAAATAAAGTTATCTAAATACATCTAAATACAGTGTGATTGAAAACTCAAAGGCAAAAACACTAGATGTTATAACAGAGCAAAAGACAGTTCAGACTATAGGTTGGACAGTTTAAATGGTCAGAAAAAGATTTTATCTGTTTAAGAAAATTTAAAACATGAATTTTTTCAGTAGGTATAAGTTTTCCCTATAGATTTACATGATACTTAATTTATTTTACAACCAGTTTTTATCAAAACTATTGACTGTTTATACCTCTGAACAAAATTAAAATTGCTTATACTTGATACTTTCTTTCTTAACTTTTTAATAAGAGAAGCTAAATTATACATTTGACTGCATTAAAATCTGATAAATAACATACTTTTTCTTTCCGATTTTGAAAATTTTTCTTACAAGAATTGCATTCACCAACATCTTCATCATGCTGCCATCTAACCTCATTATCAGACTGTCGTATTGTTTCTAATTGCATCTGGATAAACAAAAAAATACAATACTTTAAAATCAGTTACAATCTTTATTTCAAAATTCAACTAATCTAATCAAATTACTTGAAAAAAAAAACTTAAAACAGTAACCATACTATACTTCAGTCAAAATATAAGTCAGTTAGTAAAAGAGAATATAGCATGTTACAGAGAATGCAAAACTAGCATTAGTGAGAAATTGTAAGTCATGTTATTTTAATCTAGTTGGAAGGTTGTTTTGTTAAGTAAAGGAAGCCGAGAGAAATAAAATGAATAAACATCTTTGGAATGTTTTAAAGTTTTTATACATATTATAAAACATTCATCTTAAAGGATAAAAGTAACAAACAAAAGACATTCAAGAACTTGTTTCCCAAGAAAATTTTACAATTTAAGATGGAGTGATTCATGATAGACTAAGTTAATTATTGTAGTTTAAAACAGCCTGAAAAACATCTTAGTGATATATATGATTACTTATCAAAGCAATTTGAAAATGGTAATGGCATATAAGCTCGTGCAAAAAAGAAAAAGAATGATTTTGTAAAAGTATAAGGCTATCCTGCATTTATTTCATAGGTTCCCAACCTTTTTGGACTGCTGCCCCCTTTTCAAGATGAAAATTTTCCACTGGCCCCTTTACAAATTTAAGCTTCTAATTTGCTTACATTTCATAAAATTTTACTCCAACGTTTTGTTATAAAAACACTTGAATTTATAACTTACTAAAAAAGCTAGTATATGGACAAAATTTAAAAGTTAAGTTTTCTATGCACCTTAAAATTTAATTTGAAATAATTAGGATAATAATTCAACTGTAACTTTTTATAAAACTTGATTCAAAAATAACTTTTTACTGCATTTTGAATATACATGTCATGGTTTCCAGAAATTTGATCTGGATCATTTTGCAGTCCTGTGTCATGACCAATTCATCTTTTCAATTTAGTTTATTTTAACATTTAGCATATGCACATTATTTACAAGTTGTTAATGCACAGGAGTGCAGAAAGTTGCATCGACCTTACAAGACATCAAATTAGATTCTACTGTTTTTTGTATGACAAAGTATCAGCACCAACAGGCGACGCTGCGGAAAATAGTTGTTTTGGGAGAGCTCAGACCAATCAGGGTCCCTGGAGGGTGCCATCCTCACTTTTAATTCCTTGGAATGTGTTGTTCCAAACAATTCGAAGAAAAACGTCTGGTGGAATGAACAACCCAAAACAGAGCATTGAACCCAAGACAGCTATATGGGAAGTTATTCCTTTAAATTTAAGTTTGAGGTTTCTATATCCTCACATCCATAAACCTCTTGTGTGATTCCCAGGGTGTATGCCCCCTTTGCTACCTCCAAAAGATATTTGGTATCCCCACCTGAAAATTTCCCGTTTTCATCTCAAAAATTACTTAAACTATTGATATATCAAACCATATGCGGACCAGGAAAAAGTTTTAACCTTCCCCCGAACCTAATAAAATTTACCCGAACCTAATGTATTGCTCCTATGGAGCTGACAGGGGCTTCCCCCGAACCAGGTTCGTAGGTTCGGGCACTTTTTCCAGGTCTGACTATATGTAAAGGGGGGTCTGGGGATTTGCCCACAGGAAATTTTTGGATTACAGCTTATTAAAAAGTGATTTTAAGCTACTTATACAGGGTTTTTGAGTGTTTTATGCAATAGCTTAAAAGTAGTCAATGCCCCCTAGGGGGCAGTATAGCTTTGGAAACCACTGATTTAATTAATTCCAAAGGAGATTAACCGTTAAGATTTTTTTCAACAGTACCACACTCTAACTATCAATTACCAACATTTATAATAAAACTTTTCAAAACTTATAAGCTATCATACACTTTAAAACACCACACAACTAACAATGAATAGATGATTAATATACTAAAAAGAAATACTGGAAAAACATATCAAAAACCATAACCAAGTGAGAAAATCTAGCAATGCTCATGCTGATATCTTCAGAGTCGATACCTTTGTTGCCAATAAGAATAGATGCTCCATACGCATGCTTACAATAGAACAAGAGTGATAGATTGTAAAGCAGATCATGCAGCAGCAGTAGTAAGTAAGATTCGAAATTAGCCCCATTTACACAGAAACACCACTACTTGCCTGCAGGGATTGAGAGAGCTTAACAAAGTCTCTCTGAACAGCTTCACTATTATCCAACTCAGACTGGAGGCTCTGAACTTTAGATTTCAATTCATGTAAATCATCCTCTAACTTTGACTGAGAGAAATAAAAATAAGCTAGTACTCCTTCACACAATGAATGGCTATGTATGTTAAGCTACAAAGGCACGAATCTTAATGATCAGTAGCTATTCAGAAATACTTAACATGATTCATTCAGCATGCAAATTAATATGGTCATTCATTCAGCAGTAAATATTATTTTACCTGAGCATTCGAGATAAATACAGGCTTCATTATAACAAATATTCAAATCAGTCCAGAAATTTAAATTCAGATTAGCACTCATTCACTTCTTAATTAGTAACTATCAAGAGTCATATTAGATACATCAACATATGTCTAAATAATATCTCCACAAAAACAATTTGTATTAAGATTAAACATAGCATACATTTACTTTATTATGCGAGTTTAAAAAAATTTTAAAGATACAATTAAACTGGATATTAAATTGAGGGAAAAATTATTCAAGTACTTAACTATTCCAATTATGATTTATTTCACTAAAAGTATACATTACAACTTAATTAAATATCCAAATTTTAATACATATCTTAAGTCTAATATACAACCTTGGTGGCATTTTGTTTTGTAGTATTAGAGCCATATAATTTATTTTTTATACATATTAAAGCAATAAAGTTTAATGATTGAGTTTATATATGATTTAAAATCAAGTTTTTCAAGCAAAATACAAGCCTTTGCAGGATTTTTATCATGTTGATAACAAATTGTTTCCAATAACGAAAACTAAAAGGCATAAATTGTGTACCTTAAATGCTTCTAGTTCTTCAGTTTGGGAAAGTAAAAGAGCTATTTTATCTTCCTTTTCTTTCAAATCATTCAAAAGTGCTGATACATGTTTATGCAGATCAGTGTTTTGAGATTGCTGCAATCCAAGCTCTTGTTTTAGACTTTCAAGAATTCCTGAAAAGGTTAGTCATGTTAGCTTCTAAGCAACAAGGTTTTTTTTTCAATATTTCAAACTAACACATAAGATAATTTTTAACCAAAGCAATTTGAACCAATTGTTTACGAATTCATTCCAGACTTAGTTCCACATATCTAAAAATTTTAAGAATCTGCAAGTTTGCAGGGTTAATTGATAAAGTACTACATTACAAAGCAATGAAAAAAATAAATACTTTTGGGCCTAAAATATATAGGCTTGGGTAGTTAATAGTACTTATAAAGGGTAGACAGTGTAAAAAACACTACTTGACTTGTAATGCTTGTAATAAAGGTTTATGGTTTTGAAAGGTCAAAAGAAGTTAGAGAAGGGTGCTGAAATCCTTTTTCATTCCTACTAAACAGACAATTTTGCTTTTTCTAGCATCTTTCAAATCAACATTATATTAAACCTATACTTGAGAGGTTAAATATTGTTACTACAATCATAATGTTATTTTGTTTCAAAGAGTTAAATGTTTCAAAGAGTTAATACTTTACTTCACCGAGTTAATTTCAGACATAAAAGAACAGCTTATTTTACCTAATTGTTCCCTAAGGTTATCCAATTCTTGAGTGTATGTATCTTCTAACCTTTCTTTCGCTGTTTGTTCGGACATTAGTTGACTTTTCAGCATTTGATTTTCACTTTGCAAATTATCTTCTAAATTTTCTTTAGCTGCTTCAATAGCAATAAGCTCTTCATGTTTTTGTAAACAATAGAACTGTAGATCCTGATAAAGTAGAGCATCAAATGATCAAACAATAATAATATTGCTAAAAATATTAAATAAATTATTAAAACAAAATATTAAATAATCAAGAAACGAAAGAACATGTAATCTCACTTCAATGTTATCAGGCAAATTAATTTCTTCATTCCTCATTTGCTGAGCTTTAGCTATATGCTTTCCTAAGAGAACATCATTTTCTTTTTGTATTTTCTCAAGCTTTAAAGAAATACTCACTTTAAGTATCAATACAATGCATTATAAATTTATATGATTAATAAATTCTTAATTATAAAACACATTTTAAGCAAATAAAAGTATAAAAACTAACTTACCTCCCGTTTTATGTGATCTCGTTCAGAAGTTACAGTAGTCTGCAATAGGAAAATTAAAATAGGTGTAATCAGGGTAGTGTAAAAAAATCAGTATTATCAATCACATGCAAACATATTTATACTATGCATCAACAAACTAATCTCTATTGCAATATAAATAGATTTTAAAACTTGATAATGTACAGAAGCTGTACAGTAAAAAAAAGCATTATATGTTTTTAAACAATCCTAAAGTAACAGTATCAAATGATAAATTAATGATAAACAGAAATCTGTTTAGAAGAATTTTGGGTTAGTTAAAGGACCCTTCACATAGTATTTTATCCAAAAAAAAGAACCCTCACAAAGTATTTTAGCATAATAACAGACCCCCCAAAATATTCCATGTTACAATTTACCTTCACAATATTTTTCATTCTAAAAATGGATTCTTTCTGTGCAAGTTGGGGACTGAAAGAACCCCCTTTAATACTAATTTTGAATTTACAAATTTATTAACAAATTTTTCACAAATTCACAAAAACAGGACCTTTCACTAAAAGTCTGGAAAGACCCGATATACTTAACATTGAATCAATTTTATTTAATACAGCTAATTTTAAATTTAAATAATTTCAACAAAGAACTGTTTTTTTTTTAATTACAAGAATAACTTAAATTTAATTTCAGACATATCCTTTTCTGATTTTCCATTTTTAAAAAAAACATCTAAAAAGCTAAAAAATTAGCAAACAGTAATTAATTATTAATTTAAATAATAGCATTACTTTTACAGTTTTCATGGTATAGCAAAATAAATTCTGAAATCCATATTTTATACAAAATATACCTGATAATCAGTGAACTCCTTCCTGCATGTATCATAGTTACTTTTAACTTGTTGAAAGTTCTTTTCAAACTCATCCCGCATTTTGAAAAGCTGGGTAACCTGGAAGTCATGACAAGTATAAATAAGAAACAAACTTCCAATATAAAAGAAAAGCAGTAAAGTCATACAAAAACTTTTAAATGTGTTACAATATTGCTGTGATTGTTATGGGAACAGATTTTTGCACTCAATTTCAGGGGCGACGGTAATTCATAAACGTTGATTTTTCTGTCGAAGTTTTTTTCCTGGCCCCCGTTATGACTATAATACTCTCATAAAAACATCAATATAAAGTACAGTTACCTTCTTTTCACATTCTTTGGATATCTCATCAAACTTTTCTTTCATTTCTTGCCTATATTCTTGCTCTCTCTTCAAATCCTTTTTATATTCTTCCAAAGTCTGTTCTGTTGCAGCAGCTTTATGTCGCTGTTCAATCTCCAATGTTTGCACTTGTTGTAGTTGCAGTTCATAGTTGCTACACATTTCACAAGATTGACTTAGCTTTTCTCTTGCTTTTTTCAACTGTAAATGAATAAGCATCATTAATGGCTGTCTTGTACTTGGTGTATGAAAAACATAAGGAGTATAAATATTGATTGGAAAAGATCTAGCATTAAGTAAAAATTTAAAAGTAAAATCTTTACAAACCTCCTCTTCCAATAGCTGCCATTCATTTTCACTCACTAATCTCTTGCCATCTAGAGTAAAGCTTTCTAGTTCAGCTCTAGCACTATCAAGAAGAGTCTTTCTTATTTCTAATTCAGGAGTCAAATCTAGACAAAGAAATTTTAACTTTAAAAATAGAGTAGTTAGAATAATAGAAATTTTAGGACCCCTAAATGTAAACTATTCAAGTACTGTAGTAATTTTCACAATATCATCAGAACTTAGCTACATTTTTGCATTATGGGTTGTTTGCTTTATTGGTTTGTTTCTAGAGAAATGGTTATTTGATTAAATTTCCAATTCAATATATATATATTTTTTTTGCATTTAATAACAAGTAAGCACGGCATAAAAATTTGAATTTTTTGAAGCAAATTTCTAAAATTTTTTACTATTAATATCATTTTTATATTCGATAAATTGCATTCTATGAATGAAAATATGAATAATGCATGCTTCTTACTTTCAATATCAAACCAGTTTTATCAAACAGAACATAAATGGAATTACATCTATAGTTTTCCTTGTGATTTTAATAAGTTAGGAGTTCTAGACTACCAATAGTGTATCAAAAAAATACTTTAGGAGATTTACCAGGAAAATATACTCCAGCAGGATTTTTTATCTGAAGTATTTTTCTTCAAAAACTCAAGATAGAAACTCAAAAACTTGCTTTAAAAAACTCATTATTATGTAACAAGCTCACCAACACTCACTTCTCAGAAATTTTTTTTTAAAAGCACAGCAATTTTTGGAAATTGTACCTCTAAGACAAACAAACCTGATAAAGCTTTCACTTGATCTTGACTAAGACTAGGTAACTTCTTGGAAGAGGGAGAAGCTTGAGTTTCTTTGACTGGAGGGGACTTCAAAGGAACAAGAGGATCAGCGACAGCATTCTTAGACATGCCATTTAATGCAGAACTTGACAAAGAACGCTTCTCCTGGTTTATTGCTTCACTTTGATTTAGGTTATCAGGTATACTTCTTGTTCTCTAAAAATGGAAGAATAACATTTAAAATATGCTTTTATAAATACACTAATAATGCTTCTCTAATATTTTATTAAGTGCTTATTTTAAAAAAAGTTGAATACCAAATAAGAGATGAAAGTAATTACTTACAGTATTTGTGTTAATAGGCAAATCAAGTTCTTGACTCAATTTGCTAGTGGTTGAAAGTTTATGATTAACTACAGGTGAAGTTTTAATCAACTTTGCAGATGATGGCCTTGAGAATGGTGAAATCCTCCCACCATCTGGAACTAAAAAACATAATGATTTCACTGAAATGCATTGAAATAAAAATTAAATAAATGGCTCTGGTAACTCAAGTGCCTCCCCCCCCCCTTGACACATTTCAAATAAATATATAAAAGGTCAGAGTGAAAAAAATAGGCAACATTTTGTATTTAACAATAAGGAGACATGCTTCAAAAGTTTTCAAAATTTTACTTCAGTTAGCAGGAGATGAGTCAAATATAGTCATTTAGAGTAACATGCTGGAAGGGAAGGGTGTAATCAATTTACCTTCTTGTGCTCTATTTTCAAGCTCTTTTCTTTCAGCTCTCTTAACTTGTTTTTCCAACTCCATTCGCTGCTCATCTTTCCTTTTTGCTTCATCAATTTGTCTCTTTTGCTCGGAAGTCAAGACATTCTGCATCCTAATCATATCCATGAGTTGGAAACGCTGAGCTTCTAGGAACTGATCATTTGCTCTTTGCCAAGTTGTTTTTAATTGAGAATGCTCTTTCTTTTCTCTTTCCAACAACTGACAAACTGAAAATAAAAATAACACTAGTCAACAAATTTGAACTTTTTTCATGGCCGAAGAACAAAAAGGGGTGATCCTAGTAGTCTACCCTGAATTCAAAGATGTAAATTGGTTTGGCAAAAGTGAGAAAGCAAATGATAAACTTAATAGAGCATTTACAATCACATAACTTGAACCTAACAATGGCCTTAGCAACAGTTAAAAGCCCTACAAAAGGTTAACAGTTACAGAAAATAACTGGTCGTGCAATTCTTCTATTGGAGCATTCTCAAACACAAGACTCCACCCCTTACAACCGCCATAACAACAGATACCTTGTCACCTAGCAACAGTTAAAAGCCCTGCAAAAGGTTAACAGTTAAAAGAAAATAACTGGTCGTGACGTCACCTGAAAATACTCTATACAACATCCAAAAAATAAGAATCACACACAAAAATGCAAGCATATTTTTCATTCATATCAGAGTTTTAGAGTTATTACCTTCTTGAAGTTCTAATCTAATCTTGTCCATATCATCTTGCATAGCAACCTTTTGAGTATTTAAAACAGCAACATACATTTCTAAATCACTCCTAGAAGCTTTTTCAGCTTGAAGACCTTGGCTAAGACTAGTAAGCTACAAAAAAGAAAAACTAAGAGTCAGAATATAGACAAATTTATTGAAAATACACTTATATTTAATAAGAAACACAAAAAATTCAAAAATAAAACATGTGATATAGTTTTTAAAAATATAATAAGGACATTTCCGATTTATCCTAAAATAAATTCAAGCATTCATTGTTAAATTTAGAATATGTATTATTTAAACTTAACTTTACAGACAAAAAGTTTTTAATGAATACCACTGAGCACAAAAAATAATAACACTGAAATTTTCAAATTATACAAAACCAGATCTGGTTTTGATATAGGGGTGGTTGCCTAATGAGGTTTTACTGTATACATAAAGTAAAACCTCATTATCTCCCAGCAACCAGCTTCTTTACCAGATGTTTAAAGCTGGGAAAGGAAAAAAAACAGTATTCCCATTCAAAAGACAATAAATTTGTTCCATCCATTCAAATACACCTTAAAAACATTCGCTCCACAATTGTAAGGCCCCCATTGGACGGTTTTAAAAGGTTTTGTATGGTTGGTGCATGTTTTATGACTCTAAACGATCTCTATTGAAAGAACTTCAGAAGATTTTACTATTTTGTTACCTGCCCTTCACTTTCCCTCCACATGTGGTTTTATTGTTCCTTTTCAAACTGACATTATTCGAGGGAGATTTACAATTCCATTTTTTGACAGAAAACTTTGGTGTGTATCCCAAAGGTTTTGAAAAAGTTGTTTTGATTTAGTTGTAAAGCAATCCCTTTCTGATTTTAAGGTTACCCCTTGAGAGTCCCCTCTCTTAACGAGCCATTTTACTCTAAATAGTAGGTGGTCGCTCAAGAGAGGTTTTACTATACATGTTAAGTTTGACACTGTTAAGTTGACACAGTAGATATATATTTAATCTACTAACCTTTTCATCTAAATGTTCTACAACTTCAGCTGGACCTTTCCCTTTAATCATTTCAGACAAAGAGTCTGATCCTAAGCCTTTCACTAAATTAGCAAAAGCAGTTTCATAAGTCCTTAACTGTTCATCTGTTGTGCGTAACTTATCTTTCAGAGCTTTTATTTCCTCTTCTAAAGGCACAACAAGAGAACGAAGCATTTCAGCATCTTCTTGAGCCTGAAATAAAAGTACTCTCAATTAACTGAAATAATTTTGTTAAAGCCATGTAATAGGGATCACATGTTTTAATGGGTTTAATAAAGGAATTAACAATACCTACCAAAGATAAATATTTCTATGAAAACTATTCTAAGATTTTTGTTTCATACTGTTTTTACACTAAACTTTTAATTATCTAAAACAAGGGTCGGCAACTGACAAACCACTGGACTGTGTAAGGTTCTAGACTGCCAAAAACTTTCAGTAATTACCTAACCTAATAATAATATAGTAGATAGTAATAATTAAATCTAATACTAATTTCAGACAAAAGGTTACAACCCTTATTATTTAAAAAGGGATGTAGAAATGAAAAAGGTTTATTTCTTTGCAGTTAATAAATCAGCTTTGTAAATCCTTTCGGGGAGTAATACCACGAATCCCAGACCTATTCCCCAAGCCTTTACATGACGTTGCTCATTCTTTGAGCTTTATCAATGTATTTTTAAATACTATTTTATAAGTTATTTGATTGATTTTTAAATAAACAATAATGTGTAAAAAAAAATGCGTTTCTGAAAACAAGAATTTTAAAGTAATAATAACATTTTTCTCTGGGCCTCGTTAAAAATGTTCAAAATTATTAGGACCTTGTGTAAAATTACCTTCCACCCTTTGCTCTACAATTTGGGAAAGCACACTCAACATTTTGGAACAGATTCAGTAAATCCTCTTTGGTAATTATTTTAATGGCATCAAATTATATCAACAAATGAACAAAATGCTATTTATAAATGACAAAAATGTCAACTAAAATTAAAACATCCAAATAATATAGCAACTGTTACTATAAAGCACCATACCCTGACCCTCCTCAAAAGTCTCAAGCTATGTGTCTTTAGATTACATATCTAATACTTAGTACTTGCAAGAGAATTATGAAATATTAATTAATTTCTTATAGAGATGTAAAATTCTCGGTAATAATCTTTTGGAGAATATTCTCGAGAATATTCTCCAAGAGGAGAATTTTCGAGAATATTCTCCTAGAAGCTACTAAATACTAAAATATTTTTTTTTAATTATAAGGGATATATCAACTTCAAATTAGAAGAATATTAAGGGTTTTACAATGAGAAGTTATCATAAATAAAAGAAAGCCAAATTAAATTGAAAAATATTTTAAAATCACTACTTAATTGATAAGACAACATGTTTGATAGGTAAAGTAATTATTACAGATAATTCTAATGTGATATTCCTTCTTTTAAGAATATTCTCGTCTCCTAATTTTACAAAGTTCTATCTAAATTAACTAAATGTCAGGTTCAAAAGGTCCTTCAGTTTGACAACTATTGGTATTATATTACATTTGCTTTTAACAACTATATAAAAATAATTTAGACTCCTCTTTTAATTGTATGAGTATTTTCTCCCAGTAAAACTTGCTTCTAATATTTTAAAAAATATTTTATATTCTATTAAATAAAATTAACTTATTTAAAAAACATTTTGCGAAATAATGAAATTACAGTTCAGAGAATATTCTCTGAACTGTAGGGTGACTTTTAAATGGTAAGTTTCATTGAATTTGTTATTATTTTCAGGTTTCTAACACTAATACTACATGACCATTTCATATTATCAAAAATTTTTACATTTATTTCCATTTATCAATCAAAAAATAGAATATTCTCGATTATTCTCAAAATTCTCGCTCCTGGAGAATATTCTCAGAATATTCTCGTTCTCCGAGAATATTCTCCGGAGAATATTCTCGACTCACATCTCTAATTTCTTATTTTTTTAGCGTTTTGTTGTATAAATGATCAAATTAGCTAAAAGCTGGTCTTACTGACTGATATAATTTGATTCACAAGTATTAAATTATGTTCGATTCTGGTTATCAATTCCATTTTCAAATTTAATTTCCCTACGACAAAATGAAAGAAGGGATTATCACTTTTCCAGTTTCTCATATAAAAGAGGGGGAAATAGAGCTACTATCTATCAAAAAAATTTGGGAAGCACAATTTATGAAAACTTGTGTCCAAATTCTTAGGTCTCCCAAGTGACAAGGAGAATGCAACAAACCTTGTATTGCTATCTTCTTTAGCAGATGTTTTTAATGATTAATGAGAAGAATGAGTCTTAAATGATTAAATTAATGAGTCTTAGAATGATTTTTAAAACATGTCATTCATTTTTGGGACATCCTGTACTTTAGTAATAGTAATTAACTGTAGGTTTTCACTAAGTTCTAATAAAATGAAGATATATATTCTTTTTAGCTAAATTTAAATACTTACCTTCCTCATACTTTCTTCTAAATTTTCAATGCTTTCGCCAGTTGAAGAAGTGAAAGGAAGAGGACTACCCAAATTTCCCACACGCTTCAAAGATTTTGTCACAGCAGCTAACACTCCTTCTCGAGAAATATCAGTCCTAAACAAATTTCATAAAATTATGAATGAACTGGAAACATCTTAAAGTACCTTTACATAAAAAGCAGGTTTACTATATAACTACTTTACTCATAATATATTTTTTAAAATTAAAAAGTTATGAACCATACTGGTACAATTCCGTTAGAGTCCTCGCTAAATATCGCCAATATCCAAATCGCTAAATATATCCAAATATCAACAAATTTTTCTGACTTTTATTAATAAACTGAATAGTTATTTGATCTAATTAAACATTTTAATTGAGGAGTTTGAAATTATTTATGAATATTTCTACTTTTTGTTGTCTAAAATAACCGGGCGATATTTAGCGGGGACTCTAACGGAATTGAACCACCATACTTTTTAAGTATTAGAACGCCAACTTCCTGCTAGTAGCTAGCTAATGCTTTTAAAGTTCTACCCCTTAAGGGTTATTTTGCTCTGTTAAAAACTTGTTATGAAAGGCTTTTTTTAAGGAAATATTTCATTGTAAAATTTATAACTGTAGAATTTCTTCAACACGTTATTTTAGTCACCGGATGGAAGCTTTTGCACATAAGGACTTTTACAAATATACACCACTCTTTAAAAAATGTACTATGGATTTCTTACCAATTTAAGTTACAAGTTATATATATCAAAAGTTGTTGCATGCCTAAATTTTACCACCATCAATTCCAAATTCTAAACAAAACTCCATTCTCATCATTTTAATACCTTATTTTCAGTTGCCAAAACTTTCTATCTAAATAATAAATTTACCAAATTATCAACTAGACCAGCCTACTAATGGTCCCATTTTTGATGATAACTTTATAAAAAGTAAAATTCATTAATGCTCATTAGCAGATTTACATGTGAACAATACCCCTCCTCCCATAAAAAAAAACTTTTATGTAAGATATTCCATCCTTATTAGTAAAAATGGAGGTTACTGATGAGAATGCTTTCAATGTACCAGGGACAGCATGTCATCCTAAGTATCTAGCTTGCCCCCTAGGGTTTCTAAATCTACCTATGCTGTTTGATAAAAAATACTTGGAAGAATAAATCTCAAAATATGAACTTTAGATCATACTTGTCACGATTCTTTAACTCTTGTAGATCTGATTCAAGCTTTTCATTGGTCTTTTGAAGATGAGCTATTTCTTTTTCATATCGATTAGCAGTACTTCTTACAGCTTCTCCAACATTCTCTAAAATTCATGCAAAAAATCTTAAATGTAAAATGATCAATTGATTTCAAATCAAGATTAAAAAAAATCTAATATCAAATTCAAGATTAATAAATCCTAAAGTAAAATTTTTAACAGTATATTCCCTAGTTCTTAATTTTGATCTTATGGTACTAAACAAATTATTATTTGAAACAACTAGGGGGCCTGCCCCCTGCTCGCTATCGCTCACCAACCCCCGTAACTGCTTCGCAGTTCTTTTCAGATCGCTTTGCGATCTTAGCGAGCAGAGCTCGCTTGTTCATCTCAACAATCCAGCCTAACCCTCTTCTCAACTTAATTAAGCCTCTTATTGTAATACCGAAAATACCTCTCTCTTGCTTATAAATAATTTAATTCGTATCATTCCCCTAAATTAACAACAAAAACGTTGCTGAAATATATTCCTTTTTTAGCTTATCAATAATTTAATCAAAATGTTAAAAAATTATCCAGCAAGTCTACTAATAATCATAAACCATTTTGTAGAAAAAACATTGTTGAAAATAAAAGAAATCAGACTCATCATAAAACTCGGCTGTTTCTCTAGTGAGCGGCCACAGAAAGAGAAGAAAAAATTAAAACTTTGAATCTTAATTACTCCAAAACTAATTATAATTTTTTGAAAAACAAAACGCCAATATTTTTATGAAAAATTATTGTATGTGTGTTTAAAATATCAAAGTTCTACTGTGATTAGTTTTTCTTTTATAACGAAAAAAACGAAAATCTGTCAAAAATTTCGAAACTTTAAAACTTAATTACTCCAAAACTAATTCGAAATTCGAAAAAAGGGCGACGAGGTGCAAAACTTCACATCTAAGAGAATGCGGCTGCGAAAAATCATATTTCTGCTGCGAATAGATTTTGCTGGGGGCGAACTCGCAGCAGAAAAAAATAATTTTCGACTTTGACATAAAATAATTCCAGAACTAAATATCTCATTAATTAGCTATTGGAACGAAAAGGACCCTCATACATTTGTCTACAAATGGTCAAAATTTCAATAATTTCCGTTCCATAGTTTTTGCATAGTGACAGTTCAAAATTGTCAAAGTGAAGATTTTCTGAAACAGCGGCGGCGGCAGCAGCGGCGGCGGCGACTGTTGAAAGAATTTTGAGTTTATAGGAAGTAAGAATAATGAGTTTTACTTTAAGAATATCACTGGTGTTTAGCTAGTGCTGGTGAACTTGGTTACTAAGGATTAAGGAAGGAGGTTAGCAAAAATATTTAATCCATCTGCATTACCTTCCATAATACGTTGAATGGATGCAACTTCTTCTTTGCGCTTTCTTTCTTCAGTTTCAACAACATTTTCTTTCTCACATTCAGCAACTGTGACCAGAGAACGGCATTCATCTAATTCAGCTTGCAGACGATGCAACTCTTCACGCAGTTGTTTTATGTCAGAATGACCCAATTCATTCTGGAGCCCTATTGGGTTCAAAAAACTAATGGATCACAGAAATTTAAACCACCAGTATTTCACAAACTTAAAAATTTAGTGGATTTTGCATTTTCTAATGTACTACTTTAAGGGTTAATAACACTTTTCAAAATGAAAATAAGAAATTAAACTCCAGAAAGAATTTTTGTTAATTAAAGCAACCTTTTAATTTGGAAGGAATGTTATTGAAGGAAAGGAAGAAAAAGCAACTAAATGCAAAATTTGTCAGACAAGAAGTTGAAGAAGTGGTTACTAGCAGTCTATCTGGGGTTATCCTACAGAAAATGTTATATTATACATACTACCTACTAACTGATATACCCAGCCTTGTATGGGTGAAGTTAGAATTTTTTCTTTAAAATTTTTAATACATTTCACACCTTAAATTTTTGGAAGAAAGACTGTATTAAATTCTATTTAATTGTCAAAATTTATAATTTTTGAATGATTACCCCATGATTCCCATGAAAAACAAAATATTATGTGTAGTATTAGAAAAAATATTTTCCAAAAATTATTTAATATGTTCATTTAAAGCCCTTGATTGATTATATCAGATTTATAATTAAGTTTTTCATTTATTATTAAATAATTAAATCATGTTCCATTATGCAATTAATTTAAGAAAAAATCTATCTTTTCCAGTTGAACGGGCTTTAACAAATTCAATAGTTTTTGGTTTGTTACCCAACTTTTTTAAAAGCTACAGTATGAATATCTTTTGATTTTATATAAATCATCGTTTTCATAGAGACTATTTTAACAACAATGAACTTTTATTTCAAAAGTAAACTCGCAAATAAATATACTAACTAGTTTTAAACTTAATTTTTGTAAGTGTTAGAATTTCCATGAATTATATTTTAAGATTATTAATATGATTTTTAAATAGAGTGTTTTCAGGTGACGTCACAACCGGTTATTTTCTTTCAACTGTGTACCTTCTGTAGGGCTTTAAACTGTTGCTAAGGCCGTTGTTTTCACAGCCTTTTAATTTTTGTGAAAAATTGTAACAGCTTTTTAAATTTTGTGAATTTTTTTATAATTATATGATTAATATTTGTAATGGAAACAATAAAATTAATGAAAGCAGCTTTAAATAACTTTTTTTTCAATTTTATAGCATCTTAAACACTCAATTAAATATAAGTAATTAATGTAATTTAATAATAATTTTTGTGAAGGTGCCGATATACTGTACCAAAATTGACCTGTATTAGTCCCTGAAAATGATCATAAAATGATCATGATCCTTGTATTAAAAGTGTCCAGAGGACATTAATTTGTTTCATAACATAGCCTAATTTTTCCTTGAGTTTTTTACAAATGCAAATTGGTGGGTGAAGATCAGAAGAAAACTGTAGATTTGTATAAAAGATAAAAAAAACACATAATACTATTACATACATACAAAATTTTTATATTAAGTTTTTATAAATGTATAAATGAAGCTAAGAGCAACATGATGGTTTGCTATTTCAGGGTTTTATAGCCCAAGGCCCCTATTTGGGCATACTTACGCCAAACAAAATAAAAAAGTAATAAAGGAAAAAGGGAAAACGCTTTTGTTGACCCAATCTATGTGTAATATTAAAATAAAGAGAAATATGAATTTTAAGTAAATATATTTTTCTAAGTGCAGTAAATACTATTCTCATGATCTGAAATTATTATTTACAACTACATTCAAACATTTTCAGTAAAAAAAAACTTTTAAGGGGAGCAATTTGTTGATTGTCAAATGTCGCCCAGGCCCGGTTTCTTTGAATTTACCTTAATCATATCATATATCACCTTGGCAATATGTACAATTTAGTAACAAACTCTTGAACCTTTTTTAAAGGGTATCCCTCAAGAAGGCTTTTACAAAGGTTTTTGTGTAAACTTTGACATTTGTAAAATTAAAACAATTTAATATAGGGATATACTAAACCCACCAAATTCTTTTAGAAATGAATTGTGATAAATAAAGGCTATGCTTATATTTGATTAATTGAAAAACAATTTAAGGTCTATGGTGATGGTGAATATAAAAAATAATAGATCAGACTCAAACCTTGGATCAGACTACTTAGTAAGATGTACCTACAAATTTTTACAAATTAAAAATCTCTGCTACGTAGCATAACTTTTGAAGTAATAAAAGTAAAGATTATTTGCTTTGTTTATAAGGAAGCATATGTTAAATAAGGAATTGTGAACAAACTACCTTCAATTTGGACGTTCCTACAGATCAAAACACTACACAATGACATTTTTTACAATGACAACATACGTATGAACTGCTTTTCCAACAACAAGAGAAATGTACTAGCAACTTCAGGCTTTTAGTTAGATATTTACGCACGTCATGTTAATTATAATTTAGTAGTGTTGATTAAATCTTAAGTTTCTGAAAACAAAACTTACGATCAGAATCATCGAATAAACTCCTAACTTCTGATGTTTCCATGATTGAAGAAAAATGAAATTTTCTTTAAATATCTATCCCCAGGTTTGTTTATTATTTAATGACACATCCATTTAAGATCTTTAAAAACACCAAACAGAAATAAAATTACTCCATATTACAGCAGTCTGAAACTGTTGCCAAGTTGATAAAATGCAATCTATGCAGCAGCAGACAAATCGCAGTTGCCAAAAAACAAAGCAAAAGTAGAAAGGAAAGAACGTGTTTCATAACTTGCATTTGTAAAGAGAACAAATGAAGCCAACAAAGTAAAGTTCTATAATGTTATCATTCAATCAATTTTTTCAGTCGTATTCAGCAACTTTTTTTTTAACTAGTGGACATTTATTTGAAAAAAAAAAAGAAGAAATTAACATTTACATAATTGTGGTGCTGCCATCTATGAATTTACTTTAGAAGCAATACGGAAGAGCAATAATTTTAAAAAATATGGAATTGTACTCAACTATTTGTTAAATAAAATCTACCGTAATATCGTTAGTTGGATGTGGAACATCTTTAGAATTTGTGTTTCATTAAAA
Organism: Tetragnatha montana; assembly: GCA_963680715.1. Classification (NCBI taxonomy): domain Eukaryota; kingdom Metazoa; phylum Arthropoda; class Arachnida; order Araneae; family Tetragnathidae; genus Tetragnatha; species Tetragnatha montana. Next base: position 22,172,454 of record OY796675.1, read on the forward strand.
TATACATACGGTACTTCCGTATTAACCCTTCGCGTCGACGGTACCGCTGAAAACGAAAATGTGAAGGCACCCCCTACAGACAGGAAATTCTTTCACTGCGCCCCTCTTATAAAAAAGAGGGAAATTTTAAGAAATAAAAACTTCAAAACTTTTTAAATTTTGGACTATTTTTCCATTATTAACTTCGTGACACCATTAAATTAAAAGCAGATTGAGTACGAACTTCAAAATGTATTTTTCTCTCAAACTTTTCCTATTAATATTTGTCTTAAAAAATCAACCACCCATCCTAAATCTCTGCATAAATTTTGAATGTAACGATAATAAAATCAGCAGAACTGTATTGATCAACTGAGCCAAAAATTTGTAAATTTTCCATTGTGGTACGGCAATTTGTGATGAGGACTCAAAAGTACCTAGAAGGTGACGTAAATACCTGAACGTCCACTTTTCCATTTGGTTTAGTTCTTGACCGCGCGCGCGCGAATGAAATGACATCTTTTTTTTTTTACCTGGGATTCGTCATTTCGTAAATCCGGATTGCTCTACCGCAACCAAACACGGAAACGGTTCTTAACTCTTTCTTTTAGTTTAAAAAATCATATTAAATACCATTATGTGATAAATTAATGCACTTAACTTCTATGTTTATCTCCTGGTTAATCATTGTTTACTAACCTTCTTTCTATTCATTCTGTGTTTTGGAATTAAGACCTCACACGAACCGTACAAGTAGGCTGCGGGAGCCAGTTAAGAGTTGGTATCGCTTACTCTACTAAAAGCTACATCTCTTCCATTGCTTAATTTAGATAGCATTAAAGTTATTCACTCAATTAGAAATAATCAAACTTACCCTTTTTTCTGAGTACTTGAGCCGAAAAGTTATACAATGACATCATTACAAACTTGTTGTGTGTTTGGTTAAAATATTTTTAAATGTATCATGTAAGTACCACAAAAATCGCAACCAAAAATAGCAATCAGTTATATTTACACCAGCAATAATAATTAAGTTTCAAATGTTGACTGAGAACTGGGACCCATCGTTCATTGTTTGAACATAGATTAGATATCACATTTCGATTAATCAACTGTCGAAGGTCTGATCACGTTATCAGATACGTCGTCTAGTTTAAAACAGCTGCATGTTACGATTTGCTAACTAGGGTAGTAAAATAGTGGTGTGACCGGATTCCTATCTACTTTTTAAAGTGATTTTTCTGAAATCAAAGAAATTTTATATTAGAAAAATAAAATCTTTAACAAAAGTAATTTTTTTCAAAAATGATATCATCATTAAGTCGTAAAAATAATTATTTATTTTTTAACATCTAAAGAATTTAAAATTCCTTATACGCAGAATACTATTTTCTTATGAAATGAAATTTATTGCTCGATACCATACCCTTTCTAATTTTATAAATTTAACTAGAAAAAATATCTTTGTAAGTATGATATCAAGTTAATTTTGGATTTACATTTATTATAATAATAATTTTAATTAATACTTTTTTGAAATTAAAATGAGAAAATTGCAGGATCAAAATCCCTGAAAATTAAATATCCCCTAAATATTTTCTAGGGATTGTAATTAATAAAGATAAAAGAAAAAAAAAACATGTTAAACCGAAGAAATTTTCATTTTAATTACTGCAGTCAATACTAATTTAAGATTAGAAGGGGATCCCCCAAAAATGAAAATTTCGACAAAAATGAAAAAATAATTAAATTATATGTTTTAAAAACAATGAAAAATAGAGAGAATGAGATAAAAACTGAAAAAATAATCGCGTGACCCCCCAAATATACTCTTTTTCAACAACACTAATTTTAGTACACTCCCTGCAAAATTTAATGTAGATAAAATTAAGCTATCGAGAGGGACACGGAAAGAAACAAAAGTTTTCTGGTTTAAGATGATCATAAGGAGACAGACAAAAAAAAAATATTATTCAAAAAATCAATATTACCTTTTGAGTAGGTACTAAAAATAGGTTTTCATTCACCTGTTGAATCAAATAACCGCCCTTCCGCGCAATGCTCGATCCCAAGGTAGAAACTGTTTTGATATCCTTGAATTCGCACAGCACAAATCCACCCACTTTTTTTCAAAGGTGAGACTATTTGAAACTGGAAGTGACGTCAGCTACAGCCATTGACCCGAAGGCCTGCAAAGTGGGCACGCACCATAGATTTTTACAACTTGGTTTTCGAGTTTAGCGTCTGAAACACTGCCGCTTTCGAATTCTTAAGTGGGATATTTTCTTACGGCTCTCTATATAAATATTTTCAGTTGAATTGAGTTTCGTGTTAGTGCTTATGATAATTTGGAAAGGAGTATTAATGATATCTTCCTGACTTCCTGTCTTTGACTTTGATTAAGACTTGTGATTTTAGGGTGAATAAGTTATGAGACTTTGTATGAAAAGCATTTTTTTTTATTCACGCTACTATTTCATACGAATATCAAGAAGGAAATATTTTTATATTGATTGGTACTAGTTTATGTCTAGGTAGGGTGAAAACTGTTGAGTAAAAAGACAGTACCTAAAAGAAAAACTCATTAAAGGTGAAATCTTTCTGTCCAATGTTTTCTAAAGTTGTTTTTAAAATCATTTGGTAAGTATAAAATACTTTTAATTTAAAGGATAATCATTGCATAGTTTAAAAAAGGCTTCATTAAAAAACATCTCATTCATGTAAAGTGAATGCCTTTCATCAAATTTTAGCACACGCGGGAATTTCCTACTTGTCATCTAAATCATAAATTGATATTGATAAAAGTTTTCATGTCATTCACAACCACTGTTAAGTTTTATTATATAATTTAATAAATATTAAGGTTTCTGCCCCCAAAAAGGGATGAAAAAATAGAAAATGAATCCTCCCCAATAAAAACAATGTTATCAGTTGCACTGTGAGCAACAATGCATGAAGAAGAGAACAGAGGAGTTCCAAACCTTCCACAAATTACTGAAAAAGTTAATTACCTTTTTGTCAATTATCTTAGTTAATTACCTTATAGTTTTACATGACATTTAAACAATCTTAAAGAAAAATTTTATTTGGCCCTCTCAATATTTAAAACATTTTTACTAAGTGCATCAAGATTTGAGCTCTACCTGTAAGTGATTTAAAACTCAACGTAAAATAATACTAAGATGGTTTGTAAGAAATTATGTTGAAATAAAAAAAGTCTGGTTTCGGGCCTGAATGCAGCCTTTAGGAAAATGATCCATCCATTTTCTAAAAGGCCCCCTTTTTTCTAATTAGTTATTTTCTCCATTAAATTGGAATAATTTTGAAATTGAGGCCTTTGAATTAGAAAATATTCTTTAAATTTGGGGGAAATGCTCAAGCTAAAGAGAAGTTGAGAAGGAGAGCATAAGTTTGATTTTCGGTATAGGGCAGAAAATGTGTTAAACATGACCTTTTTCTTATAAAAATGAAGATATAAATAATGCATTCCATATATGGTATTGACCACAGAGCTTATTGAGATTACACGTGTCAGTTTTCCTTTATTTAGTTCCACCACACCTTCGGGACGAAAATTATAACAATCATGGTCCAGTGAAACCTCTATAGATATATGCAAAATGTCTCTCTCAGTTCATCAGATACCAATCAGAAGAAGGCGAAATGGAAGGCGAAGGCCATTGGGATGAGACCTGTAAGCTCTATTCTCTGTGGTATGGACTGGGGTGCCGTGAAAACGTTCTTCTTCTCCAAAGGGAGTCAAGAGTTGGAAAAGCTGGGGACGGGATGGCCTGTTCGGTTTGCTCCTCTGCCTTTCACGCCGGCAGTCTGCGCACTGCCCCGTCGTGAGTTCGATTCTCACCTCGCCCCTGGGTGTATTTTCCTTCTTTGTGCCAGTAAAAATTCTGTTGTGTCTGTCTTACTTGACGAAGGTGTATAAGCGGATCCTTGAGATCAAGCACACATACCGGAAAATATATGTAACCAAAAAACCAAACCAAACCAAACCAGTTGGAAAAGCTGGGAACCCCTGCACTAACATGTTTTTGTAAAACGGAACCGTTGAAAAAAAATGTGCGCTTTGGTTGGTTTCAAGTTTTAATGACAGAAATCGTATTTATTTTCTTATAAATTATTTAGAGAAAATTTGAAAAGGTTTTTTTAATAAATTCAAAGTTATCCAAAATATGGGTGCCATGAGGTAAGATTAACGGTGCCATAAAGAGCCATAACAAAGTTTATTTTATTTTTAACTAATTTATTGTGTAGCTCAGTGAGGTTAATAGAGAAAACAAAGGTAAAAAAAATTGGTCTATTAGAGCATTTGCAATCACTCACACTTAGCAACCGCCCTAGCTACAGGTGCGTCTCCACCAGCAGTAAACAGGCAGCCTTGTATTAAAGCAGGGCTTTACACCACGCGGTTTGCGACACGCGATTTGCGGTTTGCTGCAAAAGCGACAGTTTTCGATAGATTTTTGACAATAGAAAACTTCAAAAATTGTCGCTTTTGCAGCACACCGCAAATCTCGTGTCGCAAACCGCGTGGTGTAAAGCCGCCATGACTCAAAGTAATTACAGATGGCGCTTTATCAGTGCTTGCAAGCGATAGAGCATTTTCAATCACATGACTTTACCTAACAACGGCCTTAGCAACGTTGTTTATTCGTCCAAGTGATGTCATGTGCGAATGCTGCTATTGGATGCTTCTATTTCCCGCCCCTAACAACAGCCTTAGCAACGTTGTTTTTGTCCTCCAAGTGACGTCATGTGCGAATGCTCTATACACAAAACAGCGTGGAGTAGAGTTTTAATCCAGTTTTAATCCAAGGTTTTAATCGAAATATTGCCGATTGCCGAAGTATGTATCATTAGATTGCGGTCCCTCTTATTAAAATACATTGCAATTTTTAAGTTTATTTTGAGTTTGAAAAAAATGACTTGTCCTCTAAAAGGACGTTTTTTTTTACATAATATCTGAATTAAGGCTATACTTCGACGATATTTAGATAATTAAAAGAGAAAAATCTAAATTAAATTAATTTAAATAAGCTAGTTTGCATAGCGCCATCTATTGGTACTTTGAGTCACGAATAAGAATTTACCTGTACAGCCTTAAAATGTTATACGTACTGCTTAAAATTGGAACTGAACTGAAAGTACGTCAATATTTCGTTATTTGTGTTTACACTCTAGCAAGCTGGCTCAAGTTTTCAAAGTGTCACGAAAATAATTGATATTTTTTCAATAGGTATGCTGCAATTTTATTCCTCGGATTATAACCATATCATATTTGCTCCAAAACTTTTGAAACTCTTCTTCTCTGTAATTACCGGACCGCAAGATATCGCGTAGTCTAATCTATCATTTCGCATTAACCTACGTTTTTTTTTGTAGAATGCAACTGTTTTATGTAAATTTGTAGTGTATGTTTTATGTAGATTTGGAAAAAGATTTGGTTTACTTTGAGATTTCCTTGTTTAATTTCTAAATTAGATAATTTTCTAAGTATCAAAGTTTTATAGAAAATTCTTTCTAATTATTTTCTATCAGCATGTTAAAAATTTGGCTTAAGTTTAAATATTCTAAGAAAGAGGTTATCAGTATTTTTGAAGTGTGAATTTGATTGAGGAGAAATGAGAAAATGTTCTTCACTGTCTGTTAATTTTAATTTAATGGTACAGATTCAGAGTAATATAATAACTTAACGTTATATACTTACTTATTAAGAATAAAATTTGAAAAAAGAGTAAAAATTGAAAACTTATCTTACTTCTGTTGTTTTAAAATTTTCAATTGTTTTAACACATTCTTCAAACTTTATTGCAAAATTATAGCCTGATATTAAACATTAGCACTATACCTATCCTATAGACATGGGTAAATCCAAAGAAACTGGGCCTGGGTGACATTTTTGACGAATTGGGTGTTGCCAATGCAGTTTTGGCGAGTAAGCAATTCAACTTCTATAGAGCTAGGTTTCCAGAATCCACTATTTTATCGCCATTTTTGGTGCCAGGCCCTGTTTCTTTACTAGACATTTATCAAAAGCCACAAGTTTTAATATTTTAAAATAGATTATTCTATATGGAATATTAGAAACAGCTTTAAAAAAAGTCCTCCAACTGCCATGTTTACCCACAACTCAAATAATGACCACTGAGCTACATAATAAATAAACTAACTTACAATAAACTATATATTGAGTAATATAATAACAGGGGTGGAAAATCTGCTCCAACTGTGCCAAACTGCTCCAAAATGGATGCCTTGCTCCAATCTGCTCCAAAACCAGCAAAATTCACATTTTTGCGCCAAACTGCTCCAAAAACATGATTTTCCATTCAATTTGATTCAAATTTTGAAAATCCTACCAACAGGGAAAGAGCCTATCTTCAGCCATCATGATTACCATCTGCGGAATTGCGATTTTCTGCATTTTCTACAAAATATGAGCCTCCATCTAAAATAGGGATGCACAACCTGCGATTTTTCCAGATAATCCCTACTATTTTTTACCTTCCAGACTATTTCCAAGAAAAATCACGAGTTATTGTGGGAAAATCGTGACTTTCGCGAAAGTTTCGTTTTGCTCTGGGAATTAACATGAAAGTGTAATGCTACAAAAATGCTTGATACGAAATCACCAAAAGGTGCTGCAAAAATGCAAATGATACCCTGATACGAAAACACCAATATGTGCTCCCAAATTGATTAGCATTGCTCCAAAACTGCTCCAAAAATTGATTAGCCTTGCTCCAAAACTGCTCTAAAGCTGCTCCAAAAATTGATTAGCCTGGCTCCAAAACTGCTCTAAAGCTGCTCCAAAAATGAATTTTTGTTTTCCACCCCTGTAATAACGATTTTCATAATGTTAACGTATAGGAAGTTTGCAATCTGGGTTTTATAGCTCAGTGATGATGACCAAACTTAACCATGTTGCTATGGTTATACATGGCGGCTCCATATATTTGTATAGCTCTTCTGTATATATTGTTAAAATATTAACCGTTTTGACTTGATTTATTTAAAGATTTTTCTTGGATTTTTAATTTTAAGTTTTTAAGATTAGGTAAATTATAAGCAATTGTTTAGCCATCCATTATAGTTTTATTTTTTTATATAACTGAAATATCTATGGAAAAACAACATTAAAATTGAATTTTTGACTAAAATGAATTAAACTTTTAATAAAAAATTAAATTAAAAAAATCTTTGGTAATGTCTGTGTAACGTCCTGTGGGCAAATATTGTTGTTGGCCAAACATTTTGTCATTCCATTCAACCAAATGTCTTATCGGCCAAATGGTCATTTGAGGCATTAGACGAAATGGCGTTTTGGCCATGTGGGACCTTTCCCAGATTAGCTTATCAGGAATCTTTTTAATATAAAGGTTAAAGATTGGCAAGAAGATTGTTCATTGCATATGGTTGCAGTTTTTGCAACTTGAAGTTGCTGTAAACTTGCTGTTGCTGTAAACTTGCTTGCTTGTTGCTGTTGTGCAACTAAAATTCATATAATGAATATCAAGTGAAACTAAAAGATAGTTTCATTGTAATGGATCAGGTAGTTGCACTGTTAAGACTACTAGTCAAACCCATTCTTACGTAAGATTGGGGGGGGGTCAAACCCATTCTTACGTAAGATTTTCCATGTTAATGTAAACAAATTACTATTGAATAACCCCAGAAAAACTTTAAAATATGTAGTTGACAGCAAGAATATTACTTATCTGTTGAAAAATAAAAATCTTTGATTTGAACTGAGAGTTTTAGTGTAACTGATCCTTTTCTAACATTTTATTATTTTGAAAAACGAAATGCGGAATCTTACGTAAGAATGGGGGGGAGGGGTTTGAAAAATCTTGCGTACCCTTACATGGGGGTAGGGGGTCAAAAATTGCCAAAATCATCCTTACGTACTAATTAATAAATGGCCCCTTAGCCCGTCGACTATCAGATGAAGCGGCACAGTGAGTTTCGGTATTGTTCTTCGGTTTCAGCGGCACAGTTGATGGGCTATAATGTATAATTACCAAGGTTCTTACTGAAACTGGATTGATTTTTTGTAGGTGATTAATGAATTCCTGAAAAGGTCTCCTCAACATAGGCAGTGATGTCTATTGCTGCAGAACACTTGTGCCCTAACTGTGGAACAGAACTAAAAGCAGTACAGAGCACAGACTGTAAGGAGTATGATCCTGAGTCTGAATATCAATATGACTGCTCTGTTTGCGGATACAGGTACAGCTTTGTTACTGAGAGTGCTGGAGATGACTTGAAATGTGATTCAAAACCCTCATACTGTGGTATTTGTGGTAAACGCTTTCGTCAGGCTAGTGCCTTGAAACGGCACATGATTTCCCACTCCGGTGAGCGACCCTTCATCTGTGTTGAGTGTGAAAAGAAATTTAAAACAAAAGCTGCCTTGAAAAGACATTCCATCATTCACACTGGAGAGTGTCCCTTTGAATGCAGTACTTGCAAAAGGAAGTTTAATCAAATTAGTAACCTGAGGAAACATTTAGTGATTCATAACAATAACTGTCCCTTTTACTGTGATGTGTGCGGCAAAGGCTTCAACCAGCTCAGCAACCTGAAGAAGCATATGTCTGTGCACAGGTCACATTATTCTGCAGCGAGTGAGTCTCTTAGCAAAAAAGGGAAGCCAGCTCATTCTGTAGTGCCAAAGGGGCATGAGAAGACTGTAACGAGACCTGTTTTAACATTTGTTAAGCCTGCCGAGTCATGATGCGAAATATTTCAGTGCAAGCCTTACTAAATGCTTTTTTGAGATCTCTTGAAATTTTGTTCTACACATTTCATTCTAATTAATCCCATTTCTTAAGCTGCGTTAGGAAACTTAAAATGAATATATGTTGACTCCAATGCATAAATTTTGTATTTTTATGTTTTGAAAACATCTATGATACTTACAAATCAGCGGACCTGGAAAAAGTGCCCGAACCTACAAACCTGGTTCGGGGGAAGCCCCTGTCAGCTCCATAGGAGCAATACATTAGGTTCGGGTAAATTTTATTAGGTTCGGGGGGAAGGTTAAAACTTTTTCCAGGTCCGCAAATCAGTGTGTCTTTTAATTATCTGTCAGGTTTATTTTGTGAGGATATGCTAGTTAAAATGCAGAATTTGCTGTCATAAAATCCAACTTTTCATTTTGAAGAAAGAAAAGATGCGATTTTAACTAAGTTTGCCTTAATATGCATTATTACAAAAATGTTGTTGCAATGCTGCACAGTGATTTAGAGGATTCACGTAAAGGGATATAAGACAGAGGTACTATATAAATAAGTAAACACACTCATTAAAAATGTCCCAGGTTTTGTCAAGTTTTAATTAGATTAGTTACCATTTATTTAATTTTTATTTTACCAACTAATTTTAGTGCCTGACTCTTGCAATGGCAGTCATTAGTATTTTGGAATATCAATATGTAGGGAAGCTGTCTGCTACTATTTGGCGGAAGAAATAAAATGAAAGGAAATAGAAATCCAAAACTCAAAAAAGATCCAAAAACTAGAATAAAAAATTATGGTTTTGTGCCGAAACGGGTCTGCGCTGAAACAGCCAACACTGAATAGTACCATTCCGTAGGGAAGAGGGGCACACATTTGAACAAAAAGTACTACTATTTCTCTATATTTTATATGATATTGAAACCTAAAACTGATTAATTCATAAAGTTACTGTTTTTCTGAAATTTTGGTTACATACAACAACATACAACAAACTATAATCAACATAAATTGTGCCGCAGTGGAGGGGTACATTAGATGGATGGATACTTAAATAATACAAAATTCATTTTTACCAGCTACCAAATTCATTGCACGTTACAGTTTACATTTATAGCAATCAATTAAGCTGGAAATTTGACACTTTTATAGGGTTTTTTTGTTAAATTTTTTTTAATGTTGATTAAGTTTTTGATGAGGAAGAAGTTATTTGATAGAATAATCGTAATGAATATGTATTATCCGTTAGTAAAAATAAATAAGGAAAAGGTTATAAAAAATGTTTTTGTTGAGATTTTAAGAAAGTGAGCCAGCCAGCAACACAATACTCTTGAAATGGTTTGGATAATTTTAGTAGGATATCATGCCTTCCTTGCTTTTCCCGTTCAATATTTTAGGCTTGTTTCTAACCATACTTTTTAAAACAAATCAGTCTATAAAGTTATTCATGTATTTACAGATAGCTTTATGGAAAGGTTTATATAAATAACCTATTTAGAAATTAAATCAATTTATGTTTCTAAGTAGATAAATAAAGAATCGCTATTATATTTCTTAAGTCAGACCAAAACTTTGTTTAAAAATATACTAATATTAAACAAAATACTATCTTGCAATAGGTTTTAAAAGGGCTTAGAAAAATTAAGTGCATGAAAACCCGACAAATATTTTTAAAAAATATAAAATATGAACATTTAATACAGGAAACAATCTTTTTAAAATATTTTCTAACTTTTATCATAAGTTAAAACTGGAGAAATTCTAAAAAAGCATTGTATTGATTTTAAATTTTAATACTCAAAATAATTCCACTAAAGTACTGCATTTAACTCCTAAAAATCCAGTTAAAATAAAGAAAAGGAACTAGAAAGTACATTTAAACTGTTCAATTGGGCCTCATACACCATCACATACTTTAAGAGTAAAAAATATATATTCACAATTGAAATTGGGCAAAAACCTTTTTTGGGCTTACATTTATTGATACGACAATAGAATGCAAGGTGAAAATTCTACCTTAAAAACTCTTGATTGAATTTTCACATGAATAAAATTAGAAGAAATTTTATTATGCACCTTTCAATGTGGGCAATTTTCACAAAGAAAGAGTTCCAATGAGCCTACTGCTCTGAAAATTCAAGCAAAAGATGGTTACTGTTACAACTACCTATTGGTAATTCTTTCAGATTTTAAAATTTAACATAGAAAAATCTGGGTTACTCCAATACAGTGATCTGTCCAGGTCAATTTTTTTACCATTTTGCAGTACCTCCATAAATTCAACAGTTGAAAAATGGGTACTTTCACAAATTCAGTTATAGGAAGAAGGTACCTTCACCAAGTACTTTTTTAAAAAGAAAGTTCTCTAGTAAGCTATATTCTCTTAATAGTTAAATTATTAGTCATTCTAGACTAAATTTTCTTTTGTTTTTAATGCTTAAAAAGTATGTACATGTTTTTATGTTGATTTTGTACTTAAATTTTCACAAAATAGGTACCGTTAAAAAAACCTGGACAGGCATGTTCAAATATTTGTGCCACCTCTCCCCTATGTTATTTTCAAGTAGCCAAATCTGCTGAAATAAGTTTTTCTACTAGCATCAAATATGAGTATGCTATTTGTTAATGTTTTCAATTCTAATAAATATTTTATTATTATTATAAATATTATATTTTTTTCTTCTAATCAAATATTTTATGTACACATACTGTTTAGGTAATAAACAATGATTCAGTTTGAAGGAAAGCTTTTTCATAAATAATGCAGTAACTCAGCTTGATGATGACATGGGAATTCTCACATGGGTTTCATATAGGTGACTGATGTTTGGGTTAAAATTCAACTTTTTTTTTTTATAAATTCTTGATGTGTTTTTTTCATTGTAGTATAAAAATTCAAGCTTTTCTTAATTCCAAAGTTGAGTTCCTATGTATTCTTAAATTAAGAACTAATATTATGGTTTTAGTAAATATTATTAAATGTTTCTATTTCTTAAATTGGTACTATATATAATAGCATTACATAAATTATATTCCTTTTCTTATGTAATCAGAAAAAAATATATATACTAAAATGTACCCTACTTTAACATGCAAATACTTGTGAAAAGTTTTTGTTATCTGCATTTTTTTTTGCTATACCACTTAGAACTCTAATTTAAAATTTCTCTTCTATCTTCATTCATTTGAAAATCTGAACCTTTTTCATTTTGTTTTTATCATTAAAATATAATTTGACATCAGATTCCCCTCTTGGTGTTATTTAATGTGATAAACCAATGGAAGTTAAACTATATGAAAATATTAGAACTTATTTTGCACTTTTTTTAAATTATGAAAAACATAAAGGGGGAAATTTTGCATGCAATTTTCTCATTTATTTCTATAGTTATTTTATAAAGATTCTTAATAAATGTCTGTTTTAAAAATATCTTATTTAAATCTTCTAAACTAATATGTGATTGTAATCAATCATTCGACATAAAATAATATGGCCATGTAAAGGTTTGAAGTTTTCTCAAGCCTTTACATAAAATATTATCTAAAGAAAAGTTATTCTGTTTGTTCTTCAACTGCAGTTAAAAATAAATATTCAAAAACAGAAAATTCTACCCACAAATTAAGTTACATATTGTATTTGAACATGATAATAATTTTTCGTAAAATTTTAATTTGTAAAATGCACTAAAATGTTTTTTTTTCTTTGAAGAAATCATACTAGTACTATATATAGATAGAAAAGGTAAAACATGCTTTATTTTTTTGTTGATGGTGTAAAAGTAAATGTAATTAAAATTAAAGTGAAGTATTTCTATAGAAGTATTTACTTTAAACTTTATTTCTGTACATTATTGTTTTTGACTGAGATTACATTTTATATAATGCCATTAAAATGAAATTTTTGGTGATAAAAGTATGCAAGTTATTTTCCCTTGTGTAATTAAAGCAAACTATGTATTTATTGGTATATAAGAATAGAATAAATATAATTTTCAACAATCTAAGTATTAATGTTTGAATAATTTTTTTAGTGTGTTTAAAAGAAACTAAGTTCCTTTCAACTCAGTTGACTCTGCCTTACTTTTAGGCACAACCAAGAAACCTTAGTGATCTTATGCCATGTTATATTATTTCTTCTCTAATCTGAAATGATACTTTTAGCAATACTTTTTGTATTTTTATTGTTTTGAAAGTTAAATTAACATACTTGAAAAAAATACATTCTCTTAATTTGAATGAAAAGTTTATTTTCTGATAAAGTCGATATAAAAATATTTGTCATATGATCAATAGTTTGAAGTTAGTGTTTTCTAAGTAAAGAGAATGTGTTTATTGATTACCAATCAACATGCTGTACAAACATATTGACCTTATGTTGGTACTAATCATCCTGAATTTTTAAGCATTTTTTACTACGTATTTTTAGCTCATTTTCTTTGTCTGTTTGGGTGAAATTTAGAAAACAATTTTAAACTAACTTCCCGAGGTGCTATTGAATTTTGAATATAGTTCAAATCTGTATGACAATGCAATAATAACTTGTTGTTTTGGTTAAATTTGCTTTCGAGTTCAGGGAAATCAAATTGACGTTCTTGTTTTAATTGTGTTCTTTATGTACAGTTTCAGTTTTCCGCCATTTTGAAAAAGCGTCTGCCATACTGAATTTTTGAGGGTTCTTTAAAACTGCTACAACAATCAAACTGTTTGGAATAAAATGCTCATTCTTTTTTTAAACGTGTTTTTGAATGTAATTTTATAAATATCATACAAATAATTTGTATTTTTTTATACGTTTTGGATTTTAAAATCGGGCTAAAATCGTAATTTTCTTTGTAGCTATTTTATTTTAGGTGTTGAGGTAGATATGCAAAATAACTGGCTGGGACCGACTGGGATTTGTTCAGGGAGATCTCCATAAAATTGTGGATTTTAAGAGGAACCATTTTAATTGTGAAATTTATATAGAGAAGCTTAAAGATTTACTTTCGAAATTCAGCTATTTAAGCTCTAATGGTTACCAAGATTTTGTATGGTAGAATATTTTAGTATTAAAAAATTCTAAGGAGAGATTTAGAGTGCATCTTTATTGAGAAAAATAGTTGCAGCAAGGCAGTCATCTGGTCATATTGTTACTTTCATTCGTTAGTATTTGATTAATTTAATGGTTAAACTAATCTAAATGAAATTTTCTAAAATATCATGTTGTTTACTCATTTTGTTATGAATTTACCATATCACAATGCATACTATAATAACCAGTACTTAAACAGTAGTTTCCTCGTGTTCAGGATGTTCTCTTTTTAAGTACAATCAGTTGCCCATCAACATTACATTATAATTGTCCTGAGCAGTCCTGAGAATGCTTCATAGTGTATCAATATGTCCCATTGCAAATCATCTGGGTTCTGAGTTTTTATTTCGTAGCATTTCAAACACATCTGTGGCATTAGACGTTTATTTCTACTCTCAGAACGAGTAGAATATTGGTTTTTCAATTCCATCTTCACCCAAAAGTCATAATTCTTAAACCGTCGCCTGCGGAACGGACAGTTGCGATGCCTTGACGTTCTCTTCGCCGACTGTCCTCAGTTGAGTGACTCGGGATGTCCCAGACGTTCCTTCGCTGGAAGGGCTCCGATTCTTTTGAAACACTTTCCAAGAGAACAGGAGTTGCATGTAGGCTTCTCTGTAGTGCTTGTTGAGGAGGACGTAGATAAAAGAGTTTGTGCAAGACGACATCCATGCCAGAATTGAAGCGAGCGTGTGCAGCACTGGGTACCTGGGGAGATATAATTAATTGTATTGGTGTCCAACGAAAGCAAAGTTGAAGGTTATTAATGTAAATCTCTATAAATAATATACAAAAGTATCATTTAAGAGTATAAGATAATTAATAATGAAACCACAGTTTGAAATTAAAGTAACCCAATGCATATGGTAAGATCAATAATGAATAATTCGCAATTGCAAGTTTCTTTGATTTTTTTTAGTTAAAATTTGTCTTTATTTATAGCTCTGATATTTTCATAAAATATTTTCCTCGCGTTTTGTATGATATATTGCAAACTATTTTCTCACTAAAGTTTTTGCTCTTATCTTTTTTTTTTCGATTTGTAACTAGTATCTTCCGATTTTGTCGCTGGAGATCTGATGAAAAAGACGTTAATATGCCGTTACCTCTCTTGCATACTGTAGTTTTTTCCGTTCACAAGTATTTTCAGGTTAAAGGGACGGACTTTCTTATGTACCCTGTATACGAGTGTAGGAATTTTAACCCTTTCAATTTATAGCCGCCTTAAATTTTCATAAAACTCAATGGCAACTCGGATGGTCTAGAGGGCAGAAAGGGTTAAATTATGCAAAAAGACATCCTTTTCAAGGGCATCTCCTACGCCCTCAACGTAAGGACACGTCCGTTCATTATCGCTTAATTAGTACATTGTATTTGAGTAAAATTATATGTTTAACTTTTCGTAGTACTTCTGGAAAATAAAAGTAAATACTTTTCGTGGTAAAATCATACCAATATTTCCCTTACCTAATGCTCTCTTCAAAGACATTCATAACCATCAGCGGTAAAAAGCACAGTTGGAAGGTGCAGAAGCAAGTCAGCATGGTGAATGTTACTCTCATGTCTTCCCGTTTCCTGGGCCACAATTTGGAATTTCGCTTTGAAGTCTCCCTTCCACTATGGGAAACCAACTTCAAGGCACTACTGCGTACCTGAAAAACCCAATAAATATTGATTCTTACAATTAACAAACATAAGGGTTATCTAATGTTGTGAAATAAAATATTCCTCCAAAGGAGGTATATACAGTAGGGTGGGCCGAAAAAACTCATTTTTTTATTTCGAATTTGGAATACCGCGGAAAAGTTGCGAATTATATAGACAAAAAAAAGAAAAAAAAGTTTATCAAAATCGGTTGACATCTTCCGTTCGCGCATTGGCCCTAAAGTTTGACAAAATATGAAGAAACTTCATTTTTGCGGTTATTTAAAAAAATTTTGAATTAGATGTTTTCGTAATGAAATAGCTTGTAACGTCTTCAAATAGAGCCTAAAAACATTGTGTTTTAATTTGGTTTAGATCAGTTGATACCTTCCGGTCGTGCATAAGTCCCAAAATTTGCCAAAATATTGAAAATTTCACATGTTTACGCATTTTTGACAAAAAATAGGGTCAAAATGCTTCTGACACAACACAAGTAGATTATTATGTAAAATGATCCCCTGAATCCGAATCCGACCACCGTTTTTCTCCATCGGGGTCAGATTTTCGGGGAACAGCAGGGCCGTGTTAAGGGAGGGGCGAAGGGGGCGTCCGCCCCGGGCGCAGTATTCAGGTATTCAAGAGAGGCGCTGAATTTGTGCCCGAATTTTTTTTTTTGCAATTTATTATTTTAGTATTTTGCAATTTAAAATTATTTTAGCATTGGACTTAGTAGATTCTTCAATACTTTCCAACGGAACCACGATGAACGTGTTCAGGGGGCGCCAAATTTTTGCCCAAACATTTTTTTGCGAATCTATCTGAGAATAATGTAAAGAAATTATATTTGGGAGGGGGCGCAAAAAAGCCAGGGGGGCGCCAAAAAAGCCATCCGCCCCGGGCGCGATTTTTCCACAACACGGCCCTGGGGAACAGCCCCTCCCCCGTTTTACGTTTTTCGATGACTTAATGACTTTGAACTCGATTTTCAGGGTCAAAAAGCATTGCTTTAGTCTTTGAACTACATCCGAGGGGACAAGAAAGGTTAGACTTTCTAAGATATTTAAATTTGGGGCGAATGGATAGGTTTAAGGGGCTATTACCGCCCTAAAACCGCAAAAAAATCGTTAAAATGATAGTGGTTATTTTACGCTATTTTTTACACTTATTTTTTACGCAATTCCTTTTTAAAACGTTCTAACCCATCCCCAAAGACCCAAATTTAATGAAAATATTCAGCAATGATTTTTACTTAAAGCGGTTGAGGTTTTAACGCCCCCGAAGCACCCGCGGAAGACTCTGAATCACGCTGTCGCACGCGCGCTCAAGAAACATGGAATACCTCAATAAAACCGGCCAGTTACTAACTAACCAAAGAATTTCTACTTAGAAAATACTTATTATATACGAAAAATATTATTTTTGAAATTTTCAAAGCATGAATATAATTTGTTGAGCGCGCGCTCTCCAGCGCGATTCAGAGTCTTCCGAACCCTTCCGTGGGTGCTTCGGGGGCGCTAACGCCTCAACCACTTTTAGTAAACTCATTGCTGCCTATTTTCATTAAATTTGAGTCCTTGGAGATGGGTTAGGACCTTTCTAAAAGGAATTGCGTAAGAAATAAGTGTTAAAAAGTAGTGTAAAATAACCTCAATCATTTTTAACGATTTTTTTTTTGCGTTTTTAGGGGGGTAATAACCCCTTAAACCTATCCATTCGCCACAAATTTTCATATTTTAGAAAGTCTAACCTTTCTTGTCCCCTCGGATGTAGTTCAAAGACTAAAGTAATGCTTTTTGACCCTGAAAATCGAGTTCAAAGTCATTAAGTCATCGAAAAACGTAAAAAGGGGGAGGGGCTGTTCCCCGAAAATCTGAGCCCGATGGAGAAAAACGGTGGTCGGATTTGGATTCAGGGGATCATTTTACATACGAATCTACTTGTGTTGTGTCAGAAGCATTTTGACCCTATTTTTTTGTCAAGCAGACCAAAAATGCGTAAAAATGTGAAATTTTCAATATTTTGGCAAATTTTGGGGCTTATGCACGACCGGAAGGTATCAACTGATCTAAACCAAATTAAAACACAATGTTTTTAGGCTCTATTTGAAGACGTTACAAGCTATTTCATTACGAAAACCTCTAATTCCAAAAATTTTTAAAAATAATCGCAAAAATGAAGTTTTTTTCATATTTTGTCAAACTTTAGGGCCAATGCGCAAACGGAAGATGTCAACCGATTTTGATAAACTTTTTTTTCTTTTTTTTGTCTATATAATTCGCAACTTTTCCGCGGTATTCCGAAAGATAACTCCAGTCTACTTTGGGTAAAATATACAATTTTTGTCCAATCAATTTACATCCTATCACGACCAATTGACGCCATATTTTATGATGGAACAAGTGTTTTTTTCACGTTTAAAAAATGTATTTAAAATACATAAAAAGAAAGCTTCATTCAAAATATGAATATAGCATTTTATTAGTTATTTCAATTTTAATTTTTTTTAGTTCATCTAAATTTCAATCCTAAATAAGGTAATCCCTTTCAATAGTTAAAGAAAAATTTTACAACTAGGACTTAAATTAATATTGCATCTTGGTTCCAAGCAAGAAAATGGGGGTCTTTGGGTCCACCCCAAGAAAAAACTTGGAATTTTGAGATCCTTGGGGTACTACAAGAAGAAAACCTCTCCCCGTAAGGGAGGGGGGATTCTCTCCCAGAATTTTTTTTTTTTTTTTTGAAATTTAATTTTTAAATTTTTTAAAAGTGGTGTTATGCTATGTCAGTAGTCAGTTTGAGGCCCTTTGGTTTACATCCCTAGAGGATGCTGCAGAACTTTCAAGGAAAAAGCAATATAAAAATAAAAATTGACACCATAATTTCTGTGAAGGGGTTTAAACTCCTAAATAATTCTTATTCTTATATAGTATATTTAACATTCTTTTTTCAGTCCTTTCCAAGTTTTTAACTTTCTGTTTGTGCTGCCCTCTATTGGATTTCAGAAACACTATAGTCTTACCCGAGATAAAAACTGAAGAGCTCCATCGTTGACTACAATCAGTTATCAGTTCAATTCAATTCAAGAAACATCAATAAACCCAAGCAATTTTTCAGTTTTAGTCATGCCAAAGTTGAGTTAAGAGTATATTTTATCTTTAACCATGGTTCATTTTCATAATAATTCCAAGGAGAGGGTCACATTATGAACCAATTTTACTTAAAATAGTAGATGGGTTAATGAACATAACTAAAAGAAACTATTATTTAAAATTTTTTATAAATTGCTCTTAACCTGCGAGGACGTGATCATCTTATTTTCTGAGATTTTTGCTTTTGAATTTGAGCTTCAAAAACCTTGCTATAGGCTAGGTACCATATAAATCTTCACATTATTGTTCAAATTCCATAATAAATTTTCTTAAATTTGGAATTTTATGATTCTGAGGATTTTTAGTGATTCCCAAGAAGCGCAGTCCAATATTTGAACTACTTCTTGCAAGTGTAATAGTATTATTTATTCCTATAAATATTATATTCCTTAATAATATTTTTAAAGCCTCTTCAAATGTTGTTCTTTTTTTTTCCTCATTAAAAATTATATTTACTATGTTTTTAGGGGAGACACTGTCTACCGGGCCAAGTATGTGTTTCCGTGTAACTAGAAGGAGTTGTAAATCTTCCCTACATAAAAAATCCCCATACATGTTGTTAAAATTACTTAGTTTAATAAGAGCACACACTTAGGGGGTCTGGGGGTTTCTTGTCAGGAGGCTGGGACTGACCTTTTGCTGTTTTTGGACTTTGTTGAGATATATGGTCTCATGGATTTGACCAGATGGGGATCAACAATACCCCACATTCAGTAATAGTTTAACTTAATAGGACTCACCTTGTAAAATATGCATGAATAGCATATAATGATTGTGATTGTTGGTAGTAAAAACCCAAAGGAAAATAGAAATTTTCTGGGTGATCTCCCGTCTTCATTCTTGAGAATGGTGCACGAAAAAGATGCATGGTTGTAACCGAAGCGCCCCCACTGTCCAGTCAATGTTGGGAGCAGGATCATGTAGCTAAATCCCCAGCAGAAGACAAGCATAGCCCCTACAGTTAGCTTGTTGTATATTCTGTTGTAGATGGAATAGCAGTTGATTAGGACGAATCTGAAAAGAATACAATTCAGGTTAAAACCTATATTCTGCATTGATTCAAACAAATTTCTTCATTTAGTAATTTAATTTTAGTGCCGTTTACATGAGCCAATTACCCGGGTTAAAGGCGGCTCTAACTCCTCTTTTCGACCCGGCATTCCCTACGAAGGGAAAAAAGTGCCGTTTTTATGGGAAAAATATTACCCGGGTTGCTACCCGGGTTAAAGGTGGGTTCAAGGGAATTTCCAACTCTACCCGGGTTACGAAATTTGAAGGCGTTTACAGTGCCGTTTATATGGGAAAAGTATTACCCGGGTTGCTACCCGGGTTAAAAGTGGGTTCAAGGGAATTTCCAACTCTACCCGGGTTACGAAATTTGAAGGCGTACATGATCTAACCCGGCTTTTTCTAGGTCACGTGGTAGGAAAAGTGATCTGCATGTTTCCATGGTTTCCAAGTTTGTTAACAAATATCTCATTTTTGTTTTTGAAAGAGAGCATCAGAATGAATTTTAAAAGAGCGTTGGCGATATATGCAAAAAATCAACGGATGATAGCAGATTTGCTTACCGTAGACCGGCGAAGATGTATGAAAGTAATCTTGTATTATTTGTTGAATATTTTGTTTATTTACTAGTAACACTTATACAATTATACAAAATTGTGTTGGCAACATTGTTTCAATTCCATCAATGTTTATTGTTTTGATTTCCGTTTTTCATCATGTTTGTAAGTTGTGCTTGTCTTAAAAAATAATGGATGTTTATTAAACTTAACGTTTTATCTTCACATTTCAAACTGCATTTGCTACTTTCTACATTATTGATGTCCATTACAAATTATATCAAAACAATCAACAGAGCACACACAAACAATTAAATGGCGGACTACACAACACGCAAGGTAGTGTGGGATGGGACACGAAAGGCATCATGGGAAAGGAGGGTACAACCCGGCAATGGACTCTAACCGCCTATCTGGTTCGAGACTTCACGGAACCAACACGTGACCTACAACTGAGCTTGCAATTGGTTACCACAGATACTACACTAGTAGATCTACTAGTGTAGTATCTGTGGTAACCAATCGCCAGCTCAGTAGGTCACGTGTTGGTTCCGTGTGACGTCAGACGGTTAGAGTCCATTGACTAGGATTGAATTCAACCCGGCTTTTTCCCGGCTACGTTAGTATATATATCTATGGTCTCATGTAAACGCCTTCAAATTTCGTAACCCGGGTAGAGTTGGAAATTCCCTTGAACCCACTTTTAACCCGGGTAGCAACCCGGGTAATACTTTTCCCATATAAACGGCACTTTTATTTAGTTTGAAACACCACATAAACAGATAAAATAGTTGTATACACTGTCTTATAACTGTCTAAATCAAAAACACTAATTTCATTCCCTGAATTATACTTAATAATATTTTGATATCGTAGTAAAATTGCCTTTTTCTTAAAAATCAAGAAAGTAGGTGTTTATCTTTAAATGATTCCACTGAAGATAAAATAAAACTTTTTATAAGCCACTAGTTTACCTCGAAGTGTTGATTGCAGATATATATTTCCAGAAACATCAGTTCAGAGTAAAAAAAAAAAAGAGTCACACCCAAATTTAAATATTTAATAACTATTAGTCAATTTTTCCAGCATATAATAAAAAAGACTCACAATTAGTTACAATTAGGTTTATCTGTTGATATCGGATAGGAGGTACTTAATTTTCTTAGGCTATCTTTTATCTATTATAACTATAACCTTCGTAGAAATGTTTTTGCATCTGGATAAATAACCAAACAAACCTACTAAATTTGAAAAGGTAGTATAAATTAAGTAAAACTTGTTTTGGGAAATTCCACAGAAAATAAAAGGATTGAGATCTGGCGATTGCTAATATCAAAACTAAATAGTCAAAATCTAGAAAATTCATCACAAATATCCCATTTAATCATATCATCATTAAAGGGGAAGAAAAATATTAATGTAGTGATGCACTAAAAGTAATTTTGATAATCTAAAAATAGGAAATTTGTTACATTAAGTTAACTTTTTTATTCAAAGAGCTGATTTCACGTTAGCAACTAGATAGCATTTGCTTTACATTCAATATTATTCCGAATTTTAAAGTTCAATGTCCTTAGGTACAACCGGTACAACAATCTCTCCCTATATGAAAATAAAAATAAGTGAATTTGTGAAAACATGTTACGGGCAAAGTGATAGATAAACCGGGGATTATTAATAATGCTTGGATTTATCACAGGTTAAGGTATAAGAAATTTACAAACAAAACACTTTGTAAAAACCAAGAATTTAATGTTATTTAGTTTTTTTGCCGTTGATTGTTGAAGAACTTGGAAGAAATATTAAAAACTATAGGATTTATTTCACAAAATATGTGCAACCCAGCCATTAGCTGTATGGATTAGCGAGAATATTATTGAAGAGTACATATAGTACAAGAATCATTATCTCCGAGTTTCCATTATCATTTTACAAGGAAACTATATGAATAATTAAACAAAAGGTATTTCATTCGTTGCAATAACTAAGCTGAGTAATATTAATGGGTAGCAGATAAAAGAAAACAAGTCTTTCTTTTTCAAGTTATTCTGTTCGTACCACCTTTAAAAGCATTACCAATACTTGGTTTTCTTCCTTTAGTTCCGTGTTTCTATCTGATTGAAATTAGAAGCAATAACAATGCGGTTAATAACGAAATAATAATTAATCTTCATATCTTTAACAGGTTTTGTCTGGCAGCTTTGCTCAACTTCCGTATAAAATACCTTTGTGACGCGAAAAGGATTTTCAAAAGTGATTTTCACTATAGGAATGTTCGAAAATTTATAATATTTTACAGGGCTGTTATTACCTACAAGTACTTTATACCCAAGTAAATATACCTAAAAAGTAAAAAAAAAATGGTTTATTTTTTCTGTAGCTTTTTGAAAAGTAAAAATAATTCATATAATTTAGAAATTATCTCGGATTATGTCTTTTTTCAAAGGACAAAATTTTTGAATTATTTTTTTCATAGATTATAAAGAAAAATATTAAGGCTTAAAATTATCAATTGGATATGTTTTTTCCCTTTTCAATCAACAGACTCTCGATTTTAATCAAACTGCTTACACATTTACTAAAAATAGTCAAATTTAACATTAATTTCATATTCTTATTTATATTTATATTGGGGTATTCACTTATTTGACATAGTTATCAAAATTTTCAAGAAATATGAAGTTCTATGGCAAAGAAAAAGTCATTTTTGGACTCTAGTTCCAAAACACATGAAAAAAAAAATTACCTAAATAAAACATTTGAATAAAACAATTAATCTGTTATTTATATTCTAATTTTTTGTGAATTCTCTCAATTTGTTAAAAAATGCGATGTCCTAAAAATCAGAAGGGGTTGAGAGAGGAAAATAGCCTTATTTTTCTTAAATTATCAAGGAAGGTGAACAGAGGTCATATTTAGATTCAACACATGAAAAAACATTAATAATGACTGTGTGGGAAAATTTGTGTAAGAATATTAGTGTAATGAGGCAATTTTAAATTATAGGTATTACTCAATAAAACATAAAAACCTAAATTTTCAGGAAATGTGACGTCCCAGGAAAATACGGAGATCATTTTCGGATTCAGCACACCAAAAAACATAAAGATCAGGTGGAATAACTCAAACAGCTTTCAAAAAGTTTTTTTTTTCAGACCTGTGTAATTAATTGTGTGATATAATCTACTTAAAATCTTGAAAGGTTTAACATTGAAAAGCTAACATGACTAGTTTCAAATTTGACAATTTAAGTGTAAGAACTTGCTTAAATAAAGATTATACTAAAAATTTAAAAGAGAAGCAAGAGCTGCTTTTTGCTTTCTTTAATTTATTTTACTAGCCTTTAATAGATACTATTTTGGTCCTCAGAGAAAATTAAAATGAAGTACGAAGTTGTAAATGTATGCAAAATAAGTACTATATGTTCAGAATATCAAAATTTAATTTGTAGGTTCATTCAAAACAGATTTGTTTGTATAGGATGATTACTAATGACACAAATCTTTCCCTTCCGATAAATTATTAAAATTAAACGAAAAAATAATAAAGATAATATGTAGCAACTTCATTCATATCAGAGGCTTTAAAAAGATAAGGATATAATTCGTAATTATTGTTATTGCTTGTAAGGATTCTTTTATTTTAAAGAGACTTTTTCTTTAGGGTGGAAACGCTTCTGGAACTCACTTTCCAAGGACAACCTTTAGTCTCCGTCCAGATAGAACCAGTACCTTTGTAACAAGTAAAAAGTTTTTGTTATGACAACTTTTTTATAACCCGCGGGTTATTATTCCAATGACCTTATAATGGAACTCGAACGGTAAACATTGAAAAAAGAAATCGTCTCTATTCGAATAAAACGAACGAATGGCGGTAACGGAAGGAACGAATTAATCAATTCCACTTCCTCTGAGCGCCCTTTCGAACATGCAAATCGGAAAAAAACCATATTTGCGATTTAATTGACTACACCGAAAATCAATCAAGTAATCAATCCAAAATATAAACCAAAAATAGACTGGTGAGACTATAAATAGCTCAAGGAAATGGAGAGGAAAAAAATATTTCAGAGTTTTTCCGAATGGTCCCCAGGTCACGTTTCCGTTATATAACACTCACGTTTCCGTGGCTGGGGATTCATGGCCAGCGTTCTGGCCTTCCGATGACCTTAAATCGAAGACAAGGGAGAGAGATGCGAGTGACAAATTTCGCTTCGCTGGGGGATCGTAATTAATAGATGTCGCCTTGGCGGGTAGCCGAATTTCAAGGTGGAAAGCGTGGCCAGGGCGACTAATGTTCCCCCCGACTGATTGGTATTCAGCGGAACCGCCTATGAGGATGTGATTTTCTGATTTCGATGAAAACACCCAGCTTTTGACATTCGATCGATTTCGTTTTTTTTTTATAGTTATTAATTATTTTTTTGCATCAGCACATCGTCCGAGGAGGAGTTCTTAACGGCGAATCACGATACAACGGTTTTTACTCGATATTTTCTAGAAGCTTTTTTCTTATTGAAGTGGATACACTTACGAAAGAGTAAGGGAGAAGATTTTAGATTGGTGTATAATCTATCACAGATGCTATTACACTGTCACAGTGTATTCAATTATTTCTAATATCCTTCGATATTTTCTAGAAACCTTTTGGCTGAACTGGATGTGTAAAATTCTTAAGAAATTAAGAGAATAAAACCAGCGTTCGAAATTGGGGTGTTTTTCTGGTCCTGGGCAACTAAAAAACGGCTCGGACCAGTGGAATCAGAAAATTACTGGTCCGCCGGACCAGTGATTTCTCGTGCACGTGTAAACTCCTTTAGACGATTTTATCAGTGATAGCGGTATTTTAAGTGCGTTTGATGATTGCATTTGGTGAAGCAAGTACATATTTTTGACAGAACACAAAATGTGGTGATATTAGTAGGGGAGCCCATGATGCTAAATGTGGATTTACTCGAGCGCGTCAGATAATCATAGGGGAGATACCTTGCATGCTTTTGAGTAACTCCACCAAATATAAGCTCTCTATGTTGGTGGGTTTGTTTAGAACAGCCCGTCAAAATTTGAAAGAAAACTAGTTACATGGACATACTCGAGCGCGTCAGATTGGCTACCAAGACAGTTTACAACTAGTTGAGCCTAGTTTCCTGGCTACTAGTCAATAAACATTTTGTTTCGTACATTTTTCTCAAAAAGAGCAATAGCGTCTTACCGGTCTTGGCTTTACTTTGCAACTTTGTAACCCTCCCGCTCCCTTACCCACAGCTCAAATCGGCAGATATTAGAAAATGTACACTTTTTAGCTGGTAACAAACCTACCTTATCATTATCTGACGCGCTCGAGTATGTCCATTTAACTAGTTTTTTTTTACAAATCTGACGGGCTGTTCTAGACAAACCCCCCTACATAGAGAGCTTATATTTGGTGGAGTTACTCAAAAGCATGCAAGGTATCAAGACCCTCTATATATAGAGGGTTTATATATAGAGGGTTTTGAAGGTATCCCCCTAATGATTATCTGACGCGCTCGAGTTACTACCCAAAAACACTCTGGGCTCCCCTACTATATGGGAGCCCCCGGTGAAAAAGAAAAATTATTATTAATATGTATTGATTTTTAACATTACTTTTTGGTACTCACATTCAGTGCAATAGTTACTTTATATATTTAAACCGGTCCTTTTTTATTTGTCAGACCAGTAAATTTTGTTGCGGACCAGTAAGATTGGCAAAGCACTGGTCAACAGGACCACTGTTTTTCCCCCCAATTTCTATCGCTGAGTAAAACCTGTAAGATTGTGTAGCGGAAGACTACGACGTGGATTTGTAAGGGACGTTTATAAATTATGTGAGGTCAAAAAAGGGGGAGGGGTCAAGCAGAATCTCACCACCTCACCAAGGGGGAGGGGGGAGTCAATTAAAAGCTCACGTTAACTTTTAGTTTAGACGTTAAGAGAATATGCGTTTTTTGTCTTATTTTTATAGCACAAGTTCATGAAAAGTGCGCAATTAGTCCAAACAACATGGAATCATTAACCAGTCAGTCGTGATCATAACAAGTATAAGACCATAATTTTGATTTCAACATGGATTTGTATCAAAATTTTTGCTATGTGTGTTGAGCGTCATGTCAACAAGTTGAAACAAAAGTGGCTAAAAAATATCAAGAAATTTATTTATTTAAAAAAGTAATTAAGAAAATCTCACGTGAGATATTGAGGGGGGAGCAAAGGGTCCAGCAAAATCTTACTAAATCTCTCAAAGGGGAAGGGAGGGGTCCAAAATTTGGAAAAAAACTCCTCACGTAATTTATGGAGATCCCCTTATGTTGGAATATTCCATTTATGGTTCTAGTACTATTTATATGGTAAAATGGAATAACATTGTTAAATAAAATAGTCTTCATGGAAGCAGAGATAAAAATTAAAATAATTTTACCACACACACTTTCAACTTCAACATGCATAATGTTTTTCTTAAATTGAAGAAAGTTGTATGTGCGCAAAATACCTACTGAATAATTTCACCCGAAAATGTTGAATAAAATACTGAAGATAAGATTTATCAAGAGCTCCAAATTTGAACGGTTTTAAGTAATTTTTAGGGATTTTTTCCCTCAAAATATTTAAACCTGGATGAATTTTAATGCTTCTAATCTAAAATAAAAAACATGGAATTTGTTAAAACTTAAAAAGATTAAAGCTATAACTCCACCCGTGCAAGGCCGGGCCATTTGAAATTTATTCCATAATTTACGAGATGTTTTTATTTTCGAAAGGGTGTTGGTGTTAAGTGAAAATATTTTGGCCAAGGAAAAACGAAACTAATGCTAGGTTGAACTCGACAAGATTCGTATGATTTCTAATGTACTCCACGTTCACCCTTGTCACCGACTATCACTGACAAAACAAATGACCTTTTTTTGCGTCAACAGTCAAAAGGGAATTTCATCATGGCTCTTTAATCGTGGTTTTGATAAAGAGGAATTTCTAAATACCTTGCGGTTAGAATTTGGTATTAGAAAGAGATATTTATATTCTTTGGTTTTGGCAGTACAGAGTGTAACTTTAAGTGGACAAACCTGATTTCCCAATTCAAAAAAGATCATTGTTTGGGATATTCCTTACCACCACTGCTGTTTTATTTTAAGCAGAGTAACAATACACCTAAATGCCTTTTGTTAATTCTCAATATCTGCACCTTTAATGAGTCATTTAATGTTAGAGAAAATTTTTGTAAGTTTTAGTTTATATTAGTAATTTTGGATAACGAAACAAGTTTAGTGAAAATGCATTTAGTCTTATTAGGAATAGTTCATATTCGTAAAGGAAGGAAATGAAGAAGAACAACTGAAGTAATGAACAATACCTTTTTATGGTTGTGTTACTATTCTTTCTCCACATGCAGAATATTATTGTTTTCTTATCACAAAATTATCGAAAAGGTAATAACATGAATTGGAGTGTTTTTTCAATCATTATTTAGCTTTTTTCATTCTTTATATCCATGTTGGATTAGAGGAAGGGATCATTGTAAATTAGTCTGATTTTTAGTAATTTTCCGAACACATGAGGAGAGATGTTCCTTGATTCTGACCCTTCCTCTTGATTCCACCCTTTCCGAGGTAAAAGTGCGATTGTGTTTCCAAGAAATGGACACAATAAAGGCAATAAAAATACAATAGAGCGCAATTAAAAACACCTTAATAATACATTTTTTTCATTTTAATTCAAAGAGCTTTTCCCTAACAACTGAGTAAATTATTCTTTTCCCAAACCACGCCTTTTTAAACTCGAGAGGTCGAACTCCTCTCGCAGTAATAGTGTATATTTGATTGATATATTTAAGGAAAATGAGAGAAACCTTGATGTACAATCGAATGAAGGTCAACTCACCTATTAAACGTAATGGCGGTCATAGACATGAGCGAAGCAGCCACATTACCGTAGAAAAAGAAAGGGAAAAGTCTGCACAGCACATCCCCCAGGATCCACTCTTTGTAAATGTACCGAGTGGCAGTGAGGGGCAAGCAGATGGAACAGAAGAGAAAATCGGCGACGGCCAAACTCACAACGAAAGCCGTCGTAGCATTGCGAAGCTTGCGGCACTTGGTGAGTCCGATGATGGTCATGAGGTTGCCCACGCACCCCAGGATGATGAAGAGAATGCAGCAGAAGGCGGCAAACACGCAAGTCAGCGTTGACGGACGGTTTGGCAGGATTTCTGGGTGGTCACTAATGTTCGAAGGTAGTTGATGGAAAGTTTCTGGCGCCGGGGCTTCGTCGTAATCCATCTTATTGTTGTACTTGAGGTTGGTTCGAAGACAGTCAGTGAGAAGCCGTCATAACATGTACAAGGAATGTTTTAGAATTGAAGGGGTAAAACTTTGGCTTGCTGAGAGAAGAAATCCATTCCAACGGTGCGTTATAAATTTCAAGTCTGAACCAATTTGTTTCATAAAATCATGGACTGAAAAGCACTTTAATCGTTCCTGAAAGTATATTTCATTACCCTACAAAAATCATTTCTTGGAAACACATAATTTGAAAACGCCTTATATCTAAAAGGATGAAGACAGCATAGCAAAACTTTTTTCCATATGCCAATGGCCTAAGCACTGCTTTAGAGATTATTCTTCTTATAATCCATCTTCTCTATATTGTTCTTCATGAAGACTTTTCAAAAATACGCCTAAGTCATTCAAAAAGTCTTAACGAAAGGCATAAAACCATTTCACTAAATTAGAGCTTCTCCGAGACAGTTCAAACTAGCACCCTCTAAACATGATGACATAAGAATGAATAGACCACGGACATATTCTGAAGATCCACTCCGATTCACTGCAACAGTCGAATGGCGACAAACAATCACACAAAAGCTTAAGTGTCGACAATTTGTCTCAACCAACCTACGACGCATGCCATTTGTCGACCCTAAACACCACACCAGTCATCTCCGAATCAATTCCAGAAGCGAAGTGCCATCCCAGAAAGGATCTGCACAAGAGTGAAGAAAAGCGTCCAAAAAGAGCAAAAACTGCATGAGCGCTCAAGCTTCGATTAGTGCAGTACTCTCTCCTGGCGGCTATATCGGTAACATCTGGCCACAATATCCGGTAAGAAAGAGTTCCATTCTTTCTTCCAGGGTGCCTTTTTGTTGCTTGTCTTTATCGCCATAATAATCAGCTCCCCAAAACAATCTTCTGGAAATTGCCTGGTTGAATCCGGTTACTGCACTTGAGTGCGGCATCGTCTCTTCTTGGGCCATTGTTTTCTGCTGCAGGAGCTGCTTGTTAGTTGATTGGCGGAGATCGGCCATGCGTGCCCGAGATGCCTGCGGTCATGAAGAGAAGGATTAAATAAGGCAGTAGTCTTAGTCATTCGGCTCCCATACGCGTCCTGCTCGATTTGGGAATGGGAATCGCGCGCGGTTCCGAGATCCGTCGATTCTGGGAAGATCGATAATGAAGTGCTGTAACTTATCAACAATAACAAGCAGTTTATATCTACTAATTAATAGAAAAACAAAAGTAATCATGTTAACATTGTTATGGGATACTTGATCCCTGGGATCATGCATCCCTTTGAAAGAAAGGATCAAGTATCCTTAATATGGTATTTATACAAAATATTAAAAGTAACAAATCAAAAGTTGTTCACTAAAGAAATTACTTAATTATTAAAGACAGTCTAAACTTTAAAACTAAAACATTAATATAAAAAAAAGTTGAAAGAAGTTTTCCTTGCCGCATTCAGACAATCATTTCTTGAGCTAAAAAAAAAGACTGAAAAATGTTGCATTTTTGGCTAAGGGATCAAGTATCCCTTGTCTCCCCTAAAATTTGGATGGATAAAAAAATACCTCAGATTTATTATTGAATAAGTTACGCCGTATGAATGATAAAGATAATGTCTACAAACCCCTATGTAAATGGCAGAAGTATGTCTATTAGGATTAAATTAAATTAATCAAATTCGAACAATGCATATGAACAATGTAAACTGATTTACCATATCGAGGACAAGACAGTGTCATATTCATCTTAGGAATGAAATGGGGGAATAAAGATTAGAGTTATGAATTCAGGTTTGAAAGACCTTTGAAATTGTTTTTTTTTTATTAAGGAATAAATTCACATAATCTGATATTGTCTTTTTCTAATTACGATGTTAAGTAATTACAATGAAGTTTAATGATTTAATTCTTATAAAATTTACCTGCGTACATTCTCAACCTTTAAATCCGTTACTATCCAAGAAAACTTTTCTCCACTATATAAATTCGAGTCGGTTAGAAATGTAGATTAAACAAGTTAATTTTCTAATTTCTTTAGTTTCTAGTTTTTGTTTCATTCTAATATCGTATGCCAGAGGAAAGGATGCTGCATAAGAGTAATTTTTTTAACAGTCGTATTTTTTTTTTATTCGGTAGATACGGTTCCACAGAAATCAGCACCAGAAATTCATTACAAAATTAGTATTCACAATTAAACAAATAGAACCTCTTAAAAAAGTTTTTAGAATGAGGAAAAATTATCAAAACATCCCCCACTCTTTCTGTGTGTAAAAAGTAAAGAAATTTCCCCATGTAAACTTTTTACAGTTATTACTGTATGACAACAATATTTTTCAAATTTTGATATTTTAAAAGTAGGTACTATTAATTTTCTTCTAACAAACAGTGAAAAAAATTAAATCCATTTTGCTTGAAATTGAGCGAAACTCAGTGCTTTGATAACCATAAAAATAATTAATTGAGGTTGAAAGATTAAATTGTATCATGTATAAAAGGGAAGGTAATTTTAAAAATCTCCATTATACGGAATTTGTTTTGTAAGTTGAGATGACTTGAATAAAAACCATGTAATTTAACAAAAACGAAATAAAAAAAAACATTATACTATTTTCTGTTATATTATACCCATTGACCTTCTTTTCATTAATTATAACAAAAAAAAGTAATAATAATGTTAATTTGCATTAATTTGATATTCTACTATTTCGGAGTTACGTGCGAGAAATAATTTTGCTTCTATCTCATGGTTTTCTGGTTTTTGCGTCGCACATTTTACGTCATAGAGCTTGTTCTACAAAATAACCATCATTTTTCAGTTTTGAAAAGTACACTATTTTACTGAATTCAGCCCTGAATTTTTTATTACTTTTTTCTTTATTCATTGCAATAATCTTTGATTTTTAAAATATAATATCACCACTCCGCAAGCCTGTAAATTCCATAACCATTATCCTTCTCATAACATTTTATAATTTTGACTCTGCAAAGTAAAATAGTATCTACACAACCAAACATTAGTTTTTCTACTCGCTCTTTTAAAGATGCAACAGTGTTGTAAATCGAGAAATATATCAGCCAATTCAAAACAGATGACAACCTAATGAAATTATTGATTTTAGCTCAATAGCCTCATCGAATTCCTCTATTAATCTTTTCCTTATCCATTTATTAACATACTTCCAAGAGTAATGAACGTTATATAAGGTAATGTTTTGAATAGAGTCCTTCACGGAGAATCATTATAATGGACGCTGAAGCTTCTAAAACAACTATTGAACCCAGTCAACTGCGGTCGGTAATTAAAAGTGACAAACCCAAAGCTGGGAATTAATTAAATCTATGAAATATGTGCGGCCTTTGTGTTGAAGAAAAAATACAATTTTGACTCTAACTTTTTATGATAATTAAATATTTATTCCGTTGTAAGTAAAGAAGATTGTTTTTCTTTCAAAGCACGTTTGTGTTGGTTTTCTTTACTAACTCATGAATAATACAAGAAAAAAGAAACTACTATTGCGATTTAGAGCATGTATCCTTTTCAGATATAAGAGGGTTATTTTTCTTAAGTGTATTTTATTTCAGAAAAGATGAACAAAAATATCCTTGTAGACTTTGAAAAAAGAACTCCTCATAAAAAATACAGCGCTGTAATTTTGAAATTTTTTATAAAAGTATTCAATTGTTACATAAAAATTGCTCAAAATTATAATAATCTTAATTTGTAGTTTTTGTCTTGGTTAATAAATATTTTAGAATCAGTTAAAAATAAAGTGAAAAAACTGTATAATGATTTCAAATGAGAAATACTTTTAATTCCATGGTTTAGTAGGACATAGTTTGAATAAAAAGGAAATTAGTCCCCAAACCAAGTTTTGAGAAAATCGAAACAAAAAAAAAACTGTGTAAGTAATAGAATTTTCATTGTGCAATCACTAAATTTTTACTGAGGATTCAAGACCCTATTTAAAATACAGAACAATCATCAAATAAAATAAAAGTACATTCACAAAATTATTTTACAGTTGAAAATAGTTTATAGACTCGTTCTCTCTTTCCAACGTATAAAATTTTATCTGAAAAAAAAATCCTAAAAAACGCTCTAAACTGACAACAGCACAAAAGTGAGAAATTGAAAAACTAAGAAAAATAAAAGTCAAAAGTAATACATAGGGGAAAGTTGTGCACCTTGGACCTAAGTGTACTTCGGTCCTACATTGTTTTCATCTTAAATTTCATGTAGTATAGCAACACTACACATGTAGTTATCATTCCTACAACATGATCTCTCAGTTTAGCTAAATTACTTTAACTGATTCAGTTTCGATCACAAGCCCATAATTTTTATAGCTTCTTGTAATAAGGATAAATGAAGGGCTTGGGAGATGAAAGGGTTATGTAACAAACGGGTAATATTCCGTAATCGAGGTTTTCGCCAAATGTCACCAAATTTGGGCGAAACCATTTCAATGTGGAAATGTCTTCTACCAGCACAGCAGGGACTTAGATTAGCTTGGCGAGATCCTATCTCGCCAAATTTGGCGAAAACCTCGTTTATGAAATCTGTCCCAAATGTAACATAGACCCTTCATCCACCAAACCCTTCAAATATTAAACAGGCAACTCCAGCGGAACGTTTTGTATTCGAATGATTTACCAATAAAAATATAGTTTTGAGGGACATCTTAATAGAATCTAAATATTGAGTAAGAGAAGGGAGAGAAAATTCTGAGATCCTAATGATGAGGTAATTACAACCCTTCAGAGATCCCAAATTCTCGCCAAAAATCTGATGAAACGTTCAGAATATTTTCACAATCAAACTGATGGCGCAGTATTGAGATCCTGTCATAAGGTTTAATACTGTCTCGGAGGCGGAATATGCAAATATTTATTAATATTCAAAAAATAAAAACTACAAATATTTATTTCCTTTTGTCGGACTAATTATTATCTCATTCGTAATTCCTGACCTTCAAACCTGTCTCAAAATTTTATGTACTTAATAGTGCCCTAAAAGAAATTGAACTGATGATTGAATAATTATTTGCCCTGAAGTTCTAGAACGGCATGGTAAGGAAGGGACACACCCAATTATCAGTATTCTGAGATGAATAGAAACTTAAATTCAAATTCATTGATTCAATGTCACCAGCCACTTGACGGAAGTGCGTATTTTGAAATGCAAAAGTGTTGGTGGGAGAAAGCACCTTCATCAATAACGTTTGTAATTTAATATCGATCATCCTGTAGCTTCAATATGGTTTTTCATAGAGTTCAATCCATTTATAGTAGGGAAAAGTAGGGTAAGAGTGCACAGTCGGGTAAAAGTACGCAGAAGTTGTTTCCCTGTTGGCAACAGTATAAGAGGAAGCAAATCTGATCATAGGGATACATGTTTTTTTTTTATTTAGTTGAAAATTAAATACAGCTTGCACCATGACAGGAGCCATACAACATGCATACACATCTGATTACAAAATATCATAAGCTATCCTTAAAGACTCTACTTTTTTCATACATTCTGCATTTTATTTATAAGGTAAAATATGGTTTCTTAAAATAAACATCTAATTTTTCTTCGAAGGAATCTTTTTTTTTTGTAAGTAAAGAACTAATGATAGCTTTTAAAGTGAATATCAATATAAGGTACATACTACTTCCTTCTGAACAACTTGGCATCGTTAGAAATTATATGCAGGGAATTTTAGTGTTGATTCAAGGACAACTTATATAATTAATACATCGGATACGCATACGTAAGATAAGTGAAATTTCTGTAGGATAATCATATAATTGATCATACTATTATACATATGAGCGTACGTCCTGCGTACCTTTACTCGCCCCATAAGGTAAAAATAAGCATTAATTTTTTTTTGTTTTAATTTTTATTTTTAACAATTTTCGTTAAAGCCAAGACTTTCATTTTTTGAAGTTCATTTGTGAATTAATAAACTTACGTTCAGTAAAGTTTTGAGGTTTTAGCTTTTAAATTCTCTATTTTATAGCCCAAAATCATTTTTGTGCGTACTTTTACCCTCCTTTCCCCTAAACCTTATTAGAGAATCTTGTAAAAGTTCACAATAAATAGTTTATTCCTGCTTATTATTAGCTTAAAATATCAACAATTTTAATAAAGAACTTTTTATATTCAGGTAGACTAAAAATAAGCTGATTAATTATTTAGTTTATACTGAAAATAATATGAATGCATGTTATAGATAAATTATTACATGAAAGTTTTATATACAGGCTGTTTCAACAAGTCCACCCAAACTTTTCACAGAAAGATCTTTGAGTGGGTTACATAAAGTTGGCGCAAAGAACTACCTCTACGACGAATTATATATATTTTTTTTTTCAAAAAATGCGACGTAATATCCTATGAAAACGTAATTTTTTCATTCTATGGTGCGCGCATACATACGCAACAGATATTTGTAACATTTTAAAGTGTAAAATTTTTCAAATGCACGTTCACGTTTTCATAAACTCTTTTAGCATAAGTTGGATATGACGTATTATCTTTTCCTGTCCCGATAATCTCGAAAACTATGGGTAGTAGAGATATAGTTCTTCGGGCATATTTTAGGTACTCCACGCAATGAATCTGGATGTGCAGATTTTGGGCGAACTTGTTGAAACACCTTAGTGCTTTTTATAAATTAAAATAGGTTACTAATAACTAATAACCAATAATAAAAAGGATTTTCATTTGAAATTTTATGTCTTTAATAGTAAATTAGAGAAACTTTGGAATGACGTTAGATTCTCTTCAAAAATTTACTTATGATGAGTTTTCTCGATAACATTAAATTTCTTTCTTTATTTCATAACTATAGACTAACTAAATCTATATATATTGCAGCTGATTTACTTTTTAAAATGTAAAGGCAACATTACAGATTGTAGATGATTTTCTACCTAATATGTAAAGCATTCTTTCAAAGAATAGACTTAAATAACGTATTAACTTTTGAAACATCAATGGTGTATCATTGTGGAACATATTTTAAATTTTCTCTCTTTTCCATGAGAATTTTCAAGAGTAAAAAATCAGCTGACAAGCCCAGCTCAGCAATCAAGTGTCCATATTTAGGACATGGTGACAAATAAAACTAAAAAAAATTTGTTAGGTCATTTCAATATGTCCAATTAAGTTTAATTCATGAATAACATGAGCACAATATTCGCAACATTGCTTCACAACCTATGTAAAGAGGATTTCCCCCTTCCATTTCATCCAAATCCTGGCTCTAATGATACATGGGTGAGGAATTCAAGAAATTGTTGAAATGGATGTTCGAAAGCCAACAGCCGAATAATGAACATCAGTTTCGATATTTATGGAAATGTATGTGGCAACGCCACTGCTCGTGAAAGTGTTCTCTCTGCCCTTGAGCGTTGTAGACATGCACGACTGAACCATGGAAAAATGCAATTCCAGGTTCAATATCTGGATAAGAATTTGATGGATGACATGAGTAGTTTGATTTTTACTCCAAGGGAAATCTTTAGATGAAACTGTAAGAATGGAATTTGTTGATTGCAGTTGAAAATAAAGGGAAATTTGTCTACCATGGATGCGAGTTAGATTGTCATCCTTTACGTCATGTGTAAAATGTGAATAAAAAAATTTTGATTCGGTTTTAAAAAGTAATATATTTTTAGAAAAAGGTAGAAAAAAATAAAAGACTACACACAGAAAATCCCAAATCCCAGAAAGTTCCAGTAAATTAATGAAATAAAAATATAGTGGTGGAGGAAAGCCAAAAATGTATGACAAGAAAATGTCTACCATTTCAAACATCTATTACAATATATTTTGTTCCTTTATACCATGGTAAAATTGATTTTTTGGCTCCACACAGTTTCAACTCAAGCATTAATTGTGAAGATAATTTTATATAGTATACTATAGTTTGTTATATGTTATTGGAATGTTACAAAACTAACTAGGGTTTTTTAAATAAAAAAAATAGAAGTTATAGATAGACAGCATAAGCAGATTTCAAAATGCATTTTAAATAAATGTTTTCGTTTTGTTTTAATTTCTAAGGTTTCTTACATAAAAAGTCTTAAATAATTTTCATTGAATAAAAATATATATTAATTTAATAAAAATTGGAGTTAATGTTTTCAATACGTAAAATTATAGAAACATTAAAATCTTTATTGAAGATTATATAGTTTCAACCGAAGATATATCTGTCAAGAAAATTTTTATTTCAATTGAGATTAAACCAAGATATTTTATATTTTAAAGGAAAAACATTTGAAATACACCCCGATAAAACTTGTAAATTTTGCAACTTTAATAAATCTGAGAATTGAGAACAAGTGAATGTAAAAAATGTAATATTTTTATAATGAAAAATATGCTTCATTCTTAATGTATTATAGTAGTAACTTTCATGATTTTCTCTCTTATAAACACAATAAAATTAATAGCGTATTCCATTAAATCTGCACAGAGATTGAACCGGTTCCTGTTGGAGAGCCTTTCTTTGGAAGTTTGAAAAGAACTGGGCTTACACATTAAATGTTTATTAATTTATATTATATATGGGCTATATGTGTATTAAAGTGTATATATGTGTATTATATGTGGTGTATGTATGTAATCTCTTTACTTTAAACAATTAATTGAACCTAGGTGTTTGTATGCTAATTCTTTTGTAATGGGCTTCGACCCAAGACAACATAAAATTTTCTTCTTCTTCTTATATTATAAAATTCTATGTAAGCTTAACTAAATTATTCATTCTAAGATAAGTAAAGCATATCCAATGATGTATTAATAGTCCAGGCAAATTAGACAAAAAATGGGCCGAACCCGGACATTCAATGTAACAGTGTGAAAATTGGTGGAAATGTAGAGGATAGTGTTCTGATTAATATCCTGAAAATCCCAAAAATTCTATCGACGGGATTATCCGCCATTTTGAAAAAACCACAGCCATCTTGGATTCCGTTTTCAAGTATAGCGACTTAACCAAGAGTTCAATTGTGTTCGTTTTTGCCCTAAAGTGTTTAATAATGAGCATTTTAAGATGCAAAGTCAAAAAATTCGAAATAAAAAAGTTAATTTAATTAGAATTAATTTTTATTTAATTAATGCTTTTCTTGGTTAAAATGTTGGTAGGCATTCATAACAACAAGCTGAAAATTGGTGGAAATATTGAGGATAGTATCCTGATCGATATCCCGAAATTCCCAAAAAATCCCACAAGGGGAAACCGCCATTTCGAAAAAACCGCCGCCATCTTGGATTGCGTTTTTAAGCACAGCTAGAGAGCGACTGAACCGAGCGTCAGATTGTGTTCGTTTTCGTCCCAAATTGTTTAACAATATGTATTTTAAGAGCCAACGTCAAAAAAATTCGAAATAAAAAAAGTTAATTTAATTTTAATTAATTTTTTATTTTATTAATGCTTTGCTCGGTTAAAATGTAGGTAGACATTCAAAATAACAAGCTGAAAATTGGTGGAAATGTTGAGGATAGTGTCCTGATCGATATCCCAAAAGTCCCAAAAAATCCCACCAGGGGAAAATCCGCCATTTTGAAAAAACCAACGTCATCTTAGACTCGCAGTTTAACATAGTGATAGTCCAATTTTTCTCTTTACACAACAATGAAATTTCCCCAAAACTCATTGTTGTAGCCGAAAAAAGCTGGAATTTTAAAGTCGAATATTTTAAAAACTATTCAAGTGATTTAAGTAAATTTGGACTTAAAATTTAGTTTATTTATTCAATAAAAACATGCCATTAATTGTATAGTCAAAAATCTCACCATTTGGTTGCAACTAAATAAAATAGGATGAACAAAATGGTCAAATTGAGAAACCGAACTATACTCCAAACCATATAGCAACCAAACGGTGAGATTTTTGAGAAAATCTATTTTCCCTTTATTTTATTTTCTTTTTGACGCCATATTTTAGTAAGTGAAACAAATTCATTTCATGTTTGAAACTAAAACTCTGAATTATAGGTATTCTTCTGAAATACGTAAAAACAATCCCACTGTTTAATTAATTTTAAAAATGAGCAAATTAAAGTTTTACAGCTTTTTTCGATGTGATTGATAATCTTCTAAAAGAATGTAAAAATTATACTGAATTCCAAAATTTAAATATTATCTACGGAATATACCTACTATTTTCTAGTAATTCTTAAATTCCAATGGTTGCTTTACCACAGTGCTCTACCTACAATGTATACGCCCTTGTAAGTTTCGCTCAATAAAAGTCACTGCCCAACTGGAATCAGTAATCTCAAAACCGCAAGGTGAGGCTGGACTGAACCGCTCGGGTTTTCCAAGTCCAAGGTAAAAATAAAATGGAAAAGAATGTAAATAATGGTTCAGGAAAGGTCATCAGATTGCTTTTATAAATGTTTTATAACACAAATGGGACATTTAAAATTAGTGTTTAAAAAAAAAACAGATTTTATTGTATTTGGAATTCATGAGTTTTCAAATCGAACGGAAAGAAATTATTCCATTTGTTCAACTATTTTACTTTTACCTAATACGTATAAAGATGTTTTTATCTAATAATATATTCTGTGGGGAACCTTTTCTGTGGTTAGTTGTTCTGCTGTAGGAGGAAGGACATTGTGGTCAAATTGGTGAGTAATAATATATTTTCTTTTGATATTGAGGCTCCAACGAACGATCAACTTGGTTGCAAGCCTCGGTTGTCAAACAGGTTGAAGACTTTATTGACAACCGAATCGTAAACATAAACTTAAAATAATCAAATGAATATTTGTGATATTTCGTGCACTTTAAATACAAAGTTTTCTTTTATTATTTATTTATTTATTATTTTATTATTTATTTATTTATTATTTTATTATTTCTTTATTTATTCTTTTATTATTTCTTTATTATTTCGTATTTCTTTCAAAGTTTTCCTGCTATGCTTAACTAGAAACATTTTAACAGACAATGCAGAGTGATCCGGCACGATGTCTTGATGGATATTCCATGACTTGCAAGTTAAAATTTCTATGCACAATTTACCTAGCGCATTATTTGTCAATTCTTACAGTTTCAGCGATTGCACAAATGAATAAACAACCGTTAAATCAAAATTTATCAGCAACATTTCCAATAATTTCATCAATTTGTGACGAGAAAGGGCATTCTGCGGAGTAAATCCATCTTATCAGACATCTTCTCGATCATCTTGAAAACGCTTAACCATCTCAAAAATTGTGTGTATGACAAGTATTCATCTACACACAAGTCGAGTTTTGAACATTCTCCACACAGCTTTTTTAGCCGATTTTCTAAGTATCATGTGAAATTGTGAGACAAAGGTTTGACTATAAATAAAGACCATGGGCAGGCTAATTTGCTTAAAATCAAGGAAATTGCTGCCCATTTGAAACATAAGGTTTCATACTAAACAATTGTCCATTGTCAAAATTTACTACATGCTTAGTCCTTCTGTAAGAGTATCTATGTATGGTAAGTAGGAGTCAGTATAAGGGAAAACCATTAGAATTACTTCTTTTGCAGTTATTGTGTGGTTTTGAGTAATTTTTTTCTATTATTTAATTTTTGAAATTATTTTTGAAAATTGATTTTTTAATTTTTTCTAATTATTATGGAATAATAATATCCTGCTCATAAAAATAGATATCCTATAAACATGTATCACTGTGTGTATTTGTTTTTTTTTTTTCAGCTATTTTAAAACGTTTTAAAAAATTAAATTTCCAGCGGACCGATTTTGTCCGATTTTTAGTATGTAATTATTGCGGCCATTTCTAGTTAAAAACCATTGAAAAACCTTCTGTTGTAGTTTGTTTCAGGTTTAGTCTGATTGCATGGACTATAAGACTATTCGTAAATGGTTGGTTCGTGTCTTGTCCATACTGAAGTCAAATAAATCCATGGGCTTTTATTACACCATTTAACAGGTCTATAACCTTTTCAGAGTAGAACTATCCTCGAAAAGGGAATTCCCATATCGTCTGAAGGTCTGCAAGTATTGCTGGACAATGAAAAATGTGATGTGTAGAAAGCTCTTCTCCAGGACAGTTGTCTCAGAATTGATACGTCCTAGTACCTATTCGTAAATATTATTAATTGTACCAAAGCGCAAAAGACTAAATATCACTTATTGAATCTGATGGAGATAACGGTGATTTTTCTTAACTTAAATTTACTGTTATAAGGTGCAAACAAGTAAACCACAAGTATACAAAATAAAATAGCTGTTAGAATTAAAAGTCTTCAATGGGAAAAAGCATTGCATAACGCCTCCACGTGTCACCTTATGGAATATGTTAACAGAAGTGCGAGGAAGTTATGAAAGATGCCTGTTTATTACCAACACGGTTTAATAAATTTAAGCTGTTGATCTGAATAATTTAATATTTAGTTCTTTTCTCGTATTTCTATTTCTTGAAAAACCTGTATTCTTTCTTTAAGCTTATACACTCATACTCATGCATTTCAGGCGCGGATCCAGCAGGTCTCCAAGGGGAGGGCACTTTTTGAGGATCACCTCCACCTTTGCACGCAAAATAGACTAAATTTTACTTTTTTCTATAAAGACCCCCCTAATGAATTTTATTTTTGAACTCCAACATGTTTGATCAACAGTATAAGCGTTTTCTCTCTTTTTCCCATCTTTCCCTTTCTTTTTCAGCCCAAGGAGGGAGCATTTTCCGAAGTGCCCCCGCGAAGTTGAATCCGCGCTTGGTTGTAATGTATTTTGAAGTATTAAAAAGCCATCTTATACCGTTTTGTTACCTGCTAATCAATTATTTTTCTTGCAGGGATAATGACACAATACTCCTATCTCTATAATGAGCTATATGAACTCAATTTGTTGTCAATAATTTGTTTCATGTCAATGATTTTTTTATATTTTAATGAATACAGGGTGGGCAAAAAGTCGGTACACTTTTGAAAATTTAGAAAAAAAAAATTTGTCCCTTCAATCCCTTCGGTCTTAGGGATTTTTTAAGGCAATAAAAAATTTAGTTCAAAATTATCATAATAGATAGTTTCTATGGAACTTTCAAAAGAGTATCGACTTTTTGCCCACCCATGAATAAAGTTATGGAGTGGTTGGTTGTCCTTCATACACACTCAAATTCATAAAATTAAAAAAAAGCCTCGAACCGAAAATTTTGCAAACAAATAAGAAATAGCACTGAAAATAAATTCAACAAACATGTATTTTTAAAATAAAAAAATGCTCTTTTTTATTTGATAAAAGTTTTATTTTTTAAGCTATAGGGTCATGTTGTATATGAAATTCAAATTTAAAAAATAATCTGTAAAGATCGATGCATTTTTTTAAGCTTAACAGAACTGGAGTTGTTCAAGATAAAAGAGCTATAAAACTTTTTTTTTCTCAAATTTTTAAAAAAATCACCAAAAAATTCAAATAAATATATTTTCATGTTTTTTTTCACAGTAAAGAATAACCCCTAAAAGTGTTAGTGAAATTCACACATAAGGGTTAGGTTGCTGGTTAATAACACAGGATCATATACAAAATTCATACAAAAAATAAATTATAAACATAATTGAGAAAAATAAGACTTGGCTAACACACACTGCATGTTTCTTATTTACAATATCGAAATTATAAATTTCCAGCAGACGTCAAGATCGTGATGCTACGAATTGAAAGGACCCGGGTTCAAAGCCTGCCTACCACTTTTTCAAATTTTTAATTTATATATTAACTTTAAATTGTTAAAATCAACGATAGTCTTCAGGAGCGGATGGTACGGTTGGTTAACGCACCGCTATCTGAGGTAGGTGACAGTCGTTCACAAAAGGTTTTGGGTTCGATCCTCGGCAATATATTCTGTTTTTTTTTTAAATGGTGAAGTATCAACTTCAAATTAATTACAAGACTATCGCAGCTGCAGGAACGGATGGCTTGGTGGTTAGCACACCAGACTGCCATTCGAAAGGCCCTCAGATCGAATCTGAGCCTTCTCAGCGGGTATAGCACTCGGAAATAAATACTGATTGGTATTTATAAATTTTCCTGCTTTATTCACGGGGGGGTCTTAATATTTATAATTTTCAACATTAACTGTAACCGTAACAGTAAAATTAATTGAAAATATTATTATTTTTGATGACTTTTACACTCTTCTTAGTAACATTTCAAGACTTTAACTCTTTTGCCTACGACGGAAACTGAAAGAATGTAAGAGTGTTAAGATTGAGGAGGATATTAATAGGTCTTCCCGTCCGCAAACCCCTACCACCAGCCCAGGCGTTTCATTTAACTTAGGATTTTTATCCTAATTTATTAAGTGGTAACAAAATTTCAGTCAGAGATAATCAAGATGCTCTACTTAAAGTTTTTTTTCTTAATTAAAAAAGTGGTGACTAAAAACCACATCCACTAATGCGAAACCGTTTAAGAACATAATTACTTCTAAACTAATATTTCACAGGTTATGGAAAGGATGCCTGGACTGTTACCTGATATTAACAGAGCCATTCCAAACGCAGGACATAGATAGATACCGTTACATAGTTGAGGAGCAAACAATCAAACCGTGCTTTCTCCTTCGGATACAAATTTTCAGGAAACACAAAAAACTAATAACTTAAAAAATAACTAATTTTTAAATATAATGATCGTTTGTTTACCTATATTTCTAGTTTCTAGGAAGATTTGTAGTCATAATTTACCTAAAAACTGAAAATTAATTATTAAAAATGCATTTGAAATTTGGAGAAAGCACGTTTTGACCGAACACAAGGAAGGGATGCCTCACGGTTTTCTCATGTGAAGAGAAACACTTCTCACGCAGGACATAGATCCCGTTACAGAGTCAGTGTTTTTGCTCAACTTAATGTTTTTCACTTAATTTAAAAAGCGGTGACTAAAAACCACTACCACTAAATGAAATAATCCAAACCGATTAAGAACAGAGCTCTAAACTTAAATTTCCCAGGTTTATGGAAGGGATGCTTCAAGGTTTTCTCATGTGAAGAGAACAGGCGCGGATCCAGCACGGCTCCAAAGGGGGGGGGGCACTTTTTCAGATTATCACCTTTACCTTTTGAGAAAAATGTCAAAATTTGGGGATTTTCTAAAAGGTATCAAGATCCCCTTTTGGTACCTCTGGGGTACCTTGACGGGTAAAAGTATGGTTTTAACTCATTTTGAGTATTTTTTGGTACATTTTCTGGTACTTATGAGTGATTTTTTGGGTCCAAGGGGGGCACTTTCCAGAGTGCCACCCCGCTTAATCCGCCACTGATGAATTTACACATATGCACAAACACAGAGCTATTTGTTGTGATTATTAGCTGTGAGTTTATTTTTAAGTTCAAAGTTGAAGTTACGGGTTTTTTTTTCACCATCCAGTTCAGCAAAAACTATATCTTGAATTTTTTTTGCAGCCACATGCTGTGTGTCAAGAAGAAATTTTCCTCCGCCCCCATAAAAATTTTTGCCCATAAGTGGCTTATATTTCATCGAATACCAAGAGATAGAGAGAGATGGATCTATAATAATATTAATGAGAGTAGTAAAGAATTTCAAGTTTTTGAAAAGCATTATCCAAGCGGATGAGCGTCGTCATCAGAGTTGGGGGAGAACAAGCGAAATCAAAACCCAAAATGAAAAGATAGGTGTTAGCGAACAGGGGGCAGAGACCTAACAGGTAAGTGAAAAATTTGAATTTGAGACACATTAAAAAAGGCAACTTTTAAAGTATGTAAAATTTTATTGACTTAATTAAAAATTGAAAGATTAGATTAATTCTCCAATAATCTAATCTTTCAATTTTTAATCTTATATCGCAACCCAAGAACACTGTTTCCCCAAGATCACTGTTTAAGGAAGAAAGTGGCAGAGTTATTAATAATCTTCATTTACACTTTCATTGTAATTTCCTTGCAAGGAAATTTTTTAATGTAACTTTTAATTTATTTTGTATTAAAATACTTTAATGGTGATCTTAATGTGTTTTGTGTCTAGGTCAGTAGTAACTATTTCATACAAGGAAGTTAGTAACTGCACAGGTCATATCAGAAACAACCAAGGTTGTTTAAGTTGATCTAATTCTTTCAAATAATTTTTTTGAATTGCACCTTTCAAAAAATTAAATATTCACGAACTACATTCATCCCAGGCGCATACTTGCATTTTAGCTTTTCCAAATATACGACCAAACCAGTTTAGATATTTCTTAAGTGTTAAGATATTCGAAATTTCAACTCCGGTGAATAAGTGATACGGTAGTTGTGGGGAATCATAAT
Organism: Tetragnatha montana; assembly: GCA_963680715.1. Classification (NCBI taxonomy): domain Eukaryota; kingdom Metazoa; phylum Arthropoda; class Arachnida; order Araneae; family Tetragnathidae; genus Tetragnatha; species Tetragnatha montana. The sequence goes on from OY796675.1 coordinate 22,217,180, forward strand.
GTATCACTTTTATTTTTGTGTACGCAAAAGTATTACAGTTTTGCTGCAGGTGACTTGACATTGAATCGCTCTTTTCAAAGTGGGCGGTAGAATAAAAGACTAGATTTTCCCGTTCAAATAATACAATCGCACCACACCATCTTTTTTGAAAGGGCGTTTTCTGGTTTCCCCGCAAGATATTTAAATGAATAGCCGTCAATTGCGGTACCTGCCAATTGCAATGGACGAAAGTTTTACGAATAACTTTTACCATTCCATTAAAATTATTTTTAAGACGTTCAATTCTAGCTAGCTCTTCTCTCAAGGATGAAGAAATGGGGGCTACAGTGTGAAGAAAATATAATAATTAAAAATATATAATTAAACTCATCGTAAAAAGGAAAATCAGATTTATTGTTTATTATCCATTTTGATTAAATATTTATTCATAATTGCAATAAGTTAAATGAATAGGGTTTTGCCGAGGATGGCACAGAACCTAGAAACTCTTATATACCCATCTGATCATATTAATTTGAAATGTCACATACACAAGTAAGCAATTAAAGGAACAATTTTGAAATAACTGAAATGGCATCTGCCCAATTTTAATTTTATTTCGAAGTAATAGTAAGTCTGATTATTTTTTGTTAAAACAGAGATAAAAGCTTTTTGGTATACGATATTGGCAATATCCGATGAGATGAAATTATTTATTCTTATATAATTTATTTGTTCCAATTTTTGATATTCATTGTAATTTATTTTTTTAGAGCTTTTTGAGAGTGGGTTTTTTTTTTTTTTGCAAACTTTTGAGATGAAAAAGTAACAAAGTGTAGGAATCGCAACTGTCATGTAACCAATTAGAGCAAACTTCCCTATTCTCGCCTCCAAGGTAGTGAGTAGGGCCCGCCCCTTTACGTCTGATAAACGTGATCAATATTCGAATATGAACCAAAGAATGTGCTCGTTCCTGCCCGAGGTAAACTGTGATAGACACAGGTAGTGCACCTACTCTAACAGTTTCACTGCAACTGGTTTATATTTTTTAAATAACTGCAGAAGTGTATCGTAAGCAAAATATTTTCAGTTAAACACTAATGAAATAGCATTTCACACATCAGTCATATCGTTTAAATCATGACCTTTATTCGAGTTTAAGAAACAGTTTTCACTTAATTTAATAAATTAATGTGGTAGACCGAGCCTTTTTGTAAATCGTCGTTTTCAGTTTATAATTCATGACATTAATCATTCCTTTGCTTCCTATCTCTTTAAAGAAAGAAAGTAAACTCTCTTTATAGTTGTTAATAAAAGCGAAAAAATCTGGATATTTTTAAAATTAAAGACACTTAATTCTGTTGTTAATTTGTGTTGTCTTAATTTGTTGGATTATGTTAAGAATTATGTTGCTAACAACAATTTTGTAGTCAAAGTATAATTTTTTTTAACAAACAAATATCATGCGAAAAAAAACTTTTTAAAATGGCTAGATAAGTTATTTTTATGATAATTTTTATTTAATTAAACAAAGTTTTCTCTATTACACTTTAACAAATCTTTAATGCTTTATCTGTAAGGATCCTTTATACAATGTTTCTGATCTAGCATCAACCGTTGCTGCCAAGGTCGATGGTTGCTGCAACCTGAAATTTCAACCTTCAATTTCCCCAGACACGACAACATGGTAGTAAATATCACATTTTGACAAGATTAGCCCCAATGTTGACCGTCTATAATAGGGCAAACAACTTTGTCTAGCATCTGACTAGACCCAGATGACTGAATTTGAAACTGATGAAACTGAATTTGAATGACTTCTTTAGATGTTAGATTCCAAATAAATGTTGTAACATTACTGTTGTTGTTATGAATACTAAAGCTATAGAACTAGAACTGAAAACTAGTGTAACTATTGTTGGGAAATTATTTATACTACTCAGTTAAGCTCACAATACCTTTTTCGACAATAATTACACTGGACACAAATTTTTTTGATTAAGTCCTTGTAATTTCACTGAAAGTAACCAATTCCTACTGAATTTGACATGCCAGAACCAATTTAAATTTTTTTTTGCCATATTTGTGTTTAGCCATAAAAAGCTGCTATAATGTGTTATGGGCAAAGTGATAAACCGGGCATTAATAATAATGTCCAAGGTGGAGGCGCGCAATGTGATAAATTCAATGACAGTTATCAATAAATATTTATCACATTGCCCGAAATACGTAAGCATTATTAATAATGCCCGGATTTATCCCATTGCCCGTAACATATACATGAGTTTAACAAAGTAATCATATTTCTAAATGAAGTTCTTAATTTCACTCAAAATTCAAACACCGCGCTGAGAACTGCTCTCTTTGTTTGCTCTTAGCTTGTTTCTCCAGGGTCAAGTAACGTTGCAAGTCTAGTATAGTTAATTACATTTTCATTGTTTCCCAGAGCTATTAAGAAATGTTGGTTGATAAGGGGCCTACAGCCTTTATAAAAGCCTTTCAACATAGGCTATCAGCTTGGTTGCCAATTTTGTTTCCAATCAAGTTGAATCAGGTGATCAACATTGATGCTAATCATGTTACATAACCATCATGCCAAAAGCTTTTATAACTTGGATCTTGCCCATTGTGCTTGTATATTCGTGTTGTCTTAATCTTAGAAGATAAATTATATATAACTCTGTAATCATAATAGAATACAATAGATATTTTATATTAAAGAATTCCAGTGATTATTTAGGTCCAGTTTCGAGCAATTTCTAGGTAATTTAACAGAGGATTTTTTTTCAGAAATTTCTTAAGGAGAAAGGATACTACGGTTCACGTTCTTCTTTTAAATAGTGATGTAGTTAAGAATTCCATCTGAAAAAAATATATTAAAATTGCTGTATAAATCTTGATCTAGAGCTTTGGTTTTACAGTTTCATAAAAAATTTTCCTACTACTTGGTCTTTTAAGTCTCTACCATCTTCATATTTTATGTCAAGCTGCCGAATATCTTCTCATAACACATATTTTTTCTTTGAAATTGGATCTGCATTATTTAAATAAAGCTTAACATGAAAATAGAGAAGTCACAGCAATAATCTTCCTCCAATGTGTTTAATGATCTAATGGAGTGTGATCTCTAGGAAGTGTTTAATGTTTTAAATTAGCAGTGTAACAAATAAAATTATGCAATAATCTGAAGAATAAAAGAAACAATAGGTATAACAATGATCATATTGTAGTTTAAAAACATGAAACAAAATAATACTCAACAATGAAAGTAATAAACAATGAATTCTTATATTGAATAATGAATTCTTATACTTATAACAACTAACTATTGAGAAACATTTTTAGATGCTTTGGAACAGTGAATTTTTATTTAAACTTATTTTTCTTTGAAATTATAAGGAGACAATTTCAAAGAAAAATAAGTATTCACACGCATTTACGAGAAGAGATATCTGATATCTCGTCATAAGACGGAGAGATGGAGTCTAATACAGAGAACAGTAAGATTATCATTTTAAGTTAGTGGATAGTAATAATTTTGATTAGTAAAACCAGAACTATAGTTGAGTTGAGTCTTTTGCTGCAGGTGTAACCACCAGAACAATAGATTAAGATAAGTTCTGTAGTTAACAGTAAAGTTAATTAGAAACTGTTAAGTAAACAGTTGAATAATAACTTTTCTCATAACATTGATTTCAATAGAGTAATATGTTTTTATTTAACTACTTAAAGAAAAACGTTTTATAAAGTTTTTAAGAATGAGTTAAATAGCAGAAATTGATTCACCAATTTTATTTTCATTCCAAGTCACTGACCCATTAAATTATCTCTTTTTCTTTCTTTATAATTTCTTTCCGCGCTCAAGAGCCTAAGTGATCGCAACCCCATTATCCTACATAATTTTGAATGGCATTCAGGATATATACCCCTCTTAAAGTTTGTGCATTAATTTGGAATCGCCCTGTAATAAACAAACCTATAATAAATAATATTTTTTTGTAATCTCCTTAAAACTATATATTTCCTAAGCGAGAAAGCGGTATAGGTATAGGTAATAAAGTATTTAATACCTCAGGTGATAAAACCAACCCCTTCCTTGTTAACATTTATTCACCCGTGATATGCTATGTCATTATAGACAAACATTATTATGATCATGTTCGGTTCAATTCGAAAAAGGTTATTTCATAGATATATTTTCATGTTAAGAAAAAAGATCATTACAAATTCTAAGAAGGTGTTTCGAAACTATTAGATAGGGGCATATGTTGCGTGTAAACTAGTTTGATTGTTGAAAGATTTCCTTTTAAAACCGCTGGTTTCCACAGTTTGTGAAATTTTTAGTTAGTAAAAATATGTTAGCATTCATCAATGATGACAGTTAGAGTAGAATTTTAAAATATTCCTAGTATTTTCCTTAAACATATCAAAAATAAATTGCGTGATAATAAAACTTATTTTGGTGCTTTAGGATTAGTCGTGAACAAACGCCTAGTTATGCCAAATCGAAAAAAAAAAAATAGTCAACATAAAAATCGGTCCGTAAAATCAGATAAAAAAACAAAGCAATTTATAGCTTTACCCACGTAATAAATTTGTTTTTTATTGATCGGATTTTACTGACCGGTTTTTCGTATATTCACAATGTTGCTTTTAAATTTTGTAATAAATTTTTATATGTAATTTGTATAACATTGCCAATTAAGTCCGATTAGCAAGTATTGCTTCTATATAATCCTAAAGTATACTCTCATTTTATAAATCAAAAGAAAAATACTGTACAATTATTTCACAACATGTTTAATACTTAAACAGTATCAAGCAAATAAGAAGATTTACTAAACAATCAAACTGCGTTTTTATAACTGTTTAAAACTTTTAACAAGAGACTTGTATCAAAATTAACTTATTTTATTAAAATAATGTAATTTTCGGGATTTTGATAGTAATTTATTCTATTAATTCTGCATAAAATTTATTAGTTTCAAATTTTGAATGATTTGTATAACAAAAAGAAGAACAAAAAACTTTTTCTTTTCAAAAATGCTTTCTGGAAAGTAGGGAAAGTTCCAACTTGTTGAACAATTTCAAAAAATAAAGCTTGAATAAATTATAACGACATAAAATGTTCCCCCCCCCCTTTCCTCCATTTAAAAAACTCAAGTTAGGATAGTAAACCTGAGGACCAATGAATTAAAGCACACAACTATAAAGTACCATTGCATTTCCTTTATCTATGCCCCCCCCCATCAAAATCATAGAGTCAGTATAAAGAATCTATAATATTTCCTTTTCCATTTTTAGACCTTTCAGGCCATTTAATCAAACATAACCTTGAGTACCTGCTACAGTTCTATTATTATTCGAGTTATCAAGAAAGAATCATATAAACAATGCATAGTATCATAGCCTTCTAGAACGAGACAGGCCTGGCCACTTGCGCATCTCCGGAGCGATGAGTCATCCTAGCCGTCGATTGATTCTCAAGGTCTGAGCTGTGTGCGTACGCGGGAACTTGGAGCAAGCGCCTTTGTCTCTGCTTTGTCCCATGTTTCCCTTGCTCTTTTTGCATCCAGGCCTTTATAATGCCGGACCATTGCTGTGTCCCAGGATGCAAGGGTAATTATACAAAAGGTGCCAGCAATGTAAGTGTGTTTTCCTTCCCTAAAGATGCAGAAAGAAAGAAGTTATGGCCAGGCGCGTGCTGGCTAGGGGGACGTGTATATTTTGGGATTTTTTGTATTTCGACTGGTGAGCTTTAAGTTAAATATGCCTGGAGAAACCCTGAATTACAGCAATAATTCAGTTAGATTTAGGTGGGTATCAGAAGACTATTCACCAGTCGAAGTATAAAAAATCAAAAAATATACACGTCCCCCTGGCCAGCACGGGCCTGGTTATGGCTTCGGAAAATACCGAGAGCTCAATTCGCTCCTTCTGAGCATTCCGTGGTTTGCATCAAGCACTTTCGGAGCGACATGGTTATTCGGGAGGATTTTAATAATTAATGGTATTTAATAATCAATGGAGATATTAATAATTTAATTAAATGTTATGCTTATAACTTATTGGATCAGTTATTTGCGTTTCATGTTTTTACCTTTTAAAAGTTTATAAATAAGTACACTTTATTGACTGAAAATGGAAATCCTATTTATTCATTTCAAATATTAGATTATTCATATATAAAGGAAAAAGGAAATAAACCTCAAGATATATTATAGTACCAGAAAGAGAGAGAGCGGCTGATTTTGAATACTCACTTGATATTTAAATCCTACTTAAAGTTACAAGGCGGGGGTTAATATGGTTAATATTTATCTGTGTAAGGATTAAAAATATTAAGATAGGACATGATCTATTAGTTGTTAAAATAAAGACAGGATTTTTGTTATTATAAAACAGAAATATTTTATTTAAAACGTCGCCCGGTTCAGCTAGCTTCGAATCTCAACTAAACAGCAAATTTTCGAATGTTAATATTGGTTTGAATGACTCAAAAACGAATACAATCTAACCAAAAATGTTGATTTTATAATGCAAGTAGTAATTTAACTGAAATTATGCCGAATCTAATCTAATAAAGCTTGTGAAAGTCGATCGTACTCGGAACAAGGTTTTTTTAAAAATCCCATCTATCAAAATATTTCCCCGATAATGTAAACATTTTCACTCAGAATCATTAGTATTTGTTTCCTACATCACACACAGGTCTTTTTTTCTTTTTCCGATCATTTGTTTATGATTTATAGCGATTTTTCCCCTCCAAAATCGACGCGTCAATGGAAACTCAATGGTAGCGTTCGTCGGAAAGGATGACTCATCATTCTTCTGTCCCGGCCTTCTCGCTCTCGAAGGCTATGATAGTATGCATCTGAATTCCCACACAGGAAGGAAGGAAAAAGGAAGGGCAGGGCAGCACATGTTTTTTTTTTCAACTTATTACAACTAGTTTATTTCTACCACAAATCGATATCAAACACGTTTTTGCGGTTTTTTTTATGTATAGTGTTGTTGATGCTTTATAATCATAACAGGGGAGAATCCAGTAGAGAGTGTAAGCAAATGAGAGAGAGCGTCATCGTCGTTTCAAGCACTTACAAAATTAGAAGAAATTACAATCAATTTTTCAGTATCGAGGTTATATTTGACATTTTGCACTACATTGTTTTTAAACATAAGTGTCCTTTCTATGTACCATGCTGTTAATTTAGACTTTTTAATAATAATAAATAAGTTCTTAATAAAGTATAACCTCAAGCCCTTCTTCTCACGGGTATGGTGATTCTAAAAGTATAGCTACATAATGTAGTAGCATTATTTAAAAATAAAAATATTAATCAACAATGTTACTTTAAAAATCTGATAGAAAGCACAATACAGGTAAATCAAATATTTGAATTTTCATAAAAGAACACTGATATGATCTTAATAACAACACAGCCAACTTAGTAATGCAAATATAAACGTTTTGATACACAATAGATAGTATTCCAAAATTATTACTAACTCATCAAATAAGAACAATGTTAAGCAATCATAACCGATCTTGCTACACACAAGGTGAGAATATTGCAATTCAAGTGGAGCAATGTATACGTGTGCTTTTTTTCTAGTTGAAAAGCTGTGAAATTATTGCCAGAAGAGAATGTTAAGTTACAAATGGAATGGTAAATAGTTACAGATTTTTCAGCCATAATTTTCAAGACATCTTAACTCATATTAACCCAGACCTTCGTGCTGAAAACACGAATATTGTCCTTTCTCGGGACGTTACAATTCAAGAATCAGCTTTGTGGTACGTGTTGTAATTTTTTTTAGAATTGTAAAATTGTGTAAGTTAGTAAGTTGTGCGATTTTTGTAAGATATAGATCATTATTTATTGTAAAATACATATGCTTTATAATTAAGTCCACTGTTTTCCGTTATTGTTGGTAAACTTCTAAATAATCCATAGCTACTTTAATATTGTCTAACTAAGTTAGAGGTGAAAAGCATCCCATAAATAGTATTAGTTTGACAGAATTAACTTATGTTTCGAATTTCTGTTAATAAATATTTTAAATACAATTTACTTAGAGCCTTATTTTGGGTCAATTATAATATTTTGTTTCATTATACATTTTTCTTTTCAATCTAAAAGTGGTTTGGAGGAGAAAAATGTTGGAGGTAAGGTGTTTTCGGATAACCTGGGTACACAAACCAATCATTATGTGGTTAGTTTGATAGTTTGGGTGAAATTAAGATTTTTAAAAGGTTGACGAACAGCTTACTAAAAATTTAAATCTTTAGATTCATTTTTGTTTAGTTTTTTTTATCAACATTACTTAAATTAGGCATAGTATACGGATTTGATTTATTTCAAACTTTAAAAAATTGCATTGTTGTTTCCTGCTTTGTCTTATGGACTACAAATAAAGGCCAAATATGGAAAAAAATATTTTCAATGCTTTTAGTAGACTTATATAAATAATGGTTATTTTAACTTCCGTTTCAAAATTGGATGAAAACGGACTGAAATATATAATTTTTATTGATATGATATTGTATGGATGTGTATTAACACTGTCAAATTGTGCATTTATAAACACAAATAGGGAAACTTTTTTTCCATAGGGTTAATGTGTTTGTTGGGGGGGGGGGACTGAATCTGAACATAAAGTTTGGTAACATGTAAAAGGCTTGACATTAAAAATAACAATTTTTCTTTAACTTTCTCTCTTCTTTTTTCCAGATTGTTACCACTCTTACGGTGGCTCCCCTAGTCAGTATCTATGTATCTCGTTTACTGTGCACTTGGTCAGGCATTTTTATAATTTGTGGGTACATTATCGTAAGATATAAATTTTTGTTACACAACTTTAAAATGTTTATTTTTGACAGAGATATAGGTAAAAAGCGCTCGGAGGCCATCTTTGATCTGCCATTTTGGATGAAGGCCCGAAGTTGATTTTTAGAGGATTTTTTGGTTTGGTAGTAGACATCATTGAGACCTTATCCTGAAATTTCCATCTAATTATAAATAAATGAGTCCTTAAATTAATCCTAAAATTCCGGGGCTATTTTATTATTATCATACCTCAATGAATTGAGATAAATCTGGTCTAATTTTTCGAAAATCATTACCATTGACATTGTCCTTTTCTCACATTTCATACATAAATGACATTTCCACCGCAAATTTTGATGGTTTTTTAGGGGGGGGGGGACTCTCAAAACACCATAACCGCAACGATTCTCGAAACAGGCCGTCAGCAAAGACGCAACGAGCCAACAAAAAAGTCAAAAGATGAATGGGTTCGAATGAATATCGCACCCAAGAGGCGAAAGCGTCTCAATTTCCCCGTTTTCTACTTCTTCGAGAGAGAGAAAAAAAGTGAAAATTTCAATTCCGTACGGAGTCGATTACTACCGGTGCTGGTTTTTCCTGGAAGTGGCCGAAGAGAGGCAGACTTTGCGAAGGCTATCCAGGTGCCGTTTTGTTCTTGCTTCCCGGGTAACGTGTCGCTTCAACGGCCTTGAGATCTCCATTCGACCTACCCACATAAAAAATAATAAAAGCCGAGTAACTAACCCTATGTAATGCTGGTGTAAATCCTAAATCAGTTCTCTACATTACAACCGTGGATAGGATCAACTCCTCTCCCATCTTCGTCTCCCTCTCTCTCTTTTCTGTAAGTCCACTTACTTTACTCCGCGTTTAGTATGGATAGGCAATCATACCCTGAATTCATTCACGTAACTCTTCGCTTGCAGTGGGTTCTTCCGTAAATCGATTTGGTGTGATCTGCATTTTTATTTACCTCATTATAGTGAAAGGATTAAGTGAGGATCTAAGCTAATGCATTACTTGGAGTTTTGTTGCGAGGAAAGCTGTTCCCATCTCTGACTTTATTCGTTGTACTGACATAACTTTGAAGTTTCAACCGAGATTTAAACAAACCCATTATATTTCTCGAAGTCTTTCAATTTTTCTACAGGATATTTTTGGAACATTTCCTGATGTCTTAAATGTAACTCCAGAAAATTCATCTCGATGTAAATTTTCATTTCACGATAACTTTAATATTATTCAAAGATATGAAATATAGTATAATATTTTATTTTATGTAGAATATGAGTTTAATGTAATAGATATTTCCTGGTTACATCATGAAATCATATTGTTTGAGTTCATTTATTTTCCACTTTCGTTTTACTCAGCTCTCCTCCCCAATCATCTCTTACCAACTTTTATAATTTTGTGAAGTTTGTTTAAATTACTGTATTTTATGTTTCTTCAAAATCACTAATTTATTCTTTGATCATGATAGTTTAAATTATTGTTTTTATATGTTCCTCAAAAATAAGTTCATTATTATTTCATTTCTGTAAAACTAATATAAAGCTGAAGAATTATAGAAAATTATGTATAGAAATAATCTTGGTTGAATATCAAAATTTTTACATTTGCATTCGAACACTTTAATATTTACCGATATCTAGACAAATTAAGCATCTGACATCTCTAAACACATTTATTAAAAACATTGATACATTTATTAAACACTAGCTGATATGCCCGCCGTAGTTCGGGGGAAAAAAGGCTAACCAAACTGTGTGTTAAAATAAATAAGTATTTTCTTCACTGTATTCCTTTCCGAGGCGTCATTTAGATGCAACTGCCTTCCTGCTAGAATTCCTTTTTGATGCCATACTACTTCCCTAAGATGTAAAAAACCCTTTATAAATACAACCTGTTTATATTTAATGTGTGAAATCCCCATCCCCGTTTTTAAAGAGTAATTTTTCAAAATAGAAAAAGTCAGGGGACCCTTCTGAACCCCCCTTATTTTTTCTTTTTAATGCCCTTTGCTCCCTCCATCCATTTCTGCAATTCGTATAAATGTTTAATTGATACAAATTTCTCCGCCTTCGCTTCACAATAAAGGTTATTATCCAACACCAATTTCTATAGATAAAACTTATTTCCGTCTCATCTAGCTAAATTTTAAATAAAAAATAATTCAATACACATACTTTTTTAAGATGTTAAACAAAACCTTAAAAAACTGTTTAGAATTAAAGTGTTTATAACCATTTTTTAATAGTGAGAATTTTTTTCAAATCAGGGGGAGACCCCCTGAACCCCCCCTTTATTGATTTATAACCAACTCATTCATTGAAAGAAATTTCAAACATGAAATAAAAGTAAACATCATTTGAATCGACACCAACTATTGATAAAATGCCTCTGATAAAATGTTGTTTAATTTGAACTTTGCTGGAAATACTTAAATTTGATTAAATAGAAAAAAGAATAAAATTTTTCAGTGGAACGGTTTTTGGTTATCATAAAAAAATTATTTAATCTTCAAAAATTATTTATTTATCAGAGTTTTAAAAAATTCACCTGTTATAAAACATTTTCAAATAAATATTTCCAACAATAGAGGTTTTGCATCATCTGTAAGGAGCAATAACCGTTACCGATTTAAAATTGAAGGCTAAGCATAAGAATTTAGAAAAGAGCCGAAAAATGCTGCTTGGAATGCATTGATTTTAAAAATTCTTTTTCGCAAACCTTCCTGGTTGTATGAGGAACAATATGCTTAAATTTCATAACAATCTTATTAATAATGTGGATGCTAGAATGCAAGAACTAAAAACGGGAATAAATATTCAAACCTCCGTGCACCCCTTCCAGAATGGAATATCGAAAAATCCAGAAATTACTTTCTTTGAAATACTCTCAAGAAGGTATTAGCAACAGTTCACTTCGTAATATCGATTTCTCGATATTGTTTTCTTTGAAAATGTAAAACTTTGCTTATGCTCAGCAAAAACGGGGTTTTGGAATTTTCAGAACGCTTAAAATTCGAATATCCAAAATCTGAAAAATGCCTTTCTAGATATTGTTGCTAGGTACCTTCCTGCGAAATAACGAAGATCTGGGGTCATTTTGGACGCCGCTGGGCTCAAAAACGTCGAAAACGCTCCAAACCCCCCTGTGGGTCAGAAAAAAGATATTTTGAAAAATCCCTTCTTAGTGCGCGTATACACCTTAAGGTCTTCAACCCTACCAAGTTTCGAGTCTTTAGCCCCGGTAGATTTTGCTGTGCGTTGCTGAGTGAGTGAGTGAGTGAGTGAGTGAGTGGTAAAGCTCTTTTATTATTATAGATTAATAATAATCAACATGTATTTGTACAAATTATGATTACACCTTATGTCTTGAGCAATTATTTTTATTAATTACTTAATGACCCAGTGAGACTCGTATGTCATATTTGATTAATAGCAAATGAATATCTGATAATTATACTATAGATAAGTCGTATCAGATTTCAGCTTTTGGTCTTTAGTTAAAATGCACCATTTATCTTTTAATAAAATAAAGTATTCAGTATTAAACTGATAACAACTTTTATTAGTTTAAAATTTATTTAAAAGATATCGTTTAAATTGATAAATAAAATTTCGCATTAATATGTTATGAATTTATTTATATAAGTATCAATTGTTGATATACAGATTTTTATTTAGAATGCAGTGTAAAACAATTACATGAAGTATTTAAAATTAATGATCTTCAATTATAAAATACCAACTTCTAATATGCGTCTTGAGTTATCTAGGAAAGCACCTGTTAATATTGCGCAATAATTAATTTTAAAAATTCGCTAACTGAAATATATTTTAGTATAATCCCTTTATTCGATTATGATACACGTTTAGATGGTTATACCTGTCGTTCATTAATAAATGGTGATTCTAAATATTTTTAACAAAAATGTAAGAGACAATATCTATTAAATTTTCTGTTAATAAAAAGTATTTTATTAACTATATACGTATTTCGATTTTTTATATGAGTTTTAGGACTTTTTAATTAATTTTTAAGTAAGAAAATAATTATAGCCAAAGAACCATGTTCCTATTTCCCTCATTTTAAAAAGCAGCCATTGATTCATTACTGTACATAAATATTACTGGCAAAAAAGCGGGCTAAAATTTATTTATGTAATTTGAGGATGAAAACTACTACTTTTAATTAAACTTAAAAAAGTAAAACCTATCTGTAATATGAAGGTGAGTTTGAAACTCTAAAATCCAAATTTTACATTTTAATAAATTTAAAAACAGTTTTTATATATTTTTTAAAATGAATTAGAGGGCTCTGCGTGTGCTCTTTATCGCTTACCAAGCCCTAGAAATTCTAATGCACTTCTTAACAAATAATACCGAAGCTCATTTGTTGGGTGCATGATACGGCATTTTAACATTAAATAGATTACAATAAAAAAATAATGCTTATTTCAAATCTCTAAGAGGAAATAAATTGTGAAAGTTATTACTTAAAATAACAATCTTATGTAATGCAACATTTATGGTTGAATGAAAAGTAATATCGGAACATGATTTGAGGAATGCATTTGCAAAATGTTACTAAGATAAATCACAATGATACGCATATTTAGCAATATAATCTACATGAATGAATTAAATAACCTACCTACATGATAAAAATATTCAATTGTATCATTTCAAAAATTAAAATACAGGATATTATAATAATAACATAATCAAAATCAATCCAAATTTGTTTAGGTACCGATAACGGAAGATCTGGAAAAGTTTTTAAAGTACATTTTTAAGCATCAAATGGATTTGTTTCATCATAAAATTTTTCATTTTGATTGTACGTTATAAGTTACTTTTATTTTCGCATATAATGTTTGCCACAAGTTATGCTACGGTTCAAGTATCCCCACCAGCATCATTTTTGTTTTAAATTAACAAAGAAAATTGCTATCCTTTCCATTTGATACCCTTTGCACGTACTTAGCATTAGCCTAAGGGTTTCTTCGACACGTTTAATAACTTTCGGAGCTTACGTCATGATATATTATCTTGCTACCTTAAAATCCTTCCGGGATTCTCCTTTTTTAAAGAAAGAATCATACTTCCCATACCCCCCTTGACGACAGTGGAAAAACCTGTTTGTTAGTCACTACATATAACTCTGAAAAAGAACTATTTAATCCAGATTCAGCCAGTCTGCTGCACTGTGAAATCTTCTAGTTCTTAATATCTAATTTCCACTTTTCAATCGCCGAAGTTAACGTATCTTATCCGAATTTATCGGAAAATTTTAAGTATAATCTAGAGCACATCAAATGTAATGTCTTATGAGAAACATCTTCGACGACTAGAGATAAGGAATGGGAACTTGAAAAAAATCGGAGGCGATTGGTATACGAGGGTATTGAAAAAAGTGTCCTGTAAAAGACATAATTATCTCCGATAAGATATTGACTAGATCTTTTACATTATCAGTTTTTAGATTGCATGGAAATATTTGATGGGATACATATCACAAAGTTCGATGACTGAGATATTAGTTGCCAAGACAATGTAACGTAATCAGCTTGGGATGCTGACCACCTAACCACGATTTAGTACCAGGACTAAGTGAATAGGATTAGGATGGCCTAAATAGATAATAAACTAGTTGCTTGGTGGTATAATTCAGTTGTCCTCTCATTGAATTTACCATGTATTCTATTATCGAATTCATCTAACTATATACTCTTTACCTTTGGTCTATTTACAAATTTCCAATACATTCCTAAATGTCTCAGTAACTCGTCATTTCTGTAAATGAATGTTTCTAGTAAAATTTCAAAATAATTTACATTGATGCTGTAATAAGGTTTTTTTATAACCTTGGAATTAGTTAATATTAATTAGTACATTTAACTTCATCTATGACCTAAGTTTGATTTTCATTGATTTGGTTAAGAAATTTATATGAATTAACAAATACTGTATGTTTCATGGAATAATAGTTCTTAGTTTAGTGTAAGGTGTAAGTTTAAGGTAAAGTTTAGTGTAAGCCATAACATAATAAGGGAAAAGAATGTAAGAGCGCGCAGTCGGGTAAAAGTAGGCAGCTGTTTTTTCCTGTTGGCAACAGTAAAAAGGGAGCAGTGTGATCACATGGACACATGTATCATAAGCTATCTTATAAGACTGACATTATTATTTTCATAATTGTTTTGTATTTTATTTATCAGGTAAAATAGGGTTTCATTAAGTTAGCATCACATTTTTCTCTGAAGTAATCTTAATTTTGAGTAAATAAAGAATAAATGACTGATTTTAAAGTATATACCAATGTGAGGAATACGTCCTTCTTAACAACTTAGCATCCTTAAACTTTAACTGCAGTGAATTTTAGAGTTTATTCAGGGACGACTTGGAGAATTGATACATTGGTACGTATAGACAGGATAGTTAAGATTTTTGTAGAGATAATCATAAAACTCATCTTATTCTTCATAACATTAGAGTTACGTGCTATAGCTGTTGAATAAAATAATGTCTAATTTTCTCTTGAAAGCTAAAAACCCCTCTGAAACTGAAAACTAACTCATATAAAATCCTAAAAAAGTAACACTGAGATTTTTTCATGGATTTTTCAAGATTGAATCTTGTATAGATTATGCTTAATAAGTGGCGACATGAGGGATGAATCTCTCAATTACGAAAGTCAGTAATGCAATTAATTTTTTTCCGATTTGCGCCACGTTTTCAAGGTGCGTACTTTTAGCCTCACATCTAGCTCACTTTTACCCACCATATCGGGTAAAAGTATGCATTTAATATTTTATGCTCTTTGAGATTTTTAGCATATTTTTATTTTAAATGCTAAGACTTTCTTCTTAGTAGGTTGATTTGTGAGTCAATAAACTTACGCTGAGTAAATTTTTGAGGTTGTGACTTTTAAATTCTCAATTTTACGGTCAAAATTATTTCGGTGCTTACTCGTGCCCTCATTTCCTCTAAGTAAAACTCAGGTTAACAAATATATTATAGGGAAAAAACCTAAAAAAATTATGTATACCTGTTCAATTCTTTCAAATTTCATATGGTTTTAATGAAAAAAATCTGTGTTGTTTTTCTTCATAAATAATTATTTATTGACATTAAATATTAAGTTTTTCAAAGACACTTCTCTCGGCAGAGTAATTAAAGTAGTAGTTTGTCAAGTAGTTCCTTCTCAAATCCCTTTCCTAACTTCTCCCATGAAGATAACCATCTAATTCTAATGATTACAATGAATATTTTATGTACTACAATACTTTCTTCTCTGCATGGGCTTAACATGGAAAAAAAACACTGCTCTGAATGAAAGAAGCCCCCAAAAAATTACTCAGTTTATTTATATTCTAATTTAAATTTTGTTGAAAACAAGAGGGCTTTATGGATACATAAAACGTTAAAAAATTATTGTTTAGAATACGAAATTTACGTACATTCAATAGAGGATATCCTTGAAAACTGTATTTTATAATAGCCCCATATCTCATGGAAATCTTTGTGGAGTCATGAGCAATATGGCGCACTTGTTAATTAGGGAATCAATGCATGGTAAGCATTTTACTCTAAATATATTAATAACAATGATAAAGCTCATTAAAAAATAAAAAAGTCGTTAAAAATAATGATGAAAATTTTAAGGATTCCCTGTATAAAATACTTTTTTTCTAATTTCCTCCTTTTTCCAGGTATAAATTTTTATCACCACAGTACCGGGAAGCATTACGGACTTAAAAAATGTTTCCAGGAATACTAGATCACATAAGAATGACCATATCACCCCAGGTAAGTCCCCCTTTGTTAAAAAAATAATAGTAGAGTTTTATTTTAAGTATGAGTGATGTTTTTAAAAGCTAGCATACTGTTGCGGAAAAAAGTTTATTCATTCTATGACTGATTACACAATAGAACATATGAAGAAAACTTTTATAAACTCAATTGAATAAACTACTTACAAATAGAGTAAATAGTTATAAACGGTTGAAGTGTGCCATATTATATCATTTTAAAATGAATAATTTTCCCGTGACAAAAGATTGAGATAAGAAAATATCTATCATTAGAACTAATATCTATATCGCTCCATCAAAAACAGAAGGGACAGTTTGTAATCAGTTCACCATATCGCTCCCCGGAAAGAAAAGTGACATTATATGCAGCATTTGAGAGAATAAACAATTTACAAAAGTACTTAAAACTTGTATTTAGACAGTAGCTACTTTTAAACTTCATGTAAGTATTTTATTAGATCATATTTATGCCAACAGAATAGAAGCATGGATCTGTAATTTCATGTAACTCAGCCCTATTCTGATCAAGTGTTAGGTGCAGCTAAATACACTAGGTGAGCTCTCGAGTAATCCCACTTTTATTGCTTTTCTATATGAGCTTTTTTGTTATATCCCCGCAAGAAATAATTTACCACCTCTCATTTGCAATTATATATTTTTATTTATGGGCAAAAAAAAAATAGTCCAACCTCTCTCAGGGGCAAAATTACCCATAAAATTTTAAAATATTCCATTAAAAATACACAAAATGATAGATACTATAAAAACTACATAATTTAATAAGGAACTATACGTAAGGTGCAATTTAAGATTCAGATTTACTGAAGCATAGGTTTAAACAATGTGGTTATAGAATGTAGAAATATTTTTCGCATTTATGATAACTTGATGAATAATAAAAAGTTTAAATTAAAACTGCCCGAACTCTCAGCTTAATAAATAGCGATATAGATATAGTATACCTTCCACTCTGAGGCATTCAATGTACATTTTCATTAATTATAATCAATTTCACTTTTTGATTGATATCTCTTTACTTGCTTAGATTTAATGTAATCGTGGAAGAAATAAATTACACGAAATTTTATTACAAACTTACATATTTCCTCCTTTTTATTTATTTCTAATTATGTACTTGGAAATGTTAGGTAAATGTTTGAGGCTGTCATGTTTTTCCAAAATTAACAGCAAAAGTTGCATTGTATGTATAAGATATGAATAATTCACCATTTATTATATAATAATGCATGAGTCTTGTGATAAAAAAACTGAATCAGGCAGTCAATAACCACCCGTTTTTATGCTGATACCTTTTGACTACCCTGTCAAATGACCGATGCAAAAGCGATTTGATCCTTCCCCCTCGTCGAGTCTCTCGGAACATCCGAGATGCTCAGCCGATCCTCTCGCAAAAGATAAGAGCGCCCTTATCCTCCTTCAATCTATTTTGATTCGGCGACAGATACATCTTATCCTCCGGGAGATGCATCTGTCGCCGAATCAAAACTCGAAAACAGCCTGCATAATCGTCATCTTGCGTATGATTGCGTGTTTTCCGCATAGTTCTCTCGGCTTCGCAATCGCTCGTATGTATATCTTTTTCCCTCGGGTTTTCAAGATTGGGATCAAGGTTAGGAGAGATAAATTCTCGAGAGAGAGTTTTTTTTTATTTAGACGAGAAAGTTCAGGAAGTGGGAGATAATGTAAAATGAACGTTAATTGGATCAACATGGTTGCTATATCACCTTTTCTGGATGATGCTGTATCAACAAAGTCTAAATTTAATAAGGATGAATCCTACATTTTCAGCATGACGATTCAGATTTGAGCATAAAGGGGTGTGTTATCGATAGATAATGCATTTAATACCCGTAAATGCAGCATCATGATAACAGAAGGGTAAACGGTAGGGGCTCATTAATTTTATTATAATCACACCCACGACTATCATTTGAATTTTGATGAGAATGTTTTGAAAAGCTTACGCAGCTATTATTTTTTCAAGATTACGCTTTTAAGAAATAGCAACGGTAATCTACGTAGATTGGTGCTCCAAATGTTTCTTAAAACTCTTTAACTATCTTTCGATATAAAAATTTAAAAAATAAAGGTCAAAGAGAAAAAAGGTGATCCTTGTTTAGAAAAAATATACGGGATTCTGGCAAATTAAATAGGATTGGGACAATTTTAGTCCGAAAAATATATTTAAATCACATTAATTAAGCAAATTTAAGCAATTAATTAATTGTAATGTAACAAAAGTGTTTTAAAGTAGCTTGTTTATTTAGTAGAAGTAAAAACTCTTAATATTTCATTAAAACAATTCCTTTTTTTTTCTAATTTTAAATAACGTAAATGTTTCTAAGTTTACTATCCAGAAGATTTTTTTTTGTTCTTTATTATGTGAATCTACAGAATACTGTATTTTCTGTAGAAAGTGGATTATATAAAATACATTAATATATAATAATTACATATAAATTAGATTTATTTATTTATTTACATATTGTCATACAGATATAAAGTATCCATTTGCATAACAAGATAAAAACACCAAAAGGCAAAGAAAAATATATTAATATTATAAAACAAAATAGTTACCGTAAAATGGAGTAACTTTGGCCGAAATGGAGTGCTTTTCACATTAAAAGCAAATAAAAAGATGTGAACCAAAATTAAATTTGACAAGGTCAGTGGTTCATATTATTTTCAACGTGTTTAACTGTAATATAAACCGTTTTCAAAATGTAGATTTAGGTTTTAAATATTTTTGAAATTTTGGGGTTCTTCTTTCCGATGGTTGGGCCAAAGTTACCCCATTTTACGGTAATAATTATGTAAATATAAATTTTATAAAAGTAAGTAATTACAATGCCTTAATTAAATTTATTTAACATATTTAGCTATTTCTAAACTTTATAAACTATATATCTAGAATGCAACCAAAAATATTCGAGTACAGTTAATGAAAACATTAACTTTTTGTTTTAATTATTTGAATTAAAAAAGCTTCACCTTTCAAACCAATTAATTAAAAAAATAAAGTTTATCTTTGAACTATCATCCAATTCTGATAACTCTTGATTTTGCAATAAGAAATTGATACCCTAGCCATATAACTTGGTCTCAGCCTTGTTCCTTTAAAGATGGTGAAGAAATTCTGAGATAATATCTTTCTCCTCCCATAGACATTAATTGATGACGAAGATAACACAATCGGTTTTTTGTCTCACCCCCAAGGATGCCCAACTCTCGATACTTAAGAACTTTCTACGAAAGAAAGTGAAAAAATCACTGTTGCTAACCGACCTCCGTGGCTATTGCATGAGCAACAAGAGTTTCTCAACAATAGCTTTTTGTGAAACCGTTCTTAATTTAGAAACTGCATCGTAAGAATGTTTCAAAAACCGCCGGGAAGACAAGTTACATTTTATAAAAACTAAAGAAAAGAAAATAATCTGACACAAATAATGTTCAAATACTTAATTCTTAAGATGCATTAGTCGTTAAAAAGTCTTTTGTTTCTTGAATTACAAAATATTTCGGCAGTTTTTTTGAACTCGGCTAACAGTTTTGGTCGTTTAAATACTACATTAATTAATTAATATAACAATATTTATTGATGCGACTGGGTGTACAAGTTTACTAACATCGAAGAAATAAGAGGCGTTATATCTCAGAGAAACAAATCACCCAAAATTTGAGCTAAAATATTTAACTGTCATAAAAATGAATTTAATGTATACAAAGTGTGGCTATTAAATAACGAGAGTGATTCTCCTATAGAAGAACTAAGCATGTGCCAAATTTGAACATTGGACAGTTGTTTAAAATGGAACCTTCTGTTTTAAACGCAGCAACTCTCGTGTTTGTAATCAGATGGATCGGTCCGTATCCGTAGTCTTAGTTTATATAAGATGTCATATTTTTCCGTTTTGCCGGAAAAATAATAAATGCATGGTATACTAAGGCAATTAACTGTCGTTAAATTTCACACGTAACTTGAAGAAACGGCTAAGAAAACTAATTTTTTACTGAAAGACATGAAAGAAGATAAATATTTGCCATGTGCACAAGTTTTTGAGGGGTTTAGGTTTTTTTAAGATGGTTGGAGAAAATGCATGAAATTATTCACACCGCCCAAGATTCCTTTTAAAGATATTTTTTTTCCCAAAACAGAAAATTCACAAAAAGTGGTTCAGAGGTAGAGGAGGGATGTATAAAATGATAGTAATCAAGTATGAATAAATTAAAATAATATGATTTACAGCGCATTAGTCTCGTTATTTAATAGCCACACCTCGTATTTGTTAAATTTCAAGTACCTAAATTATTACAATTTGCTAATAGTAATTAATACTATTCCAAAATAAATAAATTTGAAACTCATTAAAAGAAATATCACATACATTATATAAATAAACAAATTATATGAATGAAAGTTGCACTGAAAACCTTAATCTACGATATTGTATAAATTCATTAATAAAATACTAATTTAATAGTTGAACCAACGAAAACTTATGTCAATAGACCAGTTAGATTTTAACAAACATTTGGTAAGAAATGAGGATTATGGTAATATTAAATTTTTCCACAAGCATAAAAATTAGCATAATAAAACGCACACTCAGCTGTATTAATTTATGAAAAGAATATAGTAACAATAAATTCAAAAGATTTAATTTTAAAATTATTAAAATGCTATCTCATACATTTCTTTTCTAAATATAGACCTTTTGAAAGATTTGAATACTTTCTTAATAATTCTATGTTTTACTTATTAGAATTTAAAAGATCATCACTCCTATAAATTATATAATAAACCTTATTTTTTTAGTGCAGTCTTTATTAAAGTTATGTAACAAGTTTTATCCGTTAAAAGTTTCAGGCACAGATTACTTACTGTTGTATAACATTAAGTTACATGTGGTTCATACCTACCATTAAGACATAATTTACACAAGAACTTAGAACCAATCTTGAATGTTAATAAGAACAGTAGCAAAAGAACATCCTGTTGCAAACTTATGTAATGGAATTCAAGTGAGAATTACATAGTTATAAAATGACTCAACGTGAAATTTATGCAAATGAGACTCGTGATACCAAAAGCATTTTTTAAGTACTAGCAAGACTGAGATTGTTTCTGTTGGGTTAAGTATACCTTAGGTAAATGAGAAAGAAATGAAAAAACACCAAAAAGTAGGAGAGAAAGATTAACAGATTTGATAATAAAGCGGGGAAAATACTGAAATCCCACCAGCGGTTTCTTATAAGTGTTTCGTTATACTAATTGAATAAAATGTCAAATTTTTGCTTTTACTATGGATGGTAAGGTCTTCAGAGGGTCACCATAGTGTTCCACTAGAAGGCTGAACGAATGATAGATACCCGACGAGTTAGATACTAATTTGAAAAATATACATCGGGCAGGATAAAAGCAAGCATTATCAAATAAAGTTTAAAAAGATGTTGATTAGGTCTAAACTTTAAAGAATTTTTAAATTCCATTTTATTGTCTTCTTGTGATAAACTTTGCAAGTTATATCTGTTGATAAAAGATAGTTAAAGGAAACCCAAGATTATTTGAGCAGTAAAAAAGAAATTTAACTATCTTTCTTTTTCAAAAACTACCGTAAACATTTAAGAACTAAACTCTGAAATTCTACAAAAGTGTCCCAAATTGTTATCCTAAAAGTTATGCTGAGTAACACAAGAACGCTGGTGTTTAAGAGTCCGTATCTGGTCCACGAGCATAAGTTAGACAGGGACCCGTGATTAAGTGCTAAAAAGAGAGTGATAGAGAAAGTGAAGAACTCTCCAAGTACCCAAGAACTTAGTATGTTTATCAATTAAACCCTAAGTTAAATGAACTTTCTTAGCTTAACTTGCCTTTCACAAATAGAAAACCTTGTTTTCTCTCGGGGTTTTTACAAAAATATTATCTCGAAATAATTTATGATTTACAATTGTAACTATTTCTTCTAGAACCCACTTGCTCCGTATACTTTCCACGAAATTTTTTTATCTAAACAAAGATAATATCAAGTCGTAAGGTCCTTTCGTGATTGGCATTTGTTTGTAACAGTTCAAAACTCACACGTTATCAGTTCATGGGATCGGTTCAACAATTTTATCACTCTTAGAAAAATAGAGTTTACTTAACTGAAATTAGTTAACGCTGAAAAAATTCAAAGTCGTAAGATTAGGTTTGAGAAAGTTGGTTTATGTTTAAGATTTAAATTAAAAAGAATAAAATTTAATTTTGTTTAATTGTAAGATTAATTTTTCCTATTTTAATTTTTATATTTGTAAGTATACAAAAGTTTTCAGTTCATTGAATTCAATCAAACGCAGGCTTCAAGTATTCAAAAATACTCAAAAATAATGTACTACATTTCTTTAAAAAGAAAAATATAGTAATTGATCTCTATTAGTTTAGTAAAATAAAAAATAGAATAGATTAACTAGAATTATTACAATAGAAGTAACGAGTGAGATTGAATGTAAATGTATTTACCCTTACTATAAGATTTGATACAAAAAGAAATTAAAGAAAAAGGCATAGTTACGATGAATTAAATGTATATTGCAATGCAATAAAAGTATACTTTGTCACATGAGGTGAAAGTAATGCAAGAAGGCCTAGACCTCAGTAGGCGGGTCTTGTTTCGGAACCACTTTAGTATGCCTTGTATCCCTGTGAGTTTCGAAAAATATTTCTACACTCGTGAGAGAAATGGGGGGAAAAAGGTGAAAGAATGGTTCAAGGATGTGGATGGCCTAGAATATATCGACCTATAATAGAAATTTATTATATATGGCTCTAGCAATTCTCTTTGGTATTAAAAAAAATATTATATCAGGTTCATTTATCCTTTCAGCTGTTCGAAAATTTACTGTTCTGTAGGCAAAATGTTTTTAATCTAACGAAAAAGGATTGATGTAATTATATTTTCCCCCATTGTTATTAAATTTTTCCTGCTTTTTATTTTTGAATTTCTATAGTCATAAGTTATGTGATATCACTCTCTTCTAAAGCGAAAGGAAAATATCCCTACAATTAGTACTTAGTGGAAATTACGCAACAAATATCACACTAATACGTTTTCTAATATTTTCAAAGTCCTGCAACCGAAAGCAATTCAATAGCATTACATTGAAATTGTTATTCTATCACTTGGAAAAAGTGAATTTTGAAGAAAATTCCCGCTAATAAATTAACTAAATTTGCACCACTATTTCAGGTATTCAGTACTTAGGGATTAGCCGGGCGCAAATATCTGTAATCGGACTTTATTGTCAACATTTTGCAAATTACTCATAAAAACATTAAATATATTAAAAGCAACACTGCTAGTTGAGGTAATTTAATTATTTTTTTTTCTATACTTGGGCTTATTTTTGGCAGTTTATATACTTGCTTATTTTATGACACTTGACACTTGCACCCGACTAATCCTAAAGTACCAGATATTCTTGTCCGGCAAAAACATAAATATTTATAAAAATCATCATCTTCGATTCTAATAATAGAAAAAAGATATGAACAAGTGAAATTAAAGACGTTTTCCAAGGGTCCATAATTCCACCGTTTTCCAACTACGCACAACGTTGTTATTAAAATTAAATAAGCAATCGCATGAATGTGCGTTCTTAATCCCCTTACATAATCTATTATAGAGTCAAAAACATTGTTATCTCATAAGAAATTTCTCAAACACGGTAATCGTGAAAATCAAACATTCAAAGCGACGGATTCAATAGTCAAAAATATTTACTAATCATGTGCCGTTATTCATCGCATTTAAACTCGTTAACAGTATCCGTACGCTGCATCCCCTCGAGAGTGCACGTGTTATTTTTATCCCGACATCACATGGACCGGCGACAGACGCACAAACTTACAGTCAACAAAATTCTCTTAAACATGTCGTCGTCTACTTCACCCCTCCTCGTAAACGGTCAACAAATTCACGTGGAAAAACGTCGAATTCCGACCGGACACTCTCACTCGAGCGCTTTGCGAAATCTCTCCCCCTGATTCAGCGGGGTCAAGGTTCGCTCCGATTCAGATAGGTACCCCAGCATAAAAACCAGAATCAACATCTCGATCCCAAGTTCTTGTTTGAACGCCTTGATACGCCTTATCTTCATCTCCGTGCTCCTTCGATAAAGATATAGGAGGGATTTAGTTGGGAGTTTTGCTTAATCTCCCTCTTTGACTTTTTTTTTCCCATTCGAATGTACCGGGACAGCAGAGCATCATCTGCCTAGACCAATTAGTTTGAATTTTAATTTTACAATCCCTCATCAGCGATTTAGTATTAGCACCCCATTTGGGTCGCGCGCATAAACTCTTGTTAATCATTTTGTTGCATTTGTTGACTTGTTGCCATGATCATGAAGGTGTCTGTTCGGGTCCGTGGAGAATGGTTCGCAGTCCCCTGTACCAGGAGTACCACGACGGTCCGCGGGGTCGGGGAAGAGGCTTTGAAGCGGTACCAGAAGCTGAAGCCGCAGAGCTGCCATGTCTCCGATCGGGAAGAGCAGATCTACCAGATCAGGAAGACCAAAGGAGGAGCCATTCTGGACCCGGATGATCCCGTAGACTTCGTTTTGGACGACAACGACTTCGTATCTGTAGGTAAGTCACGATTTCTTTTTTTACTTGCAATGAGTGTCGCATTTTTAAGGCCAGAATGGCGTTTCTTAAATCGCCGTCTCCCTGTCTTTCCCAAATAGTGATAGGCTGCTTCAATATTGATTCCTAACTCATTATTGCTATTCATATTGTTAAAATTTGATGTTTAGATAATAAATATATGATGGGCAATGACTTGATACATAATTCATCAAATGGGTATATTTGGATGCATAACAAATAAAAACATTTTTTTTGTTTTAAACAATTATTACATTCCTAAGAATATGTAAATATTACCCAAACAAGTATAAAGTAATCAATATTCTATTTTCTATTTAAAATGGAACAAAACATTTACAATAAAACCAAAGATATAAGTGATATTTTAAAAAATAATTATACGGTTAAAAGAATGTTAAGAATAATACTTACATCTTCATTTGACCATAATTCCAACAGTATTTTGGTTTTTGTTTTAATAAAACGTTCAATTACAAACACAATCATTCTTTTTTGTGTAAAAAAATTCTAAACTTCCATCCAAAGCTTTTTATGATGAGCTTTATGTAGTTAAATTATTTTTATTCCATTAATTTTAGTCTTGGAAACTGATAAACCAAATCCAGTCACAGCCCCAGCAGAAATTCACTACGTTCCAGAACAAGTTCCAGGAAAATTCAAATTACCGACTGATGTAGGTTAAATTAATATAGATAAGCCATGAAAATCTTAAAATTAATTATTTCTGCATATTTTTGTATGAAATTTACGTTTTATTCTTATTTCAGTATATGGTACTAGATGGTTATAATCTTAGCCCAGAAGACCTTGTTAAACTAGGAAAAGGCCTATTTAAAATCAGAGTAAGTTTATAATTATTAAAGAGTTGACATATATTACTGAGGTGGTATATTCCAGTTTATATTTTTCATTAGTAAATAATTTTGATTAATAAGGTAATTATTCTCTCAGTGTATTCACTTCACAATAAAAGATATTTCTTTGAGAGGAGTTAATGATCACATTGTTTTAAGCATTTAATCATTGGAAAGTTATAATTAACAGTTAATCAGTTAATAATATTTATTTGTAGAAGAACTTAACCATCTGTAGATAAATTAGCATAATAAAGTTGTTCTAAAAATGTAAAATAAGCTTAAAGTTTTAAAAATATGCTTTCATTTTCACAATTATTAAGATATTGATATCCATACATAATAAAAACAAAAGAGGATAAATGGACAACCCCTCTTTAAGAAAAAAATTCAGTATTACGTTCACCTCTATATAAAATATGTTAAGAAGAGGCTGTGAAGGCTTTCATATTTTTTTTTGTATTTAGACTAAATAATAGTTTGATATTTGTTTTAAAATAACACATCCTCTTTATGCCTATATTTAATCAGTAAGGATCTTCATTACTTAAGAAATAAATAGTTTTAATAATAAATCAAAATTATCTTAAAGATAAATTGCATATCCAACTGTTTGCAAAATATTTAAGAAATTTGAGTCTCTTGAACACATAAAAACAACGTTTCTGATATTGGGCTATTTTTATATTCCAATATCTATAATATCTTTAAGATCTAACGATATCTAACTGCTATCCAAGCTTACTTTTTTAAAAGGATATCACGATAGAGATAGACGCGGAAGTTAGACTAGATTCCACGATATAACTATCATAAGTGGCATAAAATGAGGAGAGATGTAGATCTTATCCTACTGAAAGGAATCTCTTATCTCATCTTCAATATGCAAAATAAGGAGTTTGACCAATTGCGTTCATGAACTTGAAAAAGGCATTGCCTTGCGGTTTGATTGGTTATCGTGTCTTCATTTTTCTTTTAATCTGTGCTCTGGTGTTATCAGAGAAATACAATTATTGGATGTATTGATATCTTTAATCTGATCCTTTTGAATATTTGAGATAGTTTAAAGTAGGTATCTTTCTCTATCATAGTTACACTTTATTAAAATAACAACAATTCGTAAATTCAATCAGCATTGATCTTTTGTGAAAGTTAAATATTATTTTTAAGGGAGAAAACTAGAATAAAACAATTTTTAACACAATAAAAGTATCTCAGTTTTTATGTACGGTCCATTTAAACTTCTATTTTGAAGGAACAAAAAACATTGATATAAATCTTCAATTAATATGTATTTTTAAAAAGATCTTGAATAAAATAACTTTAGCTTCGTATTCAACAAAATATTTATTGAATCATAGAATATTATCTCGCGTCATTAAAAATGTTCATGTAAAAAAGTATAAACCAATAAGCACAATAATTTTTCATTATTAATGTAGTTTTTTGTAAAAGAAGATTGGATATCGATAAGCTATGCAAGCGATATGCAATATTTTAAAAGAAAAAAGGGTTCAGTTTAAATACATGAAGTTTTTAAAATACGGGGTTTAATCGGTGTTTTCTTCACTATTTCAGCTGAGCGTAGACTCTCAAGCTAGAATAAACCGCTCTCGTGAACTCTTGGAAACCATTCTCAAAGAAAACCGAGTTGCATATGGAGTCAACACAGGCTTCGGGAAGTTTGCCACCACTGTCATCAGCGATGAAAAAATAATGTAAATATTCCCTCATCGATTAAATCTTCTTCACAAAATTCTTACGCTCAAAAACTATAATTATTATTTCTACTTTTTTCAGAGAGCTTCAAGAGAATCTTATCAGATCACATTCAGCAGGTACGGCTTTTACCCCATATTTAATTTTAATAATAAAGAATTTCGAAACTAGTGAGCGATAAAATCTATTGATAAAAATATTCTAAATATGTGTATTTTATACTTATCAGTATTGGTTTGATATAATTGAAGAATTAAAAAAATCTTTCTAGGTGTTGGTCAACCACTATCTCCTGAAAAAACGAGAATGTTAATGGCTTTGAGAGTAAATGTATTGGCTAAAGGCTTCAGTGGAATTTCGTTGGAAACTCTGAACCATGTGATAGATGCATTCAATGGTAAATATTACAATTTTCACGATATCATCCAATACCTTTCTCTCTTTTTTTTTTTTAGCTTCACCAAGGTAAAGTAATTAAGTTTAGGCCCTTTTCACCTGAGAAAAAATGCTACTCTTGTATTATTTTCGTGTTATTTCACAGACATCCCAATATTTTCTTCAACATCTTCTTAACCCTTTGAACCTAAGCCAATGAGATTACTACTATATTTATGTATTTAATGAGGCCTTTTATCAAAGATATCCAACTGAGATTGAATTTTTCTTTCGCAGCTTCCTGCCTTCCCTGGGTGCCCGAGAAAGGTACTGTGGGTGCTAGTGGAGACCTGGCCCCTCTGGCTCACTTGGCCCTTGGACTCATAGGTGAAGGAAAGATGTGGAGCCCAGAGTCGGGTTGGGCAGAAGCTAAATACGTAAGTTATTCATGAAAAGAGCTAATTAATTTTAAAAACATATCATTGCGTTTTTAGTGATGGAAATATTGAGGTTTTCATTCTTTATAATTGTCGCATACATGATGGAGAAGTTTTATCCTCCTACAACTTTTGTTTTGGAGACATTTACACTTACATGACACTTTCATTTTAAACCTAGTATCACTCTTTTATTATCAGAAAACTATTTTTTTCTTCGTGCTGTATTAGAACTAAATTGTTCATCATGACTTTTAATGCTAATTCTACCTTTTGAAAATTCAAATAAAAACTAACCTTCCCTTTTTTTTATTTAACAATGGAATTCGAATAGTCTTCGAATTGATACTTTAATCTTTAATTTCTTTGCTTTGTATCTAAAAGTATAACTTTTCTTTCAGGTGTTAGAGAGCCACAATTTGAAGCCAATTTCCTTAGGTGCTAAGGAGGTAACTTGCCACTTTATTGTGTTGTAAAACTAACTTCAAATTTAATGTCGTCAATATTTAAATAATCTTAATGTAAGTAATTTTCTTCATAGGGAATAGCTTTACTGAATGGAACGCAACTCATCACTTCGATTGGTGCTGAAGGTAAGATATGTCTAATTTGGTTCACATATGTTGGAGGGAGAAAGTAGCATTAATTTCAATGACTAAACATGAAAAGATAGTATTCAACTATACTAAATAAAATGGCTTCATTCGTCTATTTACCAAATCCAAACATTAAAAACTGACATACATTTTCATTGATACACGCATTGATAAAAAATATATTTCAATGAAGGGGGAAATACAAATTCTTAAATAGTTGGGTTCTAACGTTTTAAGGAGTTAAAAAATTATGTCTCAAAAATGCTAATTGTTAATGTTTCAAAATGTCAAAAATGATTCGTAATAATAAATACCTATACTTTATTATGCGGTTTAAGTCTAATAAAAATATCTTGGCTTTTCTTTGGAATGAAAATGTGTTTTAACCTTCATTCTTAAGGTTATTCATAATGTATTATATTTTGCAGCCTTAACAAGGGGAGAAATGATTGCCAAGCAATCTGATGTCGTGGCTGCTTTGTCCTTAGAGGTTCTTAAAGGAACAACCAGAGCTTTTGATGGAGGTAAGCTTTTTCTGACTTGAGTAAGTTAATATTTCTCAAATAGAGGTAGACAAATAGTAGAGAACCACTTGTGTTTTAAAAAAAGGAAGATAATTAAATAGCCAAAACGAAATAGTACATGTATTAAATGAAAAAGTGTCAAGAATATTATTTTCACTTCCAATGATATTAGAAAGAAAGCATGAAATGATAAACATAAGTGAAAGTTTATCAGTTTCTCCAAGAAAAATACTTTCAATGATATTAACACTGATGAATCGTAAAATTCTAGAAATTGTATTGTATCCAAAGAGGAAAATATTAACTTCTCACCTAAGAATTATTCTTAAAGTAGGATGATTTCGAAAATAATCTTTGGAAGCGTTTATCTTAAAAATGATGACCTAATTTTAATTTAAATTTTCAGATATACAAAAAGTACGTCCCCATCGAGGTCAATCTCAAGTGGCTAAGAGATTAAGATCTCTACTTCATTCTGATACTCATCCATCTGAAATGGCAGGTAAGTTGTGAGAGTGTAAAGTTACTGTTAAAATTTTGATATCCAGTTCTATGACATCATTATAATAAAACGGATTTTAAAAGCTAAGGTGCAGCATGTTTTGCTTATCTAACACGAAAAGAAATGAACAAAGAAACAAGAAATTTAAAGAAAAGTGCACACATTTTTTTCTTCAATATGACATGCATATAAATGAATCTTTATAAGATCAGCAGTCTTTCTCTAAATGAAATTCAATTTCTCTCTAATTTCAAACAATTGGGTCTTCGTTTGACGTAAAAGCCATGACTGTGTTGTTAGAAAATTAAAAAATTAGAAAATTAGAAAATTGTGCGTTTTTTAGAAAATTGCATTGCAATAAAGACTAGCTCGAAAAACGTGTCTTGCACTTGAACTTTTACGAGGTCAGTGTAGAAAATGCAATTAATTCTGTTTACACTTTATGATACATTACTTTGTTGACTGTTATGAATTGAACGCCATTGAATTAATAAAAGAAAAGCCTTACTCACACTGTGTAATGTTTCAGAGAGCCACCGTTTCTGCAATCGAGTTCAAGATGCATATACCTTGAGATGTTGTCCACAAGTCCATGGAATCGTACACGACACAATTGAATTCGTTCGAGATATCATCACTACAGAAATGAACAGCGCTACTGACAATCCTGTATCCTTTTTATAAATTTTAACAAGCATAACTAGCAACTGAAGTCCTAAAATCATACATACTTTGAATAGGTTTTGCTTAAAACGCGGTAAGGTTTAGAAGAACTTACTTTTTTAAAACAAAATAATTGAAAATTAATGGCATTTTTTCTTAAAATAATTTTGAACTAATTTATAAATGCTAAGGCTTTGTAATGGTAGGAAATAGTCTGAGAGAAACATAATCTAAACTAAACTGAGAAGCGAAAATTTCTTATTACCTAAATATTGAGATTTTATGTTTTAGCTTAAGTTTAGTGATCTGAAACATCTCTTACAGCTACAATAAAGTTTATAATTAATATTCTATGAAAATGAATGAAATAATGTCAAATTAATGAAATATAGAAAAGTTAATGATAAAATTGGTTTAAGCATTGATTGACTTCGTTTTCAAATAATGCAAATATTTTTTTAAATACTTGGTGTTGGTGAAAATTCTTTTCTTAACATTTCATAGTTAGTATTCACTGAGAGAGACGAAATCATTTCGGGAGGAAATTTCCACGGAGAATACCCGGCAAAAGTAAGCGTACTTACTAGTATTATTCATCATGTTAGTGAAGTGTATCAAATAGTTGGCTAGATTATTTTATTACTTAGATTATGTAAATATACTAAGATATAACGTGAAACTACCCATTCATTTAGGCTTTAGATTACTTGGCGATCGCGGTGCACGAATTGGGAAGCATGAGCGAAAGGAGAATGGAACGTCTCATCAATCCAGGTAATAAGACATCTTTGAAAATTTCGTGATATGCAACAAATAAAAAACATTGAATAAAAATACCTTATCTATGAGACATATGTATTATTCTTCTAAAAACATATATTTTGCGCAGTAGAATAAAAAAAAGGGTTAATAATTATTATTTTATTAAAAACAATGTTGCCATTTTTAAGGAGAATTATTATTATATTTTTTATAAAATTACGGTATCGAATATGACATAAAGTGGGAAACAAAATATTTCATTTGGTCTGTGGGTAAATAGAAAAATAAACTATCATGATTAATAGTTAGTTAGACCCCATTTTAATATTACTCCTTTCATTCTTTAAACAGTAAAATTAAATAAAAGAAATTGACATTTAATTTCATTAAATTCAATACAGCCAAGTATTTTATTACGTCTCCTTTAAATTGTAATTAATCACCATTTAAACAAAAAATTTAATACCGATTTGTGGTTTAGTTATCATGTTTTTTTCTTAGGAACAACATATGTAAGAAAATTTTAAAAATGAAATTTAAGCTATGAAGTTAAACTAATTAGAAAAATTTGATGATAAAAATTATAAATATGAAAATATCTTGATCATAATGACTTTTTAAACCTAAATCCCATAAAATTACCTTAAAATTTTCCAAATCTGTCTTTAACTAGAATTATTGATTGTAACCAAATATCTGGAATTAATTTAGTAAGAATTAAATTTAGAGCACCATCTTTAAATTTTAACGCATCTAGTCAACATATGCCTTATAATTTTCTTTATTAGCATTCTCGACTGTGGAAAGCAGTCAAAATTTACAAGGCAATTTCACGCTTGTTAAGCCCGAATGTAAAATCAAGCACGCAGTAACCGAAACCAAAACACAACAACGACCGAAACACAGCAGAAGAGCCACCAAGCGAAACACACTTTGAGACGGTTCTTGAACTTAGAATAATAGCTTCGGGGGTTATTTTGTTTTCACAAGTTCACGACACCTTCATGTTTTGTGTGTCTTGCAATAATAATGCACTAATCTTATGAATATTCCTTTGATGTAATTTTAAATGAACTATTGTTTTGTTACAGCTCTGAGTGGTCTACCCGCTTTTCTTGTAAAGGATGGAGGGTTGAACTCAGGCTTCATGATGGCCCATTGTACTGCCGCTGCTCTTGGTAAGAATTAATTAGCAATGCATGTTGAGTGAACAAAAGAATTCAAACATGTAAACTTAATTGATTATGTAGTCAATCAGGTAGCCAGTAATTGTATTTCTTTGAGGTTTCCAATTGTCTTTTTAAGGTGGTACATATAAAAACTAGTTTCTAAACTTCGTTCAGTATTTGTATTAGTTATTTTTATCAAGGGACATTCAATTTACGAGTAGCGTAAGGCACGCAGGTAGAATATAATAATCAGAAGAAAATTTTTCTTTTACTATAAAAAAATTATTCTGAGTGATGAGTGCTAAAAAATTTTTCACACACTTTAAAACTAAAGCTTACGGTATTCTTAGAATTCGACTCTACTACCCATAAAAAAACCTTTTGATCGTAAGTTACAGGTAATGGGTGTGATTCTTAATAATTGTTAATTTATATAAAACGACATTATTCCCACCTTCTAAATCCACATAAACTAAAATAATATTGCCACCATGTGTAAATATTTCATTAGAGGTCCTTACAGAATAAAGAAAAACGGCGCTTCAACATAATCCACAAAAGAAAGTTCTTCAAAATTACCCAAAATAAGCCACACGCTTTTCTTACATTCGCGTACAAAAAAAAAGCTTTGTGTAATAACGATGAATTGGTAATGTTTTTACATACAGTAACTTGCAAATCACCTCTAAAAAGGTTTTTCCTCACACTCGTTTCCAAGTGTAATAAAAAAAAACTAGCGGTTTATCACTACAGATTATTTCTAGACCGGAGTCTTGATGAAACATTAAATCCACCTTACCAGAAAAAATACTTGAATACTATCAAATTTTTACAGATAATTTAATTTTACCCATAAATTCGCCTTCGTTAGACTATCAAAAAATATATGCAACTTAATCGTTCACAATTCATGGCCATAGCTGAAGCTAGAGACACACACCCTTCAATACAACAGAGACCCATGCTACCAAAACCTACGAAATCCAACAATATCATTCTCTCCACAGTGTCTGAGAACAAGGTGCTGTGCCACCCTGCGTCCGTGGACTCCCTGCCCACGAGCGCCGGCACCGAGGACCACGTGTCGATGGGGGGCTTCGCGGCCAGGAAGGCGCTGACCGTGGTGGAGAACGTGGAGAGGGTCATCGCCATCGAGCTGCTGGCCGCCTGCCAGGCCATCGAGTTCATCCGGCCCCTGCGAACCACCGCCCCCTTGGAGGCCGTCTATGGCATCGTCAGATCCGTCGTCAGGTGAGTCCCTTTTGGACTTACTGATTCTGAATTGTTATCTTTGAACTAAAATAATTTTAGAATGCATTTTTAATCAGTGCATCACCTTAAGTATTATGCAATCCATTATTTAAACTATAAAATTTGGTAGGAATCTTTTTGATAGGTACACTTAAAACATGTTTCATTCTCAGAGCCAGAAAGCACAGGTCAAGTGTTTCTTTTCTGTCATGCTCCTATTCTCTCCTCCTCGCTCTCTCTAATTTCTGCTCTCACTCCCATCCTTCTATCTCACCTTCTCCTTCATAATTACTATCTTCAATATTGAATCATTCCCTCCTTCTCCTCCTATTTAATCTCTCTGATTCTTCCTTTCATTTTTCCTCCTTTGACACTCTTGCATCTTACGAGTATCTCTTTTTTCACTTCCTCTATTCCATTCCATTAATTCCCCCCTTTGATTTTGCATTTATCTTTCCCCCTCTCTCTTTCTCCACCTCTGCCTAACTCTGAATTTCTTTACTCCATTCTTTTTCTTTTTCCCAAAGACGTAAGTTGAGAAAACAAATAAGCAGCAGCAATAAAAACACGCGCGTTAAGGAAATTTTACGGTACTTCTAATATTTTGCACAGTTCTAGACAAGACATGCAATTTTAGTCTCCCAAAGTTAAATAAGTTTAGAATTTAAAAAACTTATGATTATACAATAGTATCAACAAAGAAAATTTGGAAATTTTCCCCGAACTTATGTAACATAAAGAGAAAAAATTTAATGTCCGAAACTCTAGAAAACTTCTCAAACATCACAGAAAAATACCCCTCTCTCTCTATTCAGCATACCCAGAGCAAATCCTTTAATACTTCCATCAGTATTAAAAGCGCCCCATAAAATACATTTCCCCATTACACCAATCGCTGACCAACCCCTCTTCTCAGGCCTCTGGACAAAGACCGCTTCATGGCTCCGGACATCGACGCAGTAACCGAACTCCTCAAGGACAACAAGATCTGGACCGCGGTCAAGCCGCACATGGACCGCTACTTCATGGAGCAAGGGGTCGAAACCAGACCTTCCTCACCTACCACCAGTAGCACCCACAGCAGCCAGAACATGGGATGCTACCGCAAGCGCCGACGCAACACCAGCGCCGGGTCCTGCTCCAACGGCTGCTGCGAGAACCACGGGTCCAACAACAACGGATCGACCTATGTCAACGGACACGGCAGCGAGGACGAAATCGCCAATGAACTCCCTGCCAAAGTCAGCAAGATGCCCCTGAATGGATCGGCCAGGCCGCTCTTCGTTGTTGAAGAGTGAGGAATTTCGTTTTGTATGAGGGATTGCTCAAAAATCACGTCACTAGTGATAGCAATGGTGGTCACTATCGACACTTGAATGCATAGATAATGAAAACTTTTAGTAGGGGAGCCCAGAGTGTTTTTGGGTAGCAACTCGAGCGCGTCAGATAATCATAGGGGGGATACCTTGCATGCTTTTGAGTAACTCCACCAAATATAAGCTCTCTATGTTGGTGGGTAAGTTTAGAACAGCCCGTCAGATTTGTAAAAAAAATTAGTTAAATGGACATACTCGAGCGCGTCAGATAATGATAAGGTAGGTTAGTTACCAGCTAAAAAGTGTAAATTTTCTAAAATCTGCCGATTTGAGCGGTGGATAAGGGAGCGGGAGGGTTACAAAGTTGCAAAGTAAAGCCAAGACCGGTAAGACGCTATCGCTCTTTTTGAGAAAAATGTACGAAACAAAATGTTTATAGACTAGTAGCCAGGATACTAGGCTCAACTAATTGTAAACTTTCTTGGTAGCCAATCTGACGCGCTCGAGTATGTAACAATGTAACTAGTTTTCTTTCAAATTTTGACGGGCTGTTCTAAACAAACCCACCAACATGGAGAGCTTATATTTGGTGGAGTTGCTCAAAAGCATGCAAGGTATCTCCCCTATGATTATCTGACGCGCTCGAGTAAATCCACATTTAGCATCATGGGCTCCCCTACTATTTGAGGTATTCAAGTAAAAGTATTCACTATCTACGCATTCAGTAGTACAGATTTGGAGTGTTCACTAACCAAGTTTCGTTACTAAAATTATTGCTTGCACTACTAAAAAGATAAATGTTCTAAATGTGTTGGCAGAACCGCATTTATTGTTTTTGATTTTGCACTTTGAACATTTCTCTACATCCAGACCACTCTTGGTTAGTCTTCAGCAAGTTATAACAAATTTATACTTGAGAGGTACTTTAAAAATCGGGTATTTTTCAGGCTTTTAAGTTTTTGGATGTTCAAGCACAAGCTTTTGTAATTTGCTTGCATAAAACAATATGGTTGGTTTCCAAGCTCCATGATAATCAAATGCATTGTGACAAAAAAAAAACTTGGTCTAGGAAGGATCTATCCACCTTCACTGCATGATTTGAGGGTGCAATTGCACTCGTAGTACACACCATTTTTTAAAAATTAGTTTTAATGTTTTTTAAATAACTTAATAAGGTTATGTTTTTACTTCTCAAAACATGGAAGTCTGCAACAAATGCAAAAGACAGAATTTTATATTTTTAACTAAGCATAAAAATGTTTGAAATTTCAAGTGAAGCATTTCATTCTACTAGTTTTTCAGATAAGGCAGGGTTAAAATACTCAGTGACGTTATTTATGAGAATGACTCCTACTGAAAGAATTTATGTTGTACTTAGTGATCTCCAAACACATATACAGCCCAGCAATAAAATTTCATATATTTCATTTATTAGTTCAAATGGATTAAATAGAGCCATCATTCAATTTCTCTACAAATGTTGCTCAATATTTGCGAAGTGTTCATTGTTTGTAGAGAATTAATTTGCTCTTTTTTTTAAAATTCACTCAAAAGATATTAAATTGGAGTACATGCTATTTTACAAAGTATGCAACAGAAATGTTTGGAGATTACTAGTTTAATTTATGATACTTTTTCTTGGACAGCTTTCTTTTAATTTTTGATCTATGATGTATGTAGGTTGGTATATTTTAATAATAAATATAATATATAAGATTATAATGGTACTATAAGCATTGAGTGTAAATTCTGTGTTGGAAAAATTAAATGTTAGAAGAAAAAATGCAATGTTCTAGTTATTATAAGGAAATCTTTTGTTGTTAGAATTGATATCGTTTGGTTCTTTGCATAACCAGAAAGCTTAAACAGAAATGTTTTGTAGTTATAGAAATAATTTATAGACTTTGTTGTGTAATTTTTATTTCACCATTATATTAGATTCAGATTAATGAATCAAGCATCATCTTCATAAGTATAATGCATTATCATCCATTATATGTAATTTATATTTTACCATGTGCATGGGAGTTTAAGAGATAGCTGTCTTTAAGATAGTAGTGCTTATGGAGGAAGGGAAAGTAAATAATCTAATTGTTAATTATTTTAGTCTGTGTTGATGTATCTAGCTCTTATTCATTGTAAATAAAACATTGTGCGTGACAAAAATTTATATGAAATGTATTTTTAAATAAAGTTATTACATAACAATATTTGACCACTCATTAATTTAAGTTGTTTAAAGTTTATTGCAAAATCCCCTTTGTTGTAAATTTAAATTATTCATCAATTCAATCAACTATCACTTGCAATTTTACTATTATTCTGATATAATGAACCTTGGATTAATGAAGACATTGGTTGTAATGAAACTCTTTACTGGTCCTGACTGAACATGTAACATTAACAAATATTAGCTTTAGTGAATGATTTTCTTGATCCAAAGACAGTTCATTTTAAAAGGGATTCAACTTAATAATACAGTAAAAAATTTCAGCCATTTCACTTTTGCACACTACTTGTTTTCAACTGAGTAATCAGAAGAGTAATAAGTTTTAATTTTATAATGTTTATATGTAAATGAAAATATCCATCAATTTACTAAAACATTGAACCAATACTCCTTCCACCTACGGGTCTGCCATTACCCCAGAATTACATGAAACTAATAATACCATTATAAGACATTATAACTTCTGAGGATCTAAATATCTTTTGTATACAGTAAGATAAGGTGATTAAGAATTAAAGATTCTAGAGCACTTAACCATTAAATTTGATGTAATTATAATAAATTTTAAAATTAAACTTTCATAACATTGTAAGACTTTTAAATCAACTAGGTATTTCATGCTTCCTATAACCACAATAAAATTTCACATGTATTAAATGTAAGTCACATAGCTTGCAAAAAGAATTATATTAAAATTTAATTTAATAGTAAATTATACCTTTTAAAAACAAATTTTTCATGCATTGTAATTTCAATTAAATGAATTTTATAGGTATTAAAAGCTAAGCAACTAGGATTTAAAAAAATAAAGATAAAATTATATTTTATAGCTTTAAAGTTAGAAAATCAGAATTAATTAAAAGTACTCAGAGCATTATTTACAGCAGTGATACTCAACTTTTTCATTCCCAAGGACCACCAGATACCTCATCAAATCAATAGTGGACAACTAAATGGCTTACCAAATCAATGGCCGACCACATACACTAAATCAGGGGTTCCCAGATTTTTCAGGACCACCGCCCCCTTTTAATTTTCCCCCGCCCTCTTACAAATTTTTCTCTCTAATTTGCTTACATTTCATAGAACTTTATATCAATGTTTTGTAATAAATATACTTTACTTAATAACCAAGCAAAATAAAATTTTGAAAATCTAGTATATGAACTATTTAAAAGTTAAGTTTTCTATGCCCCTTAAAATAAATACGATAATAATTCAACTCTACCCTTTTATAAAATTTAATTCAAAAAAATACTTTACATAATTCTGAACATACTGAAACCCTTTGTGTGATACCCAAGTCATGTACCCTTTTGCTATATATCCAAAGGAAATTTGGTAGCCCCCACCTGAAAATTTCCAGTTTTCATCTCAAAAATTACTTAATTTTGGATATCTCAATCCATAGGTAAAGGGGAGTCCAGGGGTCCTCCCCCGGGAAATTTTTGAATTTAAGCATGTTAAAAAGCACTTTTAAGCTCCTTTCATAGGATTTTTGAATGTTTTTATACATAAAAATGACATTAAGCAATAGTTCAAAAGTTGACAATGCCCCCCTTTTACTCTAACAATGCCCCTCAATTTTTGCTATCAACTCATCACCACCCCCTTAGAATGCTACAACGCCTCCTGGGGGTAGGTACCACCCACTTTGGGAACCACTGCACTAAATAATGCAAATCTGTATAAGGCTAATAGATCCCTAATACTTATTACAAAGGGTAAATGGAGTGTCAAGATTATTAAAGGTCATTGATTTTCTCCTCAAGATGAAAGTGCACACCTAAAACTTAGAAATATTTGATTTCCTTTTCATTTCACCCTCTAATACTAAAGATTGCAAACTAGTTTACTTTATTATGCCAAAAGATGAATATTTTGCAGGACCACCTGTAAACGTTCCACAGATCACAGGGTTGAGAATCACTGGTTCAAAGTTGAAAGAGAACCTCAGTATAAAGTGAAACGAAACTATTTCAAATAGAAATAATTTGATTTATTAAGACAATTTTTACAACTTTATAATTTAAATCAATAAAATAAACTATACATTTGAAAAGCAACTAAATTCAAATCTATTAGCAAAATCAAAGTTCATTTGAAAGTTCAACATTTTTCCAATGATAAGCAAATGATTGGTTAAGATTAAAAATTTTATAAATAAAACTTAATATTTCCATATTAGTTCTAAAAATCACTATGGGTTTCAGATCCAAGAATATTGTTTAATATTTTGGCACTCTTTTTAACTATTATTAAATCAATAAAAAATTAACATGAAATACAAATACAAGCAATACAATACTATATGTGAATGCGAAGATTTAAAAGTACAAACTTCTATGTGAATTAACATACTGTGTTATAGAAGAAGAATGAAGGATTTTATGACAGGTTTATCAAAACTTGGTAACAAAAGAGCATGATGGAATGTAAATTTTGAAGTCATCAAAACTAAAAGACAAGAAAAAAAAATTAAAAGTTAATAAGTCATTTAGTTAAATCACAGAAAATAATTAGACTGAAAACATTTTTTCTAAGTACAGAAACAAGATTGAGTACACAGGTAATTATTCATATTTATGTATTCAATAGAAACAAAAAAAAGGAAATTCTTAAATTGAACAGCAAATAATACAATTTCTTTTATTTTTTTGATAAAGCATCCTCAAATACAATATTTATGATCAGGTTTAAGTAAAGAATATTTATTAAAATAAAACTATTAAGAATTACTAAATTTTTATTTTTGTTTAACTAAATTTCTGATAATTAACTCAGATAACATATATGATAACTGAAAAATATAAATAGCACTATTTTTTATAATAAAGACATCTTAATTGATAAATGAAAACCATTTCCCATTACTTTTAACTACTTACCCGTTTAAGAAATTCTTCTGCACAAATTCTTGCCCTAGCGTTTAATGCTAACTTCATTTCACTTATTTCTTTGTCAATTTCTTCCATAAAATGTATCACAAAATCCACTAACTTATGTTTATACATTTGTTCAGTGTGAAAGTTTGTAATGAGAAAAGAAATATCATAACCCTGAAAAAAATAAATTGTTATAGATTTCATTCAGAAGACAGAAAGCCACTTTACCATAATTTTTTATTCATATTACCATTTTATTCAGATAAATTCCTTTAGTTCTAATAGGATAATATTTTTTAAAAGCTACAGTTAAACATGTATCACTGGAATTGCTTAATATTGACATTTTTGTTCCACTTATCCAGGTATTTCATTTAGACAGGTTTGATGTTAATTTGTCCTCCCTTACCTCTTCATCATTGCTCAATCATTGCTTCTTATCTGTCTATAACAGTGGTTCCCAACCTTTTGTGGCCCATCGCCCCCTTTCTGGGGGTTGACTAACACCTATTGCCCCCTTTTCATTCTCATTGTATGTCTAATTTTAATTTGAAGTAAAGTGTAAATGATAAAGCAATTTTATTACCGTATATAAAAACAACCAAAGCAGTTTTATCAGGTCACTCTGAAATTTGAATCTCGAAAAATTTAGAAAGTTGACTGTTAAAATTTGTAATAATAAATGAAAATTTGAAATTTTATTGTATTATTTATTGTTTGAAATTTAAATTATCTTTTCAATGGCTGCCTTGTGGTTGGTGGATTTCAGTTAAAGCTGGAATATCCAGCTTTATGTTCGTCAAGTTCAAGCGCAAGTCTCCTTTGAGGTAAATGTCCAACTTATTTGTTTTGTGAGGAGCTGGACAACAGAATTAAACCCCTTTTCAACTAAAAATATTGACAGGAACAAGATGAGAAATGGTTCAGTTTTTCCA
This sequence comes from Tetragnatha montana, assembly GCA_963680715.1. Lineage (NCBI taxonomy): Eukaryota > Metazoa > Arthropoda > Arachnida > Araneae > Tetragnathidae > Tetragnatha > Tetragnatha montana. The sequence goes on from OY796675.1 coordinate 22,258,701, forward strand.
CACAGTTAGGCTTACCATAAGTACTGGTATACCCAGGACAGTCCTGGGTTTCAGAGGCTGTCCTGGGAAATGTCCTGGGAGACTGGACAAAATTTTTTGTGAAATTTTCGATAAAAATTTTCGAACTGCATTTTTTTTACCTACTCTTCTATGGCTTCACTTTACTCATATTTAGACTTCTGAAAGGGACAGACTCTCTATTTGTACTGTGAAACACCTTTTAAATGTGAAAATTAACTCTGAACTTAATTATTGTGAATTTTATGATTTAATTAAATTAAATCTAACAAAGAATTTTTGAAAAAAGTGATGTCAAGTGAAAAGTACAAAAGATTAAATAAAATACCTTATTTTAGTTTAAATGTTAAATTTTTTTCAGTTTGGGTGTTTATTTTAGTTTTTAATCTTTGATGGACCGATAGGTCGACAAAGAGTCCTGGGTTGAGCTCAAGAAAATATGGTAAGCCTACACACAGTTGATGGATAAATGTCCATGAGCTTCACCCAGGCTAACTCGTAACCGCTCTTCTTGAAAATGATTTTTGCCTCACAGTTATACTTCAAGCCTGGAAACTCATTCTGCAATAAGTTATCAAGCTTATCCACAGCTTCAAACGAGAATGGATCTAGAATCCAATCCGGAATTTGTAACTTGGTCAAATCTTCAAATCTTGATTCCATGTCAGTTTTTAACTGGTCAAGGTAATCAGTAAAACTTACTATACTATTATTTTAATTTCCCCCTTTGAATATTCATCGCCCCCCTGATAAACCAAATCGCCCCCAGGTTGGGAACCACTGGTCTATAACCTAACAGTTATGCAAAATTATGTGTTTTACCTTTTATTAATGGGTCATTTTGTGAAAATGTTTTTATGACTATGGTGGCTTTAACAAGGGGGGGGAAACATGGAGAAGAATGGTGAAGGTGGACACAGTTGCTTCATTTAAATCACTTGATTTTTTAAAAAATCTTGTTATTTAAATCAAACATGTTTAACTACCACAATTTTAATTAAATTGTATGTTTTAAAAAAATGGCTTGCAAGATTGAAATTAGTAGATTCTCTACATGAAATTGCCTGCAGTTTTAACTTTAAGAATAAATTTTAATACAGTATTGATTGACCATAATGAAAAGGGGTAACTAACAGAATCTGAATCAAAATCTGTATGATTTTTTTATTTAAATAAATATTAAAAATTAGCAACCTGGGTGGATAGTCCAGACGGGATTAAGAATCTTAATTATTGTACTTTAAAATTTACATATCTCAAGGCATTCATAATAAGGTTGAAAATGCCCTAGAAATGTAAATTTTAGACCTAGTAGTTTTGATATTGCAGTGGTTATGATTGGCTTATTTGTTGAATGAACTCAAAATTGGGGCAAGTTCTAATTTTTGCTCAGAAGATTTTTAATAAATACATGTTTTTTTTTTCTTTTGCCTAATAGGTATTTTAAACAAATATAAAATAAGAACTTCCCCTGACTGTGCTTTCAGTGCACTTAATAAGAAGGAGTTGGGGTTAGTTTATAAAATTACGCAAAATTTAATCAGAAAAATTTGCAAAAAAATTAATGCTCGCAGAAAGGTTATTTCACATCGCTATGTGTATAAGCAGTGGCTTTATCAACCTGAATTAATGGAATTGAAAAAAAATATATATGAAACAAACCTCAACTGGTTTTCTTCTTAAAACAACAAAGTTCTCAGCCCTCATCATCATAAACCTCATGAACTTGTGGCACAGTATCTTTTCAATTTCATCAGCTTGCTTGATTGCTATGCTGATGCGTAGGGAATTGATTGAACCTTCAATCAGGACCTTTTCCTTTTCATTACGACTGATGACCACTGGTGTCAGTAAAAGTTCTCGGCCACTCCTGAAATAAAGAGAGAGATCTTAAAAATTATCTTTCATTGTTGATCAATAACCCCTAACGTATAAAAATGTTAATAAATTCAGATATACCTCATTCAAGTTCATTGATATGTTATCCAACAGTATCCTGAATATGAAAAAATTTTTGAAACTAAAAAGATCCTTTTATCTTATATTGTAAAGTAGTAATGTTTGATTATTTATGAGTGTAGAACTCTTAATAAAAGAACATATCACAATACTATTTTAAAACTTACTTTTTTGTGTCTAGATGATGAGATGAATCATAATATTACAAGTAAGAAAGTAACCTTGTTTAGGTATTAAAAAATACTGTAGTTCTATGTATTTTTAAAATACTAATAATATATTATCAATTATATTCTGGAAGTAGAACAAAAAATTGATGAAAGTATTTAGTCATTTAAAAATGAATTCCTTAATTAGATTTACTGAAGGTAAGGTGCACAATTTGAGGCTATATTTTACACATGCAATGTAGGAATACAATATGTTTAAATAGCTTAAAGATTAATTAAACACTGCTTTTTGAAACAGCAGAATGACCTACTTGCCTACATTCCCAGTTTACAATGACAATTTTACATTTACTGCAAAACAGTATACTTACAATGCCTGCAACTACACAATTACTGCATTTAATAAACATGAAAAAAAACATAATTTAATTTAAATAAAACAGCTTAATATTTGTAGTGAATTACTACACATAAAAATATTAATATGGAAATGTGTATTAAATGTTTAAACATTCTAACCCGAATCACAAGATTGATTCTGATAAGATTCAAAATGAACAAATCCAACTAAACAAATGGATAAGTGCATCAAAATATATATACTAAAAAATTGGGTACTTCCATATTATCACACCACTGAAAATGAAAATATGTAGCCAAAACACATGATTTGTGACCCTGAAATGGACGTTCGATAGGATAACACCAGTGTTTGCGGTGAACTGTTGTCAACCTGAGTCCCAAGGACCCACAAAAATAAAAAATGTGGGTCCCAAAGCAAAAAAAATGAGTCCCTAAAATTTTACGGGAAAGACATGTTATTAAAACAAAGAACAAAATAATATTCCACACATATTAGAAAATAGGAAAGCATTTATTTGTCCTTGCAAATTTTATCTCCTTTGAAAAAATATTTTTGTTTGCACTAGATAGTATTTTCTTTGCTCCTTTTAAATTTGGCTCTTGCAAAAATATCATCATTAAATTACTTAGTTAAGTTTTTTCAATCTATTTACAAACAGTTAGGTTACGGTAGTTAAGACCTCTTTCTTGTCATGCGAAATTGGATTTTAAGAACTTTACACTTGCATAAAACTAGTCATTAATATTAACCTAATTAATATCTCCATACTTAGAAGAATACATTATTTCAAATAATATACATCTGCATGAAAATAACCAAAATGTAACTAAAAGCAAATAAAAATTTAGGATATTAGTTAATACTAGAATAATTTAATAATTACTTAAATTTTATGACCAATATCATTTTTGCTTTGTAAAGAAAAAAGTAAGAAGTTTATTTATGATAGTATTTTTAAATCTAAAATCATATTAGTTATCTAAACAGGTTTATAACAAAATTTTAAAAAAACACCCACTATATTATCTTATTAATAAAATTAAATTTATTATCTTATTAATCCTTCTTCAAAGCGACCTTTCAATAAAAATTTACAACTTAGAAACCTCATAAATTGAAAATATTAACTAAAATCGAGAAAAACGCAATTCTGAGAGATATTACTTGACTAGACTAATTAGGCTGCTCTGACCTCAGTGAAGTTGATTTTACCGCATCGGGATTACAACGTGAAAAGAAGTCAATGTCAACAGGCGTTTGAAGGAAGCAGTCGCGGAAAAAACGGAACTTTCGCGAAAAATCTCAATTTTTCGATTTCCGGAACATCAGATTTGTTGGCTTCTGACCACGCTAAAGTTGTTTTTTTTTACATCGCAACAACAACGTGAGAAGAAGCAGACTTCAACTTGGCGCCCACGGCCATCAAAGAAAACATCGCAGGAAGAACGGAACACTCTGGGGGCAAAACGAAACATTCGTGGGATGCCGCGATTTTCCGATCTTAACTTGAAAATTTTCGGGTCCGGGTGCTTCCGGAAGTAAGGACAAAATTGCGTTCCCTGTCCGAAATAAATTGTATTTTTTTTTCGCGTCTTTTCCTCGGAAATTTTCCGGGTCCCTGGGACCCGGTATTTTACCGGAGTTGCGTCCCACTCTCGCAAACTTGCGTAAAAAACCCGCTATAGCGGGTAAAGGCGAACCCTGTAACACATGTCTGAGAACTGCCCTTCCACAATACATGATTCCGTAGCTCTAGCCACCTTCCAAAGAAAGGCAATCTAAATATAAATAAGAGACCTCATGAATATGGTTTTAGAGCCAAAACTAACCTGTGAGAACCTGGCCCGCTGCATAGGCTCCGAATTTTCCTGCTTTCAGTCAGCCAAAATATACTTTGTGTTTACTCAGTCAAATCCCCAAACTTTAAGGAAAATGCAACTACTGACGTGCTTTTTTATTGAACTTTTTTTTTTTTTTTTTTGGTGCTATAGGATTAGCTGGGCAAAAAACTCCCCAAATGAACCCAATGAATTCTCCCCAAACTTTAATGCCTAAAAGTCAATACTTCATTAAATATACACCGTACTTGTCAAACTTGTCAATTACACTATACATAAACTTGTACTGAAATTTTCAATATGAATTTAAAAGTTTTAAAACGGTCCAATTTTACTTGCCTGACTTCAACCTCAGGTTTGTTGTGCCTCTCAACAACTTGTGATGAAAAGTTTTCCAGGCACATTGCCGCATTAAGAGTATGCCTGACGGCTGTGAGGTAAGGTCTTAATGTAGCCGACTAAAATATAAAAAGAAAGATCACGGATACAAATTTCTAATAACATTTTTTAAAAAATCTCAATCAATCTTCATTTTTATTATTATAAATTACTAATAATTACATATTATCAGACAAAATCAGGAATGTAAAACACCCCACTTCAAAAAATGCAGTAATCGATGTTTATGAAATGAGATATTAATTTTACAAAAAACATTCATTCTTCTGAAAGAAACAATAAAAAAATTAGAAGGATTAAAATTACCATGATGGGTTAACACCTTCCGGAAATGAAGTGTCAAGCAAGATACGAAATTTTGTAAATATCGGTAAATGGTAAATAAAAAAGTTAAGTCGAAGTTGAAGTTATTTTATCCATGTTGTATGAGAGCCATAATCATAGGGCTGACACAGTAGAAATTCCAGTCACTTTACTACATTGAGGACAAAAACAACGCTGCTAAGGCTGTTGTTAGGTGCGGGAAATAGAATCATCCAATAGAGCATTTTCAATCGCACATGACGTCACTGGAGGACAAAAACAGCGTTGCTAAGGCCATTGTTAAGTCCCAGTCATGTGATTAAAAATGCTCTATTTTCAATCACATGACTCGGACCTAACAACGGCCTTAGCAACGTTGTTTTTGTCCTCCAGTGACGTCATGTGCGAATGCTTCTATTTCCCGCCCCTAACAACAGCCTTAGCAACGTTGTTAGTTCCTCTACGGTAGCGTTCCTCTGTGGTTAGTTCGTCGTTTCAAAATGTTAATTTTAAAAAAAAATTTAACTAAAACTTTACTTTTATATGAGTGTCCACCATAGAGTTCCTCGGATCCTCGGTCTGTCCATAGAGATCTAATAGTATATTAGAGTGGACGTCGGCCAGCCGTAATGTTAAGTCAATGGAAGGGGTCTCAAAAATGCATTTAAAAAGTTTCCCAGCTGAAATATCCCTTAAAGACCGATCGAAATGCAAATAGGACCAAAAAATACATATTTTAACACCAAAATTAAATACCTTTCGTGCAGTTTTCTTGGTTTTTCATCTCGATTTTTCAACCGTAAGCCTAAAATAACTGTTTTCTCGTCAAAAACCATTGTTATGCAGATTTTGCCTCTTGTTAATTTGGAGGGCTTTGGAAATATTTTAAAACACTAGTAGAAATAAAAATATAATAATATCTTAAGAATAAGAATTTTAGAATATTATACTGGCAAACTTAACATTTAATTAAATTAAATTCCTTAGGTGTATAAAACAGAGACAAAACTTACATAAAGTGTTACTTTTATTCTTACATATTTTCGTTATACTAGTGTTTTTAAAAAACATTTTTGCAGCCCTCCAAATTAACAAGAGGCAAAATCTGCATAACAATGGTTTTTGACGAGAAAACAATTATATTAGGCTTACTGTAGAAAAATCGAGATGAAAAACCAAGAAAACTGCACGAAAGGTATTTAATTTTGGTGTTAAAATATGTATTTTTTGGTCCTATTTGCATTTCGATCGGTCTTTAAGGGATATTTCAGCTGGAAAACTTTTTAAATGCATTTTTGAGACCCCTTCCATTGACTTAACATTACGGCTGGCCGATGGAAACATGGCGCCTTGTCAATTCAGTGAAAGTCACGTGACGTCCACTCTAATATACTATTAGATCTCTATGGGTCTGTCCCTGTCTGTAGGAGTCCGGTTTATATATCTGGTTCATGCTAGAAATGATTTATGTGAACATAATTATTTGGATGTTTGCTAGCTAAGGTAATGATGCAAAAAAAAATTTCCAAAAAAAAAGCGGTGTAGGTAGGTATCATCATCACTGGCTCGACAGGCGGCCCAGGGTGGGTCTTGGCCTTCTCTAGAAGCTTTCCCCAGGCTGGTCTTCTCCCTTGTAAAATAAATATAGTTCTCTGGATTAAATGCAAGATGATCTGGTGCAAGTTGGAACAGATTTTTATTACTCTTTCATTTATTTTGATTTATCGACTTATTTTATTTTCACTGGGGGTTCACGTGCTCATGTGTTCCTATGGACGAGGACGATTCCCCTCTGTCTGCGAGTTCGCCCTCAGCAAAAATTATTAGCAGCAGAATTACGTCCTTCTGCAGCTACAATACTCTTAAATATGAAGTTTTGCAACACGTCCCCCCTTTTTTTAATACCGTATTAGTTTCGGAGTAATTAAATTTTAAAATTTCCAACTGCTCGACACTTTTTTGATTTTTTCACATAATAGAAAAACTAATCACGATAGAACTGCTAATATTTTAAACACACATGTTCTTATTTTTTAGAAAGTGACGTTTTATCTTTTTAAAAATCCGATTTATTAAGGTTTAAAATTAAATTTTGCTTCTTCTTTTTGTAACGTTGGTTTTACTTACTGTAACGTTGGTGCGTGGTAGAATTTTGATACAAAATTATGATCGTATAGTGGTAACATTAAGTTTACTAGAAAGTTATGACCCGCAATTAACTCAGTTCCCTCAACAGTAACAAAACAATATTAGATACAAAATTAACAATTTATTCTCAATTCATTGGACATTTATAGACAACTATTGCAACTCCGAATATACATTACTTATCACACATATACTTTTACACACTTAAATTGAGCACACAAGAGAGTCTCCGCACAGTAAAAAGTCTTAAATACATTTCACAAGTTAATACCCTACAATACGAGCCAATATTATCAGTTATAATTAATTCATACTAGTACTATCAATAGGTAGACATGCTATACAACAAATTGGCGGATGGAAAACTTGGGTACTCACCCCTTAGGACCGTCGTGTCTGCCATGATCTCGGTTGACTCTTCACGTCGGTGCACTTAATCAAAATTATAACTATCGCGGAACTTGAAATCTTGAACTCACCGATTTAAATGAAACTCTGATGAAAATCTCTATTGCATCTGTTTTTATAACCTTTCCTCTATTCTCTTTAAGCGGTCCAATCCCTGAATATTTCTAACACCCCCTTTACATCCCTTTTCTCTCTCAGCAAATCGGCGCTGGTTTACTCCCACTTTCCTGGGCTTAGGTCCCTTAAACTCCACCTTTCTTAATCATTATTGGTCAGAGCCTCCCCCTTATTACAAATCAGATCAAACTTCTTATTCCCACGAGATTACCCACTTAATTTTGCCCCCCTGGTTGACCGGCACACCTTTCCTCCAAAAACACCTATTCAAAACGCCCGGCAATTTTGCTCTGGGCAACCCGCTCCGTCTCTCTTTTGATGTCAACCCGCCGTAGACACATAAAAACTATCCCCACAAATGTAGCCTCTAGTACCGAAAGTATAGCCTCTAGTCCCGACATCATTCCTTTGTAACTTTGCCGGCTAAGAAGGGCCACCATGTTCGTCCGAGAGGACCACCTGGCATCTGTTACATACTATTGCTTATCATTAAAACCCTCCTTTATTCAACTGCCCAGGTTGCCGATCTTTTCCCACCATTAATTTTTCCCCATAAAATTCCATCCACGAGAGGTATCCATGTGCATTGTTGCTACCCGAGAGTATTACATTATATTATTTATGAAATGTAATGATGAAAATTTCATCACCATTACATTTTTAACTGTTCACTAGGCAAACTAGTTTTATTTGCACTACTTCTTTTAATTTTGACGGTTCACTTAGACACGCACCGTACATGCATATCTTACTTTTAGACTTGCTGCAGTTTTTTGCCCTACAGAAGTTAACAGTTACAAAAAATGACTAGCCGTGGAATTCTTCTATTGGAGCATTTGCAATCACGTGATCCCATACCTAAGAACCGCCTTAGCAACAGATAAACAACGGCCTTAAAAACAGTTAAAAGCCCTACAGAAGGTACACAGTTAAAAGAAAATAACCGGTTGTGACGTCACCTGAAAACACTCTATACCAGGGGTTCCGAACCTGGGGGTAATTACCCCCCGGGGGGTAAACACGCTATTCTTCAGGGGTAACAGAGAACAATTTGTTAACCGAAGGCTGAATCCTGAATCCTTCTTCAGTGAAATCAACAATCTGAATATTTCTTTGCAAGGGAATATGACGAATATTTTGACAGCGCAGGATAAAGTTGCTAGTTTTATACGTAAATTAGAACTTTACCAACGCAGAGTGCAAGCTGGCGATGTGTCGATGTTTACACTACTCTATGAGCAATTGGTAAATACCGAAGAAAACAAAATCACATCTGAAAATGCCGTGGATCAACATTTATCTGCAGTAATAGAGTCACTGAAGCAATACTTTCCGGATTTAGATAATCGTCAGTCCAACTCTTGGATATTAAGACCATTTTCTACTGATGATGACATTATTAAAGACTATAAGATGTAGCGGCCAAAGTAGAATTTCTTGGACTGCGCGAGAATAGTACTTTCAAAGTAGAATTTCAACTGTATGATCTCAGCAGATTTTGGATTAAAGCAGGTGCCGAATATCCTGTTATAGCTGTTATAGCTATAACAGAGCTTTAAAAATGATAGTACCTTTTGCCACCACTTACAGATGCTAGAGTGGTTTTTCAACTTTAGTTTCATTGAAAACAAAGGCCAGAAACCGTCTCAATGTGGAACATGACATGAGATGTGCTTTAAGTGACACTAAACCTAACATAAAAAAACTTGTAAACGCAAAACAATTTCAACCCTCACACTGATTATTATTATTAATTTATAGTTAAAATATCGTAATAGTGTTGTGTTTTTATGTAGCCACAATGTATCCAGTTTTCTGACTAACTGCTGGGCAATGACAACTTTGTAATTAATAAACATTAGAATTCGCTTGCATTGAGTGTTTTTATAACATTTTAAAATTGGGGTAAAATTTGATTTCCTAACAGGTTACAGGGGTAGCAGTATTATAAAGGTTAGGAACCACTGCTCTATACGAAAGAGAGATCAGTAGTTTTGGTTTTAAAAGGGCGGAGCGGGGTGTACTAGAATGGGAAGACGAGCCAAACGAGCTTCGCTCTGTGAGATCGCGAAGAAATCTGAAAAGAACTGCGAAGCAATTCCAAAGGTTGGTGAGCGATAGTGTGCAGGGGGCAGGGCCCCATATAGTTATAAAAGATTTTGTTACAGTAAATTTTGTGTCAAAGATCTGGTTATCTCTAGGGTTTAATAAAATGTTATCTTTTTAACGAGTTATTATTCAAGAATCTTCAAACATGTTTTAGTTTTAACTTAGATTTAATTTAAGATTACTCAAAAAGTCTTATTTGAGAAATAACATTTTTATGAGTGCAGTATTGATAAACTGAATCGTGAACCACATGAGTTATATTTTTCCTTTTGCAAAATATTCCATTAGGATTTAACAATTATTCTTTCATTCCTCTCTCCCGCTGCTCCGAGGAATACGGAATATCCTCGTACTCCCGGGCCGGGCGAGGGTAAAATTCAAATATTTCATTTGGGTATTTGAAATTTCCATCAAAGGAATTTTTTTAATTCATATTTTTGAATAATTAGGCGGCGTGATTTTTCAGATCTATGAAAATATTAATTCAAAATATGTGTAATAGAGTGTTTTCAGGTGACGTCACAACCGGTTATTTTCTTTTAACTGTGTACCTTCTGTAGGGCTTTTAACTGTTGCTAAGGCCGTTGTTTATCTGTTGCTAAGGCGGTTTTTAGGTATGGGGTCACGTGATTGCAAATGCTCCAATAGAAGAATTCCACGGCTAGTCATTTTCTGTAACTGTTAACCTCTGTAGGGCAAAAACCTGTAACATCTTCTGTTGCTAAGGCTGTTGTTAGGTCCGAGTCATGTGATTGAAAATGCTCTATTTATCTCATGCCTGATTAAAACCAACATAACCGGATTTAGCCATAAGACAATTTATTCATATTTTATCACACTAGTGCAACAGGAAATAACATCAACCAAGATTTTCGAAGAATTCTACGACAGAGGCAGCAACAGCTCCAGCTTTGTAAACCCTACACTTTGATAGCCACTTGGCAGGGCCCCCTTTTTGAGGAACTTGGGTATCGAAAACGATGCATCTGGTATCGATGCCGCAGCAGTTCGGACCTTTTGCGAATTTGCATTCTCCTCCATCTGGTATGCATTTCCTAAAATAAGAGTTACAGGATATTTACTCCATTTAATAACCAGCGTCATTTTGTTTTAAGCAATGTGACTGTGGAAAATCAAATAGATTGTAAGGTGACTTCTAAAACTTTTTTATCCCACTTTTGAAATGATACTGTTAAAATTCGATTAGGTTGGCAACATTTAAAATTCTTTACATAAAATTTAAATTATGTAAAACATAAACGTTAATTGAAACACCAAGATGTGTAATAATTTTTTATAGGAGAAAGGGGGAAAACTTTTATAAACTTGCTTTTGTATTTGTAATTTACTATTTAGTTAGATGATAAACATTATAATATCATTATCTGTGAGAAATAAAAAGGAAATATAGCCCACCAGCATTTTTTTTTTTTAGAAAATCCTATTAGCTTAGTGAGGTTAAGGTCTCACCAATTGGAAATTCATCATTTAAAACAGACTCCCCCGTAATAAAATATAAATTATTCTCTTTTACACAAATAAATTCTTTTTCATAAGTTCTTGTTTAGGTAAAGTAAAAATTTTAACCTACATCAAAAAATTTAAAAATATTCTGCATCCAACAAATACGCCAAGTATATTGACTCACTCTTCTCTAGCAGACTCTGGGTTCAAATAGGCTTTGAAAACTTCTTCAACCATATTGGCCCTTGCTAAAATATCCTGAATCGCTGAAAAAATAGTAATATTAAAAATATTATTATGAAATAATTTGTCCTTCACTTTTTTTTCACTTTAAATAAAACTTTTAAACTTTTTTTTAATTAAATGTATCTCTAAGAAGACCTAATGATATTTATAAAATTCCTCATTTTTCTAAAGAAATATTTCGGAAGCATTTTTACTTTTTAGCACCCAAAATCTATAACCATTTGCCTTCTTATCTTCAAAATATTAAGATATATTCAACATTTAAACTTGAACTTTTTAATTTCCTAATAAATTTGGACGACATAGATCGTTATTTTCATATTTAAATTGAAGCAACTATAACTAAAATAACCAGCCTCTTGCCAATTTTGTTTATTATTAAACCTTTGTTATTTGAATTTAAATTTTTGTATTCAATTTTCAAATAAATCATGTTTTCAGTGTCTACTGCTTTGCAATAGGTCTTTTTATTTATATGTGTTTGTGCGTATATATGTATATATTTATGTTAAATTTATTTTGCTTTATTGTATAAATCTTATTAAACATTAAAATCTATCTGTCACCTGAACGGGACAAAAGTCCCCTTGGGGATGAATATGTAACTTTGTCATTTTTGTTGTAATTTTCGTTATGAAATAATAAAGCTTATTATTATTAATTAAAATAGTGGAACACAAAAATGTTACGTACCTCTTATTTCTTCGATTTCCATTGGCAAGTCTTCATGTGCATTAATGGAACAAATGCACATCCCAGCCATCAGTAAGAAAAATAATGCTGCCATTTTGAACCTAAAACATTTTTTACTTCATGTGTATAAAGATATTTAGTTGATATGTTTCCCTTTTTTTGTCTTGATGTATCGAAAAAAATAGTTAGAAAGTTGAAATTCACATAAAAATACATTTATTTTATATCTTTAATATAACTTCCGCATTTTTTTATTATAACCTCAAATCCAAATTTTGATATTCAGTAAACGAGCACACTTCTTTCCGTTTATTTATGAATTAAGAGACCATCCGCATCCATATGAAAGTTTTAGTTCAATTAAGTTCATACAGTCCCCATTCCTATTTAAAATTCCCTGCTTCAATCTTAATTTGATGTTGCTTAAATTAAGGTTATACTTTTTATACCTTTTTTAAAGTTTTTATGAATTTATATAATTATTGTAGTTTAGAAATATAATAAATACGTATAAAATATTTTTTTTTTAAATAAGAAAGAATTCGTAAACTTCTGTCAGAAAATTAACTTCTTTATCCCACATATTACCTTTACCTTGGTCGATTTCTTGAAATGCACTGAATACGATAAAAATGAGATTGCTTTTTAAATGCTGTGCTTTATTTTTCATGCAATTGAATCTTAAAAAAAGAAAAAGTAACAAAGGCCAATCTCCATTTTTGATTGAGCGTTAGTAAAAAATGTCATTAATTTTATTTGACGATGATAGGAAATGGCACGAGTATTCCCGTCAAAAACTGTCTTTTATCTCAAAATTGAAACTTTATTGATACTATTTACAAAAAATCATTCGTCACAGACTTTTCGCTGACTCTGCCTTCATCGTTTCAATAACAGACATAACAGAAAACTAAATAGAAATATTTTTCAAAAAGTAGAGCTCGCTTATTACTCGAGCATAGATATGTCAACTTGTAGAAATGCAATACAGGTGTCGGAATAATACAGTAATTTTCTATATATAAGATGCCATGTAATAAATCAAATGTAGTTAAAAGTGTTTTTGGAAATTTGGTTCTACAAAGTGGTTAAATGAAATAAGTAAATAATTTTTAAGGATATTATTATTTAGTTAGGTGTTTGCATTTTTTTCATTTCATTGAATATTTTCTTTGTTACCTTCCTAATTATAAATAAATTTTACTAACAATTTTTCAAAAAAGAATCGGCATTTGTAAAATTTGTTCCCTATGGTTTCCATGTCTTTTTTTGAATGGCGATTCAGACTTACAATCATTTTTTGTATGTTTGCAATTAAAATAAAAAAAATATAATTGTTTTCGTGAATTGAGATTGATTGAAAATAGAGTTAATAATACAGATGGATAAATTAGAATAAGCTACAAGTTTTCAATTTTGTTTGATTTTGAGTATTGGCTCCCGATAGGTTTTTAAGAATGAAAGACTTCAAACCCATCATACTTCTTCTAGCTTTTATAGCTATTATTCACTGTGACGAAGAAGAAGATGGCGCTTTTTTAACATCCACAGAAATGAAAGGTAAGAGTTTTTTTACCCACCATCTCAAAATGAACAAAATTCTAGATATTGAGCCCTTAACGAAAAAAGATTGACTATCATACAATATTTTTTAAGATTAAATTTACATTTTAAATGCTTCGAAAATATGTATGCTACATTTATGAATGTATTGTATAGTAAAGGGGTTCAAATGAATGCATTGTTTTTTCAATAGTAATTCAAGAAAGAATGGACAAACTGCAAGTTTTTGAAGAAACACTAATGTCTATTGTTAGTCCAAAAAGTGAAGTAGAACAAAGGTAAGCGTTTTATTTAAACTAATTATTTTATTCAGATAATCTAATCTTTAAATGTTTAGGGTATCCTTTTAGAAACATATTTTTTATTTAAAAATAAAAACAAAATTACTTTAAAATTGAGGTAATCGATATGAAACCTTATTCATTACAAAATACACGCATGAAATGTTTTATCTTGACTGTGTATTTTTACAATTTAATTAATTATGCTCCTTATCCCTAAATATAAAATCCAAGTATTTCTATTATTCTAAAAAAACCTTTTACTTGAGCAATCTTCCCTTTGAAACAAGCCAAAAATGATGATATTTTGAGCTTTCAGGTCTTTTAATTCTTTAATTGTTACTTTTTCAAAATTGTATAAGCTATGTGAAATACTAATCATAATGGTATTTATCAGAATAATGGGAAGAAAAATGAATTTTATGGCATTTAATGCAATTAAGAGCCGTGGAGAGCTATATTTTCACATTTCTATCACCCTTAAGCATATAAAAATCAAGCAGAATGGCAATGTCAGGAGTTAGGGTTTTAATAATCAAAATATATGAAGCTAACATTCAAAATGCAGAAACTCAGGTAACTCAATAATGAAAAACTCAATAAAATATATTTTTAAGAGAAACTAGTAGTTGGAAAGAAGTGAAGTAAGCTTTTTTTTATTATTTCTGTAAAACACGTTTTTACTTCATGTGTCACATTATGCAGGAAAACGAAGTATTCTTTGGTATTATCTTTCTTGAGTATTATTTTAAATTTTTACATTAAACAACAATTGATGTATTTGAAGTTTAAAACATAAAAAAACACATTGGTTTAAAATTTAAACCTATGTATCCACCTTTATGCGCTTTATTCAAAAATAACTTATTTTCGAAAACTTCATAACCTTTTCCTGTTGTTCTAAGACAACTTTTCAAAAACTTTCAAAACTTTTCACAAACTTTTTGGACCGCCTCCCCGTTCTCAAGAAGAAAATTTTTCATCTACCCCTTACAAATTTTTGCTCCTAATTTTCTTACATTTCATAGAATTTTATACCAATGTTTTGTAATGAAAAGACTTAAATTTGTAACCAAATGAAGTAAAATTTTGTAAAGCTGGTAGTATATGGACAATATTCAAAAGTTGTGTTTTTCATGCACCTTAAAACTTAATATGAAATAATTGGGATAGTAATTTGACTCTACCTTTACATGAAATTTGATTCAAAAATAATTCGTTACCCCTAATTTTGAATATACTAAAAACTCTTTTGTGTTTTCATCTTAAAAATTACTTAAATTATTGATACATCAAACCATAGGTAAAGGGGGGGGGGTCTATACCAGGTAGTTTTTGGATTATACAGCTTATTAAAAAGTGATTTAAAGCTACTTTTACGGGGAGTTTGAATGTTTTTTATGCATTTAAATGACATTAAGCAATAGTTTAAAAGTAGTCAACGCCCCCGTTTACTCTTACAACGCCACCCAGTGGCGGATCTATGGGGGGGCTATAGCCCCCCCTTGGGACTTAAGTTTACACTACATAAAATTGAACTTTTTTTGAAAAAAAAAATTAAGTTTTTAGAAAATTTTGTTTAAATTTTCAAAATTTTAAACTTTTTTCAGTTTTTTGTAGCCTTTTTTTACGATTCAAAGGGTCTACAAAGCATTAAGCCCCTTCCAAGATCTTTAGCCCCCTGCATTTTTATAAACTCTATTCACTATTTAAGGATTTCTAGAGGTTTTAGCCCTTACAAATTATTAGCCCCCTGCATGTTTGAAGGTTTGATTCGTAATTTAAAGGGTCTATCCAATCCAATGAGCTTAGCCCCTAAAAGCATTAGCCTCCTTGCGTTTTTATGTTTGTTACACAAATTTATGAGCTTTAGCCCTATGAAACATTAGCCCCCTCCATCCATGCTCTTTAATAGCCTCTACAAAGCTTTTAGCCCTCTTGCGTTTTTAAATATATTTGGTTCACTATTTAATGATCTTTAACCCTTATGAATCCTTCCATGATCTTTAGCTCCTACAAGGCTTTTAGCCCTGAGTTTTTGTAGATTCAATTCACAATTTAAAGGGGCCAATGAGTTTTAGCCCCCATAAAGAATTAGCCTCCTTGAGATGTTTTATAGTGTTCAGTTCGCAATTTAATGAGCTTTAGCCTAAAAGCGTTACCCCCTCCAAGATCTTTAGCTTTCAGCACTTTAATATAAATGCGATTCAGAACTTGTAGATTCCAATGAGCTTTCAAAGCCTTACAATGCATAACCTCCAAAATACTTAGCCCCTTACATTTTTATAGATTTGTTTCACATCTTAAAGGTTATGAGCTTTAGCCCCTCTGCAAGATCTTTAACTCCCTGGTTTTTATAAGATTCACCTTTTAAAAGGGTCTAATGTGCTATGTCTCTTACAAAACATTTACTCTGTTAAAATAGAGACGGGGTTAGGGGGTTCAAACCACCCCCATGAAATTCTTATATCTTGACAGGTTTTTTTTCCTTTGAAAACAAGTACAAAAAATCATCTTTTTCGTGTGACACTCAGTCCCAAATGACCAAAAATGAGTCAAAACACAACTTTTTAGGGTCAAATTTTCAAAAATTTTCTTGGGGGAGGTTCCCCCAAACCCCCCTTATGCCTCGGGATGGATGTATTATTCACTAAACATTGAAATTAAGTGCACGAAAATTCACATTTGATCTATATTCTTGGAAAAAAATATTTGACTCAAATCATCGTAAAAAAACCCTCCCGGTTGACACACCCTTATTATTTTGATATATTTAATGATTAACTAATTTAATTACTAATTAATTAGTTATATTTAACAATACTAGTCATTTACAATAAACACTGCCCTCAATATTTAAGACATTAATGAATATTGCAAAAAGCACGGCTTGTTACTTCATTATCATCCTCAATCAGATTAAGTTAGCCCCCCCCTTGCTCATGTTCTAGATCCGCCACTGACGCCACCCAATTTCCTATATCAACTCATAACCACCCCCTAGAATTACTCAATACTCCCTGGGGGGCGGTACCGCCCACTTTGAGAACCACTGTTCTAATAGAGCTAAAAAGAGTGAAATGCATTGAGGGAACTTCTTCAGCAAGATAATAAACGAAACTTCTGAAATAGTTAAATGAATAAAAGCAAACCAATCCAAATAAATTAAGTGCCCCAAAGAACCATCTCCTCAGAGGGCTACAACCCCCCCCCCCCCCCGCCACCATACATCAGTGGAGGTTTTGTGGTTCGCAAAGGGATGACTTTCGCGTGAAATTCTTCCACCAAGGAGGACACAACCATATATCTTCGATTAAATAACTACTTTTGTTTTTAGGGAAGAGAAGTGCCTACCTCTTGATTCTGAATGCAGCTTTACTTCTGGTCCCCGATGCTGCGGCATACGAACGAGGTGTTTCATATGGGACCGACTGGAGTACGTTGGCAAGCCGGGACAAAAGACGAGGTGGGTGTCTTACTGCAGGGAATACAGAGCTGGCGTATGGGCCGACGAAATCGGAAAATTCTTCAATAATCTGGGATAAAAAGCAGTTGGAAATGTAACCCTCAATATTCCATTAATAAAATACTTTTTTGAGATTGCTTGCATGTGCTTTTATCGAATTATTTCCACAAAACTTAAAAATTTATGTTTGGATAAACATATTAATAAAAATGAAACTCCTTAACAAGAACGCCGAAGAATTTAATACGCCAGAGAACTCTTTCGTCAGGAGGGCATACTCGGATACCCCTATGCACCCGAAGGTGCTTACGTACGAGAGTGTTCTTTGGTGCACTCTTCATCTTGGTAAAAAGAGGGAGAGAAAAAATAAAAGTTTAATACTCTATTATTAAAACGAATTGAGATATTTGTAAAGTTTAACACTTTTTTTCTAACCATTTCCATTCATCCAAGTAATAACTTTCGAATTCTAGTATAAAAGCACTTTTAGGGTTATAACATAATCACTAAATCACGATTATACAATAGTAACACTCTTTTATAACAATGAAATCTTTTCTTCTATTAGTTGATAACAATGAGGGAATTGCACGATTTTTTTTTTAAATTTTATTATGATAGAGGATGAAAATCCATGAAAAATGACGGTAAAATTATTGAAATCGGAAAACTATTCCCCAAGATATTAATTTTTAAAATGTCGTTTCCAGTATTGGCGGAAAAAACAGTAATTTCGTTATGGCTGCTGTGTGACGTCACAGCGCTTGGACCCACTGGTTTCGCCATGATATTGTATGTTTAGCTTGCTTCATTCTGCTATTCTTCATAAAGTTTTAACTAAAAAACTATGATACTTAAAAAACACATACAAATATTTTTTATAAAAAGATTGGCGTTTTGTTTTTCAAAAATATTAATTGGTTTTGGAATTATTAGGATTCAAAGTTTTAATTTTTACTTTTTCTGGCCGTTCACTAGAGAAACAGACGAGTTTTATGCGTGTTTTGGTTTTATGATAAGTCTGATTTCTTTTATTTTCAACAGTTCACTAGTTTCGACGGCGCTGTGACGTCAAATCCCGTTTTTTGATCACATGACTTTACTAGTGTTTTGGCAAAAATAAAATCGAATTTTAAGTTATTTAAAACATATTTTTGAACTTTAAAATCTGATATTTGAGAGTTTTAAACTATAACGTATCAAAAAAGTGTAAAATTAAGCAAATCCCTCACCTATGCAATTCCCTCATTATACTTTTTTTATTGTTGGTAGAAATTACATACAACAATGAAAGTCGTAAATTCAGTTATTGAAGAGTAGTGTATACTGTTATGCGAATGTTCATGAAATTATCTTTCTTTGGACTCAAATCTTGGGAAGGTGTAGCTAAAAGATTTATGACATTTTCAACGATCACTTTAAGGAACCGAGTTACATTTGATCCAAAATTGTCCAGCCAGGTTCTTAAATGTAGCTCAAGGTTGCTGAATATTTGCCGAGTATCTGGATCTTTTTCTGTAGCGTTAACTTTTAATGCTTGAATATTAGAGGAGATAAGATCAAGCAATACAAACACGGATATTTTTTTAAAATTTGAAATTATTTTCGTTCTATTTAGTACCGTAAAATACTTTGGCCTGAATGGAGTTGGTTTTTTTTTCGCATTAAAAGCAAATAAAAGTTGTTAACCAAAATAAATTAAACAAAGTCAGTGGTTCATATTTTTAACATGTTTAACTGTAATATTAACATTTTTCAAAGTGTAGATTTAAATTCTAAATATTTTTAATAATGTTTTTGAAACTTTAGGCTAAAGTTAGTTAATTTATAAGAAAATCAATTAATAAAATGGCTTTCTTATACTACAAAACTGATTAAATTTTAGAGTCACTACAGGAAATTTTTATAGAAATGATATCTATGAACAGCAAATAGTAATTTACCATCCTTGGTACATATTTTGATGAATTAATTGTCTAAATTGTGAAGAAAATCCACTTTTGGAACAAACAACTGATATTTTTTTTAACACAATCGATTTCACAATAATGATACTATCTACAACCTACTACCTTTAAGATTTATTTACTTCCATTTAAATATTTTTTGTGTTAAGAACTAATTTCTCATCCATGTTAATCCACTTTTTCTTTGAACACAATGAGTATTCACTTATTTCACCAGATACCATTGGGCCAAAAATACCCCATAGTAATAAAAATTCATCAATAGTCAAGCCACAAATTAAAACAAAATAATGACATTAAAAATAGAAGACTTTATGATTGATTTAAAAATATGATCTAGCCTAGCCGCTTTGAATCATGTTCTTTATCGCCTTTCCATAGAAAAATTGTAAGGTTAACAAAAATCGACATTTTCACACTACCTAAGTTGGAAGCCTTCTAGTGATATTATGTTAGGAATTTCAAGACACCTCTTTCAGGATGTCTTGGAAATAATTCTACCTGTTCGCCCTAGCATCGAATAAGTGATAATCACAACCTTTTATACAGATACAGCACGTAAAATCTATTTCCGATGGTTGGGCCAAAGTATTTCTCTTAAGGGACAAAGTTACCCCATTTTACAGTAAAGGTTTAAAAAATAAAGTATTAGGTATTATAATTTCAATACCTAATAGTTCATAACTAAACTATGTTCGTATGATAAGCTATCTCGCTTGGCCCTTGGGTTTTAAAAGCGTAGTCCAATGTGCCCCCGGAACTTTATGAAACAATAAATGGGGCCATTGGGCCAAACACTTTGGAGATCTCTGATTTATGTACATTCGTCCAATTGAAACAAGTAAAGAAATTATGTGGGTTTCTGAGGGAGTCAAAATTTCAAAGGGTAAAAACAGGCGAAACTTGATTATATTCCCCAAAACAACAAAACATATACCTTTTTTTCAGCTACTTCATATACTTAATCACGGTGCGGGGTCCATGGCTTTTCAGTGTGGTTAAAAAGGGGTGTGTGAGTCGAAACTAATTGAGACCCTCTGCTCTAGATACTCAAAAATTCAATAAAAATATTTAAAAATTTTTTCATTAACTGACAAAAATTATCGTATTATAAATTATTTTTGATTTTATCTACCATTCACTAGTTCATTTTTTTCTTTGAAACGAGTCCGTCGTTTTTCTCAAATCTTTACAACATATCGATTAAAATATGGATGGGGACACATTTTTTAAATTTTTACTTTAGATTCTTAAATTGGTCAAATCCTTTGTTGTACTGTGAAATTAATTTAAGTTATAGTATAAGTTTTAATTCTTGATACATAATTATAAAGAGAAAAATTTGCCCATCAGAGAACACTTTCATTTATACAGAATGTTGTAAAGTTTTAATCTTTATCAACAGAATAAACACATTTTTACATTTCTTATTTTACATTTAAGTAAAATAATCCGTCTTCATTGATGTTTGAATTGTCAAAAGACCTCCTTTTTAAGACAAGCATATTTTTTATATGTATATCATAATTCATCCTACCTCACAAATGTCATCCTTGTTTTCGCATGAAAAAGGCATCTGAAATATGAAGCATATGTGATACGGGATCACATATCATATTATGTTCTTTTTTCTGGAAAAATGTATCAGAAAAACTTCAAAATATCACCTTTTTGATACTTTTTGAGAAATTGAAGCATTGTTAGGTGCACGCCTGTGATAGGAGGAGGAGAGATACAAAACTGAGAGAGAAAATCTTCCCACATTCCAATACTTATATAATAAAAACGCTTCGTATTACATAATTCATAAGGTTGGTTCATCTGATCTCGTATAGAGATGTCACATTGTGGTACATTGTCAGTTTACACGCATGGAATTTTTGTGTTCCACTGATAACATCGTGTGGAAGATAGTAGGGTCGTGTTAAATAAAACTTTTCTATAAAAACATAATTTTTGTCATATTCAACGCAGTCACTTAAAAGAAATTCCAGGTAATTTTTTCAATATTTGGTGGTTATTAGGATATCAAAATTTATTTAAAATCTCTCGGGAAAATAAATGCCTAAATTGCACAACTACAGTCAATAATTCAATATTATGAAATTAAATTAAAAGGAGCTTTTTAAAGTTCAATATATTGAAAAATTAAAGCTGGCTGTCTTACCTGTTTGTACCTAGGTGGGTGCTTAAAGATGAAGATTATTTTCTCTTTCTTCCTATTCGCTTTCATCGCTTTTGTTTCGTGTGAAGAAGAAGAAGATGAAGAAGGAGCGTTTGTCACTCCAGAAGAAATGGAAGGTGAATATTTTCTTTTTAAAGTGCTCTTCTGTAGTGTTTGCACATTTGGTAGTTTAAGAGAAAGTACGTGAAAATAACTGCCAAGACCTAAGATAAATAGTAAAGTTTCATCAAAGGTAACAGAAAAAATCAATTAGGCCATCTTCAAGCTTGAGAAAAAAAAAACCCACTTGTGAGAAAAGCACATATTATAAAGTTGGTTTTCCTGCGTAATGCCTACCATGAAGGAAAAACTGGTTCTACAGAATTCAAAACTTTTTAAACATTATTCTTAAGATATATCAGAAGCTAAGCATTTACTTTGTTTTTAAATAAATTTTACCCTTGTAGAACTAAAAGAGGTAAACCTCTGGTAAAAATTTAAAAAAAAACTCAGTATTATTGGTTTTTAAAGTAAAAAATAATTGTAAAACACTGTGTTTTACATTTATTCTCTAATTTTGAATACTACTAAAACAAATATTTTTTAGTGATTCAACAAAAAACAGATAAGTTGCACATTATGGAGAATGTGATCAAATCAATTGTGAAACCAGAAACTGGAATTGAACAAAGGTAAAACTACATTTTAAAACCTAAACAGGATGCCTAAGTTAGATACCAAATCTGTATCGTTTGTGCTATTTAAAGTATATTGTCTTTACAGCGAAGAAGAACAATGCCTGCCTGTAGGGCGGGTGTGTAGCTTCACCTCCGGACCAAAATGTTGTGGAATCAGGGCAAGATGCGTCATTTGGGACACTTTGGAGAAGCTGGACAGGCGTGGCAAATGGCGGTCCCACTGCCGAGAGTACAACGGTGGTGTGTGGCTGGAGAAGATTGAAAACCTGCTAAAAAGTATCGGATGAGGAAGTTTGGAATTTGTATTTGACCGATACAGCTTGGAATTTTCTCATACAATAAAGTAATGAAATTGAGTTTATTTTTCCTTATTTCTAATAGTGATAAAAATGAAACTATTAAAGGGAAATATAAGGAAAGGAGTGCTTAAACAGATGAACAGTGTGTGACCTGTAAAGAGTTTTTCAAATTTAATTAATTGGAGAGTACAGTAAGATAATGTTTGATATTGTCTGAGGACAATGTCTAACTATAAACATTCAAGTATTATTTCTTTTCCAAAAAAATTTCGGTAAAATGGGGGGGAAGAATGATGAAAATTCATAATAAATATTAAGAGAAAAAGGGGTTCTGTTTAATGCATTTATACATTATGGTGTTCGTGAGAGTAGTAGTAAAAATTTCTAATTTATTCATTACGGGTATTTATAAATGGGAATCTAAAGTTGCATCATCAATGATAATAAAGCTTATTTAGATTTGAGAACTTCAATAACTACTGTCACATTTGTGGATTAACTTTTTATTTGTTCATCATTTAACAAAATAATGAATACATGATGAAAACTTTTTTGGTTCGATCAACATCTTTACAAAGGATTATTTTGAAGAGTTTTGAGTACATTTCTTCGGTCATAGTTTATTCATTGTGTACTTCAACTAGAGCTAAACAAAGTTGAAAGTCTTTATAGTCAGCTTCTCCCAATATAACAAGTTATGAAAATATGTAGTACATTTTTTTTAGGATAATACCTTTCCTTCCTTATATCTCTACCTTTAAAATAAACACGGCACAACTATAAAATTTAATTTTTCGCTTTATCAAAATCAAAGTGAGAAGGTGGTGCAGAATTTATTTGTGACTTAATTAATTCATTAAGATTAATTAAATTATTTATTTATTCAGAACGTGCAACATTATAAACTGAACTGAAATTACTTTAATTTTTTATTATTCAAAATTCTAAAGCTATTTTTATTCATGATTCTCTAAAAATATTATTATTCTGGGTTTTTTATTTAATTCTTTTGCTTTTTATTCAATATTAAACTTATTATAATTTCATATTCAACTAAAGATTAATTTAGTTTAATTTTATTTTTATAATACATAGTTCGAATTATTCATTTCTTCCGGACTCTGAAGAGTTATGCCTTATTCATAAAATATATTCCGATGCCATCCAGGATTTTTATTTGTAAGAGAGAGAACTACCCAGGTTTATTTTCATTTGATGTAAATACTTTATTTTACTGATAATATATGTAATTTTAAAATGAACCAGTTTACTCATTCTCTTCCTTCATACAGGTGGTATATTTTTATGTAAAAAAAGAGAACCCTAAATGCTATGAGGATTTATGTCACTGTGTTGCGTTTTCTTAACATCTAGGATTCAATCTTCGGATATTTTCCTTACATGTTTTTTAGCTGCGCCGGTCATGTTCTTATGTAACAAGACCAGCGTAAATAAAAGTAAGTACTATACAAGTTCAGTAAATTTCAGTAGCAAAATGGTTAGTAGTTGTATTGAATATTTCACTTGAAACCTAGAATTTCTTCCTGTCATTCATTTAATAAATATTCTTGAGACTTCTTATGTAATGCCGCAACATTTTCCTAAATTCAAGCACACAACAAAATCAATAAAAAGTCAAATTTTTATTCCGTTCAATCCAACACAGAATAGAAGAATCGAGTAAAAAATTTATCCAACACTCTTGGTAGCATTGACAACATTGTCAATGAGTACTCCCAAATTGTACTCTCTGCATCTTCCCTTGAAAACGAAGCACCTCATTCTAACGCCGCAGCAGTTGGGTCCCTTGTAGAAACTGCACGGAGAGTCCCAAGGCAAGCATTGCTCCCTAAACAGTAACACATCATCAAATAACAATTCCTTTAAATCCATTAGCTTAAAAGGAAATTAAGATAAAATTATTTCAAATACCGAAGCAAACTATAGTAAGATTGAATAAACAAAAATACAGTGAAACCTCGATTATTCGAGTTTCCAATTCAAATAAGGCATTAAATATTTCTAAATCCTTTTATTCTTTGGCAAAAAAAGCTTCATAAAAACCCCGAAATAACGCTAGAGATAAAAAAATTAAGGACTTATAGGGATGGAATATCCATGTAATTACACTTTTCAGAAATTTGATATTGCAGAGTTCTCTCAAATACTACATGTTTCAAGGGATTTTGGATCGATTAAGACCAATTTTATTTTACATATCTATACATACTTCGGTTTATTTACATGTTTTTGCATATTTAAGCTAGATAAATACATATTTTTGCTACATTTTCATACTTTTTGGGGTTTTATTAATAATCACAAGGGTTTTTTTTAAGTAGGGGAGAGTGGGGATGAATGGGACGACTCAGTTTTTTATACCTTAACTTCACTTTAAATTTTTGATATTTCACCCAGAGTACATAGCCTACTCAACAAATGTGTTTATTAAAATCAGCTTCCATTCTTGTATAAATTGGACCGCTAAATGCATTTACCCATAACAAAAGTAACTTTTTTTTTTGTTTTACTCCTATAAGAAGTTATTTAAAAATAATTTAACTAAAGCTAAATATTTTACTGTGTGTTGAAAATGCTCTTATATTAGTGTAGTTTACCATTTGAATGGAGAAAACTCGTGATTATTTTCCTAGCCAAATTTTAGTTTTTTAAAAATAAGTGGGTATGGGGATGAATGGGACAAGAGCTGCGGGGATGAATGGGACAGTTCCATCTTCCCTCACTTCCTGGTTTTTAAACTTTCTATCAATAGCTTGCTATATTCAACTAATTTTAGTAATTTCTGATAAGGTAATTTAAGTTGGGTGCAAAAAATTATGTTTTATATCTCAAACTTATGTGCAAATAGGCAACTTCTGAAAGTGCAAATATTCAACTTCTTAATGTGCAAATATGCAACTAATTTAATGTGCAAATATGCAACTAATTTAACGTGCAAATAATTGTAACTTTCATGTCAAATATGTTATTGATAATTATTCAATCTAGGTTTGTTTTTAAGCTCAATTTTTAATAAAAGTTCCTTCAGAATGGCCGGAAAATGCAACCGCAGGAAAAGATAGCTTCTGGAGGATTTTGCCAGACAATAAAAACTATCTATTTGCACTACAAACCCATCAAGAGCGAGTAGAATTAATAGAAATAACATTAAGCCTCACCCATTGAACCGAGAGAACAAAAGAACTTGCTCAGTTTATGTTAATTTTATCAGACATGAAGTTAAATAAATTAGGCTGTTTTTCTGCTTTAAATGCCATTTTAATTTTTTTCTTTTGAAAATATTAGTGTGTTGCTGTTGGTCCTTTAAAATGTTAAACAATGTGCAATATCAATAATAACTTTGTGATTTTGAAAATTTCTTAACTTTTTTAACTGCCCCATTTATCCCCATCACAGGGATGAATGGGACAAAATACATGCATCCATAAAAACTTTTCTTGTGAATTAAATAATGGCTAAATGATTGAATTCATTTATTTATAAAGTAACCATTAGTTCAATTATTGATTTTAAACTTGTTACAGGATTGAAAAATGTAAATTTTTTGCAATATTAATATAAATGTGAAATTTGTCCCATTCATCCCCACACTCCCCTATAATATTTATTATGAAGTTACAAATCTAAAATTGTTGTTGAAATCTAATGAAATAAATGCTACATTTAGCTATTGTAAGTTGTGTATTCAGGATTGTCAATTGGAACGTTCATTTCGGTCGTACATTTACATTTACAATTTACGGGTGTTTTTTCAGTACGTATACCTTTAGGGAGAAAAAAGTTAAAATCCCAAATGTCACTCAATAACTTCCTTATAAGAACTTAAAAATGTAACAGAGAAGGTATAAAATATTTCTAAAACATACCTAGCTTCTTCCTGGATTCCAAGAATAGACTTCAAAACATTTTCGATTGCTGCCAGTCTGTCAAACTTAGCTTCAATTTCTAAATTAACCATAAAATTTATTTTAAAAAGTTAATATCAATCAAACTTTCCAAAATGCTAAGCTCTAAGCTAGGTTTTGACCATCAACTGTCTGTTTCAAAGAAACTTTTTTGTAAAATTTAAAGAAGCTTACTTCGTTTTGAAACTAAAACAATAGTTTTATAAAGGAAAAATTATTTTT